>NQII01000108.1:571076-626351 GCA_002778355.1 Clitarchus hookeri
TTCACCGGCCTACCCTTACCAACACACCTCATCACCACCCGCTCAACCAATCATAAACAATCTAAGAAAAAATTATAAAAATCGACAAACACATAACGTTACCCTAACCTCCCTCAGCTAACCACGGGTTGGATTCTCATTGAATTGGCAGCCCATAGCCACTCCCTGGTACGAGATCAGCAGGCGAACTACCCTCGCCAGTTTTTATTGGATGTTTAGTCGTCAAGCCTCCAACCTCACAAGCCAGCAATACCAGCTTAAAATACGAACCGGCCATGCCAGTCAACACCACCCTCAAACCATACAATCCACCCATACAACACAGCCATTCCAGGCGTCCTGTCTAACGACCGTCAAGATAGGGGCAGCGGTGGCGTAGTGTCCAGGACGCTCGCCTCCCACCCCGGCGATCCGGGTTCGATCCCCGGCGGGTTCACTCCCGGATTTTCGCATGTGGGAATCGTGCTAGACGATACCGCTTGCCGGCGGGTTTTCTCGGGGTACTCCCGTTTCCCCCACCCTTGCCTTCCAGCGCCACTCCACTCTAGGGTCTCATTTCTGTCATGCCCGGGGATGACGGTCACCTACGGGTCCCAGCTGGAAAGACCGTCACTCGTAGGGTGTTGCCTTGCCCTGGGTGCACTCCCCACACGCCATTATTATTATTATTATTACCGTCAAGATAAGTTAACCATAACAACTGCTAATTCCGACCAGTCATACAGACTGGCCTTTCGTAGCAGACCACAAGTAAGGTTCATACCGAGAAACCATATCAGCCAACCAAGCAGACCAATCATACCGTCCATCCATACCAACACACGACTGACTCGTGGCGGCTGACTCCTGTCGGCTGACTCCTGTCGGCTGACTCCTCTTCCTCTTCCGCAATCCTCCTCCTCATTCCTCTTCCGCAATCCTCTTCTGCAATCCTCTTCCTCATTCCTCTTCCGCAATCCTCTTCCTCAATCCTCAGCAATTCTCTTTCTCAATCTTCAGAAATTCTTAGCAATCATCATTCGATCAATCCCATTCCCTCGATCGATCCCTCGATCAACCCTACGGTTTGTCNCTCATTCCTCTTCTGCAATCCTCTTCCTCATTCCTCTTCCGCAATCCTCTTCCTCAATCCTCAGCAATTCTCTTTCTCAATCTTCAGAAATTCTTAGCAATCATCATTCGATCAATCCCATTCCCTCGATCGATCCCTCGATCAACCCTACGGTTTGTCGCTACTATTTACACTCCCTTCCCCCTAACGGATTTGAATGTGAATATTGCACCCCTGCCCTTATCTTAAAAAAACGTTGAAAATGTGACTTACAGCGCTTTGTCTTTCGCCGCCTCAATTGCGCGTGTCTTTGCTTGGACAAGTTGGTATAGTGAAATTCCATAAACTGGCGAAATTTAAATAATTTGTTTAATGTCCACCGGTTAGAACTTCGGCACGTAAGTCTGGGTCGACGCTGACCAGAATGAATGAGAAGTGATAGAATGAAGTACACGAGTAGGCACTTAGCAAAGTACCTGCGTATTGAAGAACTCTTCGTCACACTTTCTGTACGAGAATCCCCTTTCAAGAATCTGGAGGCTAGATGCTAAATTTATGCGCTGTTCGAACCTTGTAGGCTTCACTTGATAACGTACTGACCAAAGAGTATGGGTGCCTGGCAGTGCCAATGTCTGCAAAGCAAATAGTGGGACTGACTGACCTGTGTCTGACATTCGAGTAATGTAAATATATAACAATGTACATTTTTATTGCGTATTTGTTGTCTATTATTGGCGATTAAGCGCCTGTAGATTAGTATACAAACAGTGAATAGGACTTAATTATTATAACGTGTACCATAAAAATGGTGCTCTCTATGAAAAATATTAAATGGTAATGATAGGGATAGACAATACGCGAATAATACAATTAAAACAACACGACGAAGACCAGGAGCTACATTGAGCCAAGAATCAAAATGTGGAATCCTTGGTTTTATGGACTTGCTTCCTCTCCTCTTCCTCCTCCGTCTATACTTTTACAAAGTAATAGTTACGCTTTAATGTTACTATGCAGTTTGCCCATCGTTACACCGATACCGAGTAAATAATTTTCTTGCGTGTTCTTCTGTTGCGAATTTTCCGTAGTGTGGGTGCTTTGAGGGTGCCATTAAAGCCACACGAATAAGTTTAATTTTAATTATATTTGAAAACATGGTGTGTTGTCCAAAAACATTAAATCATTTGCATGCCAAAACGTTTTATAATCAATATACTCTCTATAGGGGATCACGAAGGTACGTGCATGTTGAGAAACTGCACACGCATTTGTGCATGGTAGGGCTGCAAAACCACATGGTGAAAACCAACCGCAAGTCAACCGGATCGAATCCGCGACTTGGCAAATGCGAGCCATTTATGCTACCGCACGACTAGTCAAGGGCGGTAAATAATAGACCAGGAAAGCAAAGGGACTGGAGTTGACATTGAGCAGTATGTAACTTTCAACATCCGCTGACTTGCCGGCGTAAAGGCGTTGCGAACATTGAGAGCATCGCGTAACTAGGCGTTCAAATTAGTGAGCAGAGTTTCAATTAAAAAATACTCCAAATCTACTTTACATGTGCAGGTGATCTTTATCTATGAATAGTATTAAAGAGAATTTTCATATTGGAAGGCCAGTTTACGTTTTATGTTTTCGTTTCTAATGTTTTTTTTTTTTTAATGAAAACTTTGGTACAGTGGTCTGTCTTAAAGTACACCATTATCTTTACACAATAAAATAATAGGATCACTAGTAAAGTCTCACAGAGATGAGTTGCCGACAGAAAGACTACACCAGTTAATTGCCTGGGCGTAGAGGCGGTTAGCCATGTGATGCGCGTGCCTGGATTGTAATTCGCATTTGCATGCTTCTTGTCCATTGGCACGTAAAATACGTTTTTGAAGGCAGTGCTTTGAAACAAGCACAACGAATTACTAAAGCACGCGGCTGGTAAGTCGTCCCGTGTCGATAAAATTTGATCTCGTTATGGACATTCTCCGCCGACGAATAAATTGGAGGTTGATCGCACAAGTGATTTAAAAGAACATAATTGACTAAAGGATCTGTGTGACATGACAAAGGCGCCGGTTCCTGTTGGACGGCCCAGCAGCTTACATTGAGTTGACGACTGGAAGTAGTGAGTGATCGAATGAGTGATTGAGTTATTGATTGAAGAGCTTTGTGCTGCTCTTAACGTCGAGGTCTTGAGAGCCGATGATGGTGAAGCTATGCGAGTATGGGGCAGTGCCGTAATGAAAGGGCGGGGGAAACGGGAGATCCCCGAGAAAACCCGCCGACCAGCGGCATCGTCCGGCACAATTCCTACATGCGAAAATCCGGGGGCGACCCCGTCGGGGCTCGAACCCGATTCACCTAGGTGGGAGACGTGTAGCCTAACCACTACACCACCGCGGCCCCTCCTGAAAGTAGAACGAAACCCTGTCGATGTATCCATGAGCTGAGAATTATATATAATGAGCGAAGATGTGCAGAATAATTGTTAATTTAAGTGTCGTTAACCAATGTGTCCTCATTTACGTCGTTAGTGCTTCGCTAGTGTGTTGAGATACTTGCAGTAATTCGTGTCATCAGACCTTGGAGTAAACGACAAGTATATAATTTACACAGCCAGTGTCCTTTGAGCAGGTTATTGTTTTTTCTTGCTTGTATGGTTAGGAATGTATCTTATTGAACGCCCTTGTAGTTTACCTTTTCTCTATTTAATTGTCTCGGGGAATACGTAATCATAAAGGCCATAATTCTAAAGGATGTTCAAGTCTCGAACTACCAATGTTCCACTTTTCAGAGATGTTACAGAAAACATACCTATACAAGACTAATTAAATAACTTTTTTTTTTTTTTCTCCCCGCTTTTGTAACCTGTATTTAGCAGCTGTATTTTCAGTTGCTTCTATTAAAGCTGTTATTCCTAAAGCTATTACCGTACTGAGCATTTCACGCGTTTCGGGGTTATTTAAAAGTAGTTTACATTGGCACTGACGGGAATGTCGCTGTTATTCATGCTTAGCTTGTAATCGAACGACCCTGGGGTTGATTTATCGTGGTGAACTAAGCTGCTCTCATACCTGGTAGACGTTCTCTTCAGCGTATGGACACGAAGCCTGGAAAGCTAAAGGAGGACGTTGCGAGTCGGTTGAAAGCAAATGCAGCAGCCTTGATTTTGACTGGCACTGATTACCCCGGTCCAAGGTGCTCGAACTGTGGTGAAAGTAGCATGTTATATCTCATGTTGAATACCACTACAGCTAACTGCAGTTTTCATGCCCATGACCATTCATCTGTTGGTATGTATGAATGTGATGTTGTGAACAACTTTCGTGGCTTAAGTGGTAGGGCATTACTGTAGGACCATGAGTGGGGTGATGAGATTTGGGCGGCTCTTAACATCGAGGTCTTGGGAGCGGCACGATTCCCACATGCGAAAATCCAGGAGTGACCCCGCTAGGAATCGAACCCAGTTCGCCTAGGTGGGCGGCCAGCACTCTAACCACTACACCGCTACGGACCATGAGGTTTTGTGTTCAGATCCCGGGTGATAAAATCGGGGTCGTGAGTATGCCCAGTTAGGTCAGTTATGGCTAGTCTGCGTGCATACCGTTTCCAGTAGGGTTTACTTTATGGTCCTATTAATTTGAAGAAAATTGTTGGTACGGTAATGTAAAATACATAGTTTTTCGTTCCGCAGTCTGCCTAACAACTGGATTGTCACACGCTTACGTCATTGTGTTGGAAAATCGAATTTTAGAATTACAAAGCTAATTATGGAAGTTTGGCAAATTTTCTTGTCAACTGAGGTAGGTTACATGTATTCTGCGTAAACTAAATATGCGAAGCAGTTCACTTCCAAAACTATATTTTAACCGGACTAAAATTGTATTTTAGCCGAATAGAATGTAATTATACTCAAATCCGCCGTGTCTCGCCATCTATCAACTGCAAAGGACCCCGAAATGAAATACTGTCGACTATGTAAGGGTCGGTTTATTAGTTCAGTTAACAATGCGCTAGATTGCTGGCTGTTGGAAATCTTTATCTTGAAGAATGAAGTGTCTGCTAAGAAACTGATTGTTAATGAAGCCTTAAGGTGGAGAAGTATCTGTCAGTTAAACAATTTCACGTGGAAAGCGGTTGGGCCGGAAAATGGAAAAACGTTTGTGAATGTCTGAAAGCAAAGATATTTGTGGCAGTTCGCAGGATTCTCAAGTTTTTTTTTTCTGTGCTTAAGAACAGCGCACGTTTGTTTTCTGCGAGTTGTTGCAGGTCGTTATTGTGATAGAAAGTGCATGTCTCAAGGCACATAACAATAAAATAAGTTTGTATTTACATCTCTTGCGAAAAAAAAACTTGTATAATGTAATTTAACGGAATAATACGTATGTTATTTATTCATTCATTTCCGATAGCAGTCTGTAGTGTAGGAAATATCGTCACACTTTCTAAAACAGTACCCTCGTGACATTTCCTCTTTGTGTTCAATAAAAAAATGGTTTTCTTAATTTAATGATTAGGCAGGTTTCATCAGTTGCGCCACATAGAAGTTACTTTTCTTCGCTGGAAAATAAGTTGCTTCAATACCGAATTGATGAACCGGTCGGCCCTAGTTAAAATAAGTATTCCAAACCTGTGCAATTATATTTTGATCCGTTACTTATCACTTACAGAAATTTAGTATTTGCCAATTTTAAAACACTACTATTACTTAAATTATTCGCGATGTTTCATTAACAGACTGGTTAATAAAAATAGGGTTGCTCGGCTCGTACTTGAAATTCGGCAGAAACCAGCTGTTGTTCATTGTGGTTTACCTCGACTCATGGCGAGGATGCTGGACCCGAGATGTTTCGATACTCAACAGCTTTCCTGAGTAAGTATTCGAACAGCGAACTGATAGTGTTTTGTGAACCTGTTTCCGTCGGAAAGTGCCGCCCCCTCTGGCATATCGCGTAACTGTGTCACGGAGAACCTACTGCAGTGCCACCTCGAACCGCGTGCGGCGACTGCACTGCCTAGGGTCGCGTATGCGCAATATCCCGTCGATTACGTGGATGTATGGACGACGCAGGACGCACCATCCGGCCGTCATGCGCACTGGGAAGGTCAATTGGCTGGTGGGCCGCTGCCCGAGGTGCTGGCTGACTCATTCGATTTGCTTTATCATTTTTTTTTTTTTTTTTTTNGCACGTAGAGATTTCAATGGCCTGTAAGTGGAGGTCATAGTTGCACCAAGTGTGTTAATATCCCTGCCAGTAAACCAAAACATTTTAAAAACGGAAATTTATATGACTATGCTGCAGTTTTCAATTTTGTTATGTTAACCGCACGTCATTGCTTTAGTGCTCAAAAAAGCGCACAGTTTTTATTTAATGATTTTTCTTTTCCTTGAGAAATGCTGAGAATAATGAATGACTAGTGGGATGAAGGTAGAATATTATTATCAACGGCCTGTACAAGACTTTGGCGTCCAGGCAGAAGTGCCAATTGAAATGCTGTGTCATTGTGAAGGTTGATTCCGTTTGTTTTTAGTTATTATTTTAAAAGGAGACTGACATTAAAGTAAACGTGTAGTCCATAATTATTTATGCTAGCTTATGGTATAAGCTAAAGAACTTTGTGTAAGATAACTTAATTAATGAAGTATACATATCCATTTCCAAATAGTGGTTAACTATTTCGCATTTGGCGAATAGCACATGACAAATATTGTTTTCTAACGCATTTTTATGGTTTTTAAAATCTGGCGTATTTATGTACATACTATTAAGCCGCATCCAAGCTACAAGTACAGAAGTATCTGTCTCAAAAGACTGCTGTTTTTATTGGATCACTGTATTTAGTTCGTGTTTTCTATTTGTTTGTAGGTATTGAAAAAAAAAAAAAGCACTTCTAGGAAGTGATTTCGTAAAAGCTAAATTCTAATCTTCTTGAAACATAAAGTCCGGATTACGGCTTGCAGGTGACGGGGGAACAGGCATCTCCCCTCCAGCGTTTCTACTTCTTAAAGTAAAGGGACGTACAACCCACTTTTTGTGTTTCTTATCCTTCATGTTAATTGTCCATAAAACCCACACCCCCTTCTCACCCNCATGTTAATTGTCCATAAAACCCACACCCCCTTCTCACCCGGATCTTCAGGGAAGCCTGCTTCTTCACCAGCCTGAGTCCTGCTGACAGTGTCACCGGAATTATCCTTCACCTTCAGTGCAGAGTCGGTTCTGTATTTCCATTTAAATCGCTTGATAATACGGTAGTCGAGTCCACTCGACGGTTTAAGTCTTTCTTTGCGCCCTTCAATTTAACGCAGGTNAATCGCTTGATAATACGGTAGTCGAGTCCACTCGACGGTTTAAGTCTTTCTTTGCGCCCTTCAATTTAACGCAGGTGTCACTGCCCTATTTATGCTTGCATTCCACCGATTTATATAAATGCATCTTCAAACGTAAAACAGACGTATTCTGAGGTTTTGCACTGCTGCTTTGCGGAATAATCATGTGTTTGTCGAAGTATCTCGGGGACACCAGACAGGCCTTACACCTCACCATTAAAACTTTAGGTACACTTTTCCAGTTCTCTTTAAAACGTCAGCATTGCATTTAGTGTTTTTGACGTCGTGTTACCAGTGTAAAAACACACTCGGTGCTCTACTTATTTTATGTTTTCTCGTCTTTAATGTTAATAATCTATCGTTCTTCTCCGTTGGTACTTTTTAAATGAGTAGGAACTGGAGCTGTCATTATGAAGCTCCTTGATATGTATATCGTACTTGCTTGAGCAAAGTTTTCTCTTCAGCCTAGCCATTGATTTGCCATCTGCAACTGTAGTCATTGTCACTCATTTACATACGTTTGTGTAATTTTGATGGTTTTAGTAATTAGGATTACTGCATGAAACGTTCACACATCCCTATTTAGTAGGATAACCTAGCAAAATTGTCCTTGCATGTTCCACTTATGCTTCAACCCTCATTGGCCAATACCCTGCACATCCTCTCTTTGGGTAGCAGCAGTTGTTTGTTTCCTATCTCCCCGTTCAGTTTGTTAGGAGTTTGCTTTGCTTTAATCATTTATATTAAATTAGAATTTTAAATCGCTGCTTTCATAGTCGTATAAGACTTTAAGATGAAATAACCGAATTACAAATCTTCAATTAATTGCTCCTTGTTGACCAAAACATACGAAGCTCCTAGCCGAAGCTGGGTAAACTTCACCATCGCCATCATATAGTTCTGACCCCACTGACCAAAACCAAGCGAGGTGGCGCAGTGATAACATACTAGGCTCGCATTCGTAAGGACGCGGGTTCGATTCCCGGTCAGGCCATACTGATTTCGGTTTTCCATGATTTTTCAAAATCACTCCAGGTGAATTTATGGATGGTTCCTTCATAAAGGCCATTGCTGATTGCTTCCCCGTTCCTGCTTCTCTGAGTAACTTGCCTCTCCTCTAGTGACCACGCGTTTGAAGAAACCATAAAACTCAACTACCACTCATATATGCCGACTTATTGATCCTATAAAGGGGGCAAGCCTCAATTTTTCTGTGACATTACCCACGTTCATTTGAATCTTACGTGTCTTCCCCCCCCCTTTTTTTCTCTCACATACAGTGCGTTGTATGCTTGTACGTGCGGTTATGCACGTATGTAACACTTATTTCATTTGGGCCAAGGTTCCCAGTATTTAAAAAAAGTAATTTATACTTAAGTATTGCTATTTTTTGTTATGTATACTTTTAATATATATATTGTAAAGAAGGAGCCAATAAGTCTAATATTATATATATATCAAAGTATGTATGCACGTAGGCTATGTGTGCATGTTTGTTCCTGATACAATTCTATACCGCACGACGGATCTGAACCAAACTTTGTAGGTATACCCCCCAGTACCCAAATAAAATCACTGTGTAGATAAAAATGGGCTTCAGCCTCGTATTGGGCCCAAAACCCCAAAAAACCTCAAACGGGGTCGTGTATCTAAATTCTATACCGTNATGGGCTTCAGCCTCGTATTGGGCCCAAAACCCCAAAAAACCTCAAACGGGGTCGTGTATCTAAATTCTATACCGCCCGAAGGATCCGAACCAAATTTGGCAGGGATGCCCTTTAGTTCCCAGCTCAAAATACTTTGTATGCCAAAATTGCTCTTGCCTCTTTTTGGGCCGGAAACCCCTAAAACCAGTTCGTGAATCTCCGAACCCCTGTTGGGTCCGAAACCCCTAAAACTGGGTGGATGATCTCTTTTTGCCCTCTTATTCCTGCGCAACGCCGGGTAGTTGTGCTAGTAAGTTATAAATACATATTATAAACTGAAGTAGTGATCAACCAACGTTCATCAACCTGCGAGGGGAGGAGGGGGGCTACTGTCTGAATAGTGAGCGAGTGAAGAGATTTGGGTGGCTCTCAACATCGTGGTGAGAGCCGACCAGGGTGAAGTGAGGGGAGTATGGAGCAGCGCCAGAATGAAGGGGTGGGGGAAACGGGAGATCCCCGAGAAAACCCGCTGACCAGTGGCATCGTCCGACACGATTTCCACTTGCGAAAATCCGGAGTGAACCGGCCGGGGATTGAACCCGGTTCACTTTGGTGGGAGGCGAGCAGGCTAACCGCTCAGCCACCGTGGCCTCGGCGGAATAGTGGAGTAGCTACTCCTTCCCCCCTGGACCTAACACTCGGCACCTACGTTGCCACTGATAAGAACATAACTTGTAGAAACAAACGCACAGCCATTGCCTGTCAATGCCCGGCGTTTGAGACGTCGCGGTCGGAAGGCAGTACACCAACTACCACGGCTATACCGGATCGCCTCGCAGTTGTCTGTTGTGATTTGCGTCGCCCCGCGTAGGACGCGGGATTGTGTCGAAACTGAGTGCCGACACCCGCCTGCCGTGTCGCAACGCGCTCATGCGACCTGGCTCAGCGACGGAAACTGGAACCATAATTCCCCCACCCCCTAATTTGCCAGCCGGCGCTAGAAAGTCCCTTCTGTAAGTGCGTATGTGTGTCATTCCCTCATTACTGGCTGCCAACATTACTGTTGCCATGGTTTTTCTCCCCCTCGCCGCTGTCTACATCATTGATTAGAAACAAATTGCCTCCGTAGCTAGCTTATTAGGCAACCGTGAATTCGGCGGTGATTTGGTTGCGTCATCCATAAGAGGTATCGTGTCCATAAATTCATCCGGAGTATGTGTATAGCATTTTGTTTATGATTGTTTTTTTTTTTCCTTGTATAGAAACTGATTGCTTGTTAAGATATGTTACGATGAAAGTGCCCTTTATGGTGTAATGGCACTAACTTTTACCATGTAAATTACGTTTGTCGTCGTGTCAACATTTAAACACGTTAAGTTAAAAACCAGTGCATGCTGTTATTTATGCAGAATTGGAGAAACCGTGCATGACAAGAGGCAAAAAAAAAAAAAACACTGTGCGAAGATTGAATAAGAAGCGATGGAACAGTGTGCAGTAAGACGTGCTTAGCTTAGCCGACCTTGTGTTCAGTTAACAGCCCCCGCCTACCTGAAGCTTTTTGCCGTGTTTGAAACCGAGGAGCGCGGAATCGCAAGGCTCTCAACTGGTGTGCAGTGTTCTCGTCATACTGCGTGTACTTATGGGGCTTTCAGCGGTGAAACTATTATTTTATTGCTGGAAAGTCTGTAGGAAGGTCCAATGCAGAGTCCTTTAGTAATTTTTTATGTATCTGATGCGTATATTCTGAGATAAAGCGCTTTGAAAAAAAACAGTTCTGAGAATTTTTGCTGTACTCAGAAATTGTGTTTATAATTTATAAGTGTGTGACGTCTTGAAAGCATTCAACAGCTCTTGTCTGAAGTGTGTATTCTTTTCTTAGAACAGCACATTGGGCGTACTTTTAATAGTTTCGTGAAAAAACGTGTATTTCAAACACACTGCAACGCAGCTCAAGCGCCAGGTAGACGGGAGCCTTGAGTTGCAGTTCTTTATAAGGAAAATTCTCAAGATTATCTAATAATTATGAGATAATGCGCGGTAAGTGCGAAGGAATCCAAAGTAACTGAAATAAAAGTCGTTTTATCAAATACCCTTCAGAACATGTATATAGATTTATAATGATACAGAGTTCGCGACCTCAAGTAACAGTTGTACATACGGCCTTGGCGCAAGCTCAATCGGAGCTGCACATTGTTACCATCATGAGGTCGATCTAGGATTGTCTCCCTCCGCGGATTTTAATGGCACAGCGGGTGACACCACGAACCACTCCGACAAAGTTTGCCACTATAAAGCTCAGCGGCGAAGTGCGAGCGTGATTATCATCATTTTCTCGCTATGGGTTTGCCCTACGATCCTGTTACCGTGGACCTTGGATGCCTACTTCTCCCACTCCCTCTCCCCCTTTTACTTAATTACGTCTTCATCAGTTTGAGTTCCGGCAGAAACATCCCCTACACTCAGTTGTGCGACCTCGTTAGCCCTGTTTGCATGGGCGCTGCGGATTATGGTCAAAGAAATCGCCAGAAAACGTATTTACTCTTTGTGGAAAGGCAGTTAGGTACTATCACGGAGTGAAGCTTTATCTTTAGAATTACGTTAACTCACGTGTTGTTATCGTAGGGAAAGTGGTATTTGTGGTCGTTGATGAACTACCATTTGTTGATAAACATTTTTACTTATATTTTGCACTTTTAATATTGCTATATTAGGTCNGGTCGTTGATGAACTACCATTTGTTGATAAACATTTTTACTTATATTTTGCACTTTTAATATTGCTATATTAGGTGATAATTTCGGAGTTTGCCTTTGAAAATGTTCTGTGATTTATCTCGATGGTTTACCCATAATCTATGCCACAGGTGTAACACTACACTCTAAAAAATTATTTGCAAATTTACCACACCAGTATATATGTATAGCGGGAAAGCGCATATGGTAAAGTTATTTCCCATACANGGTCGTTGATGAACTACCATTTGTTGATAAACATTTTTACTTATATTTTGCACTTTTAATATTGCTATATTAGGTCATAATTTCGGAGTTTGCCTTTGAAAATGTTCTGTGATTTATCTCGATGGTTTAACCATAATCTATGCCACAGGTGTAACACTACACTCTAAGAAATTATTTGCAAATTTACCACACCAGTATATATGTATAGCGGGAAAGCGCATATGGTAAAGTTATTTCCCATACATCAATGGTAGCGTTCCTAAGTTTGGTCAGGAAATAGTCAAATGCGTAGAGAAGTTCCCAACTTTGTATAGTAGTGATACTAAACGTTTCTACCTTTTGTAGTTCGATGTGTGGTAATATTGCCATACAATGTATAGGTTAAAAAATTCCAATACAGTTTGGCAAGTCAACCGGAATTTTTTTTACAGTGTACAGATACGTAGGGAACAGTCTAATGCAATATTGGCAGTTAACATACCAATCTCCGTTCTCGACATAAAAGATGCGTTGTTTAATGCTTGAAAGAATTATTGTCTTGTGGCACGAATAACTGTGGGTTTTCGGTGGATTCGTCTTAACCGTTGAAAGCAGTAAAGCTTTATATATATATATATATATATATATATATATATATATGTGTGTGTGTGTGTGTGTGTGTGTGTGTGTGTGTGTGNTTTATAACACACGATAAATAGGACCTCGTTGGGAGGAAACACTGTCAAATTTCGATTCCGCATTAATTTAGTAGACTTATAGAGATTACCACATACACATAACTAACTGCCTTCCATCGGGCAATAAGCCTATACATAATATTTATTAGGGACTGATTTTTTAAAAATTGTATAATAAAACACGTGGCATAATAATGTGCCAGGAAATCCAACTAGTCCACAATTTGATATATTCACATATATTTGTTACCTATAAAAAAGCAACTTTGCTTTTCCCTTCTGCTATTTTTACGCACAAAGTATTTTTCAGCACATAAATTTAACCCAGGACTAGTAACGTTCCTTTTTATTGTTCTGTGAGTGAGATTGAATTTATAAATAAATCAAAATGAAAAAGAATTTCAAAAGCTAATGCGTGGACCTCGTTTCAATTTAATAATAAGGAAAATTTAGTCTTGGGTTATATTAATCAAAATAAGGATAAACTACACGATAAGGAAAGTCAGTTGTAAAAAAAAATGTTCTGAAAGTAGTTGTAGCATTTTTGCGTTTGTAGCAGTTTTACCTCATAAATTCGTTGTGTGAGAAGTAAAAAATGAATTAAATCAGAGCTGTCCCCTTTTACACTTAAGAGAAGAATGTTGAGGTGTTATTAGACCTACCTTATTAATCTGCGTTTAAGGTGCATATATTTTACGAAGTGAGAACATTTTTAGTTCCCCCTGGAACAAATGTCAAACATAGCCAGAATGGTGTGCGTAATAAAATATGTCAGAAAATTTATAATTTCTATTATGCATTAAAAATTACCTAATAGCTGCATAAAATCACTTTCTGGTTCACAGCGACTTTGGTGACATTCTGTACACAAGTAATGTGTTGCCTTTTGTTCTCGCCGGTGTGCAAGAGTTCGGTAGCGTGGACGTATGTAGCTGTTTGTTGTAAGTTAGGCTGTACGCTGGCCATATGCTAGTGTCGTCCTGGAAATNTGGGAGGAAACACTGTCAAATTTCGATTCCGCATTAATTTAGTAGACTTATAGAGATTACCACATACACATAACTGCCTTCTATCGGGCAATAAGCCTATACATAAGATTTATTAGGGACTGATTTTTTTAAAATTTTATAATAAAACACGTGGCATAATAATGTGCCAGGAATTCCAACTAGTCCACAATTTGATATATTCACATATATTTGTTACCTATAAAAAATCAACTTTGCTTTTCCCATCTGCTATTTTTACGCACAAAGTATTTTTCAGCACATAAATTTAACCCAGGACTAGTAACGGTCCTTTTTATTGTACTGTGAGTGAGATTGAATTTATAAATAAATCAAAATGAAAAAGAATTTCAAAAGCTAATGCGTGGACCTCGTTTCAATTTAATAATAAGGAAAATTTAGTCTTGGGTTATATTAATCAAAATAAGGATAAACTACACGATAAGGAAAGTCAGCTGTAAAAAAAATGTTCTGAAAGTAGTTGTAGCATTTTTGCGTTTGTAGCAGTTTTACCTCATAAATTCGTTGTGTGAGAAGTAAAAAATGAATTAAATCAGAGCTGTCCCCTTTTACACTTACGAGAAGAATGTTGAGGTGTTATTAGACCTACCTTATTAATCTGCGTTTAAGGTGCATATATTTTACGAAGTGAGAACATTTTTAGTTTCCCCTGGTACAAATGTCAAACACAGCCAGAATGGTGTGCGTAATAAATTATGTCAGAAAATTTATAATTTCTATTATGCATTAAAAATAACCTAATAGTTGCATAAAATCACTTTCTGGTTCACAGCGACTTTGGTGACATTCTGTACACAAGTAATGTGTTGCCTTTTTTTCTCGCCGATGTGCAAGAGTAAGGTAGCGTGGACGTATGTAGCTGTTTGTTGTAAGTTAGGCTGTACGCTGGCCATATGCTAGTGTCGTCCTGGAAATTAAGGGAGCGTTGTATAAGTATTATTAAAAGGCAGTTGTACAAAGTGGCTTCCGTGAGCTGTGGCAACTCTAGCATGTTGACTATCTCACCTGTTGTAAGAAAGAAAAGGGATGGCCTGAGGCATTATTGTGCCATGTGGAAATACGGAAAACGCTGTCCGCTTACAATGCTGTACGTGTACAGTTCTGATTGGCTAAGAAGGTACCCCTGTGGGGGAGATCTCGTACGAGGTTCTGTGGTAGAATATTGCTTGAGGCCCTAGATTTGCGTGATTCTTGGCTAAGTCCTTAGATTTGGGTGAAGTTTTTAAATGTAGACTCGTAAGTAGTGTTAAATTAAAGGTAAATTGGCCTGCTGTCCCCGATCTGCGGATTAAATAAACGATAACTGCGGAGAAAAATCTGAATGCGATACACGCCAAAAAGTGTAAATTTTCCAAATGCTTGAGTGTTATACTGCATATCGATAAATTAAGTACCAATTTTCTGTCAGTTAGGGGTACGATGTTTATTGTAATGCATTGCTGGTGTAATGTGTGTGTAGTTTCTGCTTGTGTTCGTGTTGTGGCGTTGATAACAACTTAAATTTTGTTATATCGTTACAAGTGACTGACTTGGCATGATGTTTAGCATACAATAGAGGGTAGCCATTGTTGTATAGAGGCTAGAAGGGTATTCATATGGTACAATTCTGACTAAATTTTAACGCCGATTCTTAAAGCTGGACCTACGGACAAAACAATTCAGAAATTGGTGAACAAGTTTAAGCGCACCGGGACGATGGCAACAGCGCCCAGACAACGGCGTCGATCATCCGCCGGCGACAGCGTTGAAGTCATCAGGTTGTTGTCGANTCATCAGGTTGTCCATTAAACGAAATCAAAAATCGTTTTTCACGGGAATTGAACATTCCGCGTAAGACAGTGCATAATGTGTTCCGATTCACGCTGAAGGAGATGCCGTGTCACCTGCATGTTCATCATTTACACGACATTGACTTAGAAGACCGAATGAAGACCGCTACGTTCTCGCATGCATCTTATTCAATGATGAGACAACTTTCCACATTTGTGGAAATGTTAAGACACAACTACCGCATCTGGGAAGACTGCCGCCAAGTGGAGCATGCGGAATTCCAGTGAAACTCTCCCAAGATTAAGGTGTGGGTCGGCTCAAAAAACAGTTTACGGCCCGAAAAGACTATCTATGGGGTAACCTACTTATACATGACCTACTTAAACACTTTTATATTGCCACAGTTTGTTCAGTATGGTCTTATGAGCACATTTCACTTCCAGAAAGGCAGGGCATCATGCCATAATGCTTTCGATGTCTGGTTTTTATTTCTGGATACTGAGTTTCCCGGCAGATGGATTGGGCTCGGAGGACTCCTGCAATAGGCGGCGTATTCACCTGACCTCACGCCCATGGACTGAACACACGTCCTTTTTCAAGGGATGTGTGTTCAGTCGGCGCATTGCCTCTCAGGTAGAGCTCCGAGACCGCAAAGTTGTTTCTACCATTACACCGGCAGTACTCCGGAATGTCTTTCGCATCACTGCCAACAAAACGGGAGATGTATCGGGATGTGAATGGTGCTCATGTTGAACGTAATGTCTAACAAACCTATACAATTTCAAGGTTTATCTGAACACTCACTCTTTCAATAAAATCGATATTAAATTTTTAGATATCCTGTAAGTAGTTATAAATAGTCGGTTCAAAGACAGATTCATGACAGGGAGCTGGGGAACCGGAATCTTACCAAGCAAAATGTAAACATAATGCTTTTCATTCCACTTATNATAAATAGTCGGTTCAAAGACAGATTCATGACAGGGAGCTGGGGAACCGGAATCTTACCAAGCAAAATGTAAACATCATGCGTTTTCATTCCACTTCTACTGTGGCCATCTTGACAGCTAGTGCAGAAACCACCTGCTCTGGAATTCCGTTGCGACGGCGTACATTTTGCATTTCAGCAGAACTTCCCAGACACTTTGGCCTACTTTCGATCTCCTGTTTGTTAAGGTGGTATTCTTACCTTCACACTAGCAAGAACAAGCCAAGAAAGATATGGCGGTTTTTTTAACTAAGCATGTTATGTTCCACTCTTTTGAAATCTTTCAATGGCGGTGCTACACGTAATTACAGTCGTCGGATTGTTCACCTATATATTCTGCGAATTACATTTCTCGTACTTTTCGCTGGAATGGTTTTGTCGTGCCCTTGACGGTAATCACAGAGCTCTTTCGAAACGTTCGGTTTTTGCCAGCTTGCCTCGCGTAAGCACGACTGGTTCCTGACTTCAGCGGTTGCTCAACGTGGCCTTCTTGTAATGATGCGGAGCAGACATGATCTGAAAACTAATTGTTCCTGTTATTCTCGCAGATAAGGGGAGTGTAGCTTTCGGTGCCGCACCGACACTCAAGGTTGTACCTCTCACGGATTAAAACAATGGTCTGGCGCTGTCAGGCGAACTTTAGGAAAACAATTTTGCTTTCTATACTTTTGTTCCGTGCCTAACCTTTTCATGTAGTGAAACATGGCAATGCAATAACCACTATAAGTAATGCCAAATTATCAAGAAATTAATAATATGAATGCCAAAATTGGTATTAACTTAAGGTTCATTTTTAACCAGTGCTCCTTAATCAGACTAATTTTGCAAAATTCTTGCGTCTAAATAAAGTACGTGTAAAGCTTCGTTTGATGCATGCTTGTTGAGCCAAATAAACTGTATCATGTTACTTTCCAGTGCCTTTAGATTTATTTAGTTGCCTTCAGTCATGCCGTATTTGCTTATATTATGTGTGTGCGTATTTTGTATACGTTTAAATTATTTTCAGCTGTAAATAAAAATGCTGAAATTAAAAGCCATAGAAAATGTGCCTTTCTACGCATGTTTTTCCATCGTCGCAAAGATAAACGCTGCAATATAGGTTGCTAGTATACGCAGAAGTGGCAAAAATATATTAACTGCAAAAAACATTGTACTAGACTCATTGTACATTACCTCGGAGAATTGAAACTTGTACTTTATTTTATGGTCAGATAATGAAAACACTATTCGGAGTCTGTACAATTCTAAATACGAACTTGATGCCATTAAGTTAATCGAAAACTGGATTATACTGCTAACCCAACCTAATTAAATACGCAAAACCTACGTGGTCCTTCGTTGTTTTACGGGACTAAGACTCAAAACCGGTGTTCAACCACCTAAACCATGAAGGTCAGCACCATAGGTATATAATGCTATTCGGCTGTCTTTTATGTATTGAATATACTGGATATCACATTAAACATTTACGGCCGCGTGCTCACTAGTCGAAACAAAACCAACATCGAACAAAATATGTTGTTGCACGGGGAAGAAAGAATAGTTCGATGAAGAAATTTACATATGTTTTAATTTGGGTTTATTGCTACAAAACTTTTTTTTTTCCTGAATATAAAATAACTTCCCAACAAAACCAGGTGCAAAATGTTAGACGAAAAAAACCAATATATGCAATTGTTAGTGTAGAGTTCTATCGTTGTCCGTCACGATGGATGTACATGTTTAATATCTTGTTGGTGTATTGAGTGCATTGTTTCAAATGAAATTGTATTTTATGCTGGAACAAATCGATATAGAGTGTTAATTTTAGATTTATTGTATGCAGTTGTTCATAAAGGTACATATATGACTGCCTTCGTACAAAGGATAGGTCCAAAACTCGCATTTGTTCGTAACACCTTCCTAGAGTAAAGAAAAAAAATATATAACGTCGACGAGGTAACTAAATCTCTGTGTTCTCCGCCCGTCGTCATATTGGCTTCTCTTGGTAATTTTTGTTGTGTTTTATACATTTCCTTTTTTAGACTGTTGTGCCACAACATCGAACTGTTATTCTGCCAGAATTATTCTGCACTGAAATAGTTTGTTACAAAGTACGTAGATGTTTCGACCATTAAGTAAGCGGTCCATATTTAAAGCATTGTAAGATATCATACACTCAGAAATTCTTTTGGAATATATTTACATATGTAGATATTTTGTTTATCGTGAGTTCATCGCTAAGATAACAGATTGGTCGTAATAATTCGTTATGAACATGTTTTCTTTAAATTTTGAGTGTTTTATTGTGAGTTTTGGTCTGACTCATATTTAGGGACAGCTCTGTCTTTCCCGGCTAGCTGAGAATGAAAACGGTAAGACACGAAATGAAGACAGTTTAAGAAACGGAAGTATGCCAATAAAATACAGATATCATGTTATGTCCGTAACGTTATATGCACATGAATATCCCCGTTCGAAAAATTCCAGGCCCGGCGTTGTCTGGGATCGAACCTGGAACCTCGATGGTGGAAGACTATAGTCACTGACTACTAATCCAACGGTAGTTAACATAAGCGGAAGGCGTTTGAAAATAATTTCTGTTAAAGCTCTGGCCACGTCTAATTATAACATCGTAGCAAAGTAGCTGTTCACAGTACTTAATCGGTCGTCACATTAACGTAGAATATGTTCGTACGGGAGGGACAATCGATTTGCATCTTTACCCAAGGAGGTTGTTTGTAACAAGCATCTTGAGATGCCCTAGTTGGGGTGGAGGTGAAGCCAGTTCAGGGGAGAGCAAGGTTGAAACAGGAAGAGAGGCGAGGCGAAACGTCTCCGCAAGCATAATGACTTCGTGCAGTGCAAACAAAAATGATTTGGCTGCATGCATCGCTGGGACAAGAAACTGTAAATGAGACATCCCTTATAAAAGTAAAATTTCGTTATTAGCTGCTTCACTGTTTATCGCCATGTCTTAAATTTTTATCGGAACAGAAGTAAACAACATTTTTGTTGCGAGTAGAAAACATCTCACTTAAAAAATTAATTTTATAAATTTTTATTTAATATTCACGTATAAATATAAATATTGAAAGTCTTCTTTTTANTTATCGGAACAGAAGTAAACAACATTTTTGTTGCGAGTAGAAAACATCTCACTTAAAAAATTAATTTTATAAATTTGTATTTAATATTCACGTATAAATATAAATATTGAAAGTCTTGTTTTTAAAATCTAGGATTTAAGCTTGGCTTTTAACGTTATTTAACATTTTCTAAACCTTTCATTTAGCGTCTCTATATTTGTTTTAAACTCATTCCTTTTACACAGATTACCGAAACAATTATGCTGCATTTTTTATTTCACTTTCCATTTAAGATCTATTTTGATTTTCATTGCATTATCGGTTAAACGTGTTACTGTTACAAGTTATTTTGTGAAATTAATATACACGATTATCAGTTAACTGTATGATTATTTTCCGCTTGGCCGTAAATTTATTTGTTTGGTTTTTTTCACTAAATTTTTATGAAACGAATGTTTTTATGTTTCGATGAAATGTTATTTCATATAATTCAGTTATGGATTATTTCCGTTTTCAATTACTTTTGTCTCTATAGAAGCCAACTAGTGTTGTAGATCACATGTTAATACTCGTAAATATTCGTATATGTAACCTTAATATTACAATTTTTAATATAAATTTTGCTACAAATACAAATAAAATTTGTATAATATTACATTTAATCACTCAAAACGCTGCAGCTATCAAAATGTATGCTTCCAAACTTACGTTACAGCTAGAATACTAACAGGTTTAGTACAGTCAGTCGTTGAGTGTTGTTTTTTTAATTTATGGCCTTGCAGAGAATCGAACTCTCACTAACTTATTACGATAGTGTACTGTGTTGTTAGCTTGGTAATTTAGGAATAGGAGGGGTATTCGGACATTTATTTTCTTTCATATAAGTCTAGTGTTAAATANTTAGCGTCTCTATATTTGTTTTAAACTCATTCCTTTTACACAGATTACCGAAACAATTATGCTGCATTTTTTATTTAACTTTCCATTTAAGTTCTATCTTGATTTTCATTGCATTATCGGTTAAACGTGTCACTGTTACAAGTTATTTTGTGAAATTAATATACACGATTATCAGTTAACTGTATGATTATTTTCCGCTTAGCCGTAAATTTATTTGTTTGGTTTTTTTCACTAAATTTTTATGAAACGAATGTTTTTATGTTTCGATGAAATGTTATTTCATATAATTCAGTTATGGATTATTTCCGTTTTCAGTTACTTTTGTCTCTATAGAAGCTATCAAAACGTATGCTTCCAAACTTACGTTACAGCTAGAATACTAACAGGTTTAGTACAGTCAGTCGTTGAGTGTTGTTTTTTTAATTTATGGCCTTGCAGAGAATCGAACTCTCACTAACTGATTACGATAGTGTACTGTGTTGTTAGCTTGGTAATTTAGGAATAGGAGGAGTATTCGGACATTTATTTTCTTTCATATAAGTCTAGTGTTAAAAATATGTATCGAGTTTGATGTAGTGTTATAAACTCGAAGTCTGATAATTCACTTTAACCATAAAATAATTTCAACTTATCTGCTCATTGCATGAAAACCAGGCCACTCACAACAATTACTCTGCGCAACTTTCGCGGTTTTTCCTCTACATCCCTCATCTATCTCTTAAAAATACTTTATGCATCTTACTTTATACGCAAACACTTTTCCGATATTTTGCACAAACGTTTAGTATATGCATATATATAGTCTTACGTTCTTTCTAAAAAAATAATCAGCTCCAGTCAGTGGTGGCAAGGAACAAACTGTGCGCGTCAGTCCTCAGAATATGAAATCGTTTAAAATGAGCGATTTCGGAGGAACGGCGTGATAAGTTTACAGATTTTCCGCCTACTTCAGGCGTCATTTTCCTCTCACCGGTTCTTTCTCCGGTACTGAGTCTGGCAATAAGCTCTGCCCCTTGGCTTCACCCTGGTACTACATAGAGTCCAGCAACAGGGCTTCTCCAGATGGATATTGTGTATAACATTTTTGTTTTTACTTAGTGTAATCAACAATAGGCCTAACTGGTTTATAGTTTCTAGGTATGTGAACTGCACGTAACTTACTTGCAACGCGAGATCAGTTAATTTGATTCTGGTACTGGGCAGGTGTTTCGTAACTGATCTTCTTAACAAATGAGATAGCTAGCCACCGTATTGTGGTTCGGTTGAGAATTGTTGGTCAGTGATAAGTATTCGTCTATTCTCGCTTACTTCCGTGGTGTAGTTTGTTTGGCATGCCATCTTACGTTGCGAAGAGTCTTAGGGTTGAATCCCGAGTGAGACATGAGTGCGTATGCCGTGTTTAGAAATATGCCAGTCTTTTAAATTAAAAAGTTTCAAGATCAGGCCGGATCGCAGTTGGTTACATTTTTCTCCACTTTTACCTTTGCTATTTCTCATAAACAAATGTGTCCAATTATAATTTCGATGATTTGGAAATTTACGTTTTATTTGACCATGGATGTTAATTAGTCACATTATTTGATTATATGATGTTATAATTTTTTAATTAGGAAATTTATGTGACAAAAAAAAATCCTTGAAAGTAAATTGGACATACAGGGGATGGACAAAATAATATGAACACCCGACATATACACAATATTTATTTATTAATAAGGTGTTGGGCCACNAACTTTCGCGGTTTTTCCTCTACATCCCTCATCTATCTCTTAAAAATACTTTATGCATCTTACTTTATACGCAAAAACTTTTCCGATATTTTGCACAAACGTTTAGTATATGCATCTATATAGTCTTACGTTCTTTCTAAAAAATAATTAGCTCCAGTCAGTGGTGGCAAGGAACAAACTGTGCGCGTCAGTCCTCAGAATATGACATCGTTTAAAGGAGCGATTTCGGAGGAACGGCGTGATAAGTTTACAGATTTTCCGCCTACTTCAGGCGTCATTTTCCTCTCACCGGTTCTTTCTCCGGTACTGTGTCTGGCAATAAGCTCTGCCCCTTGGCTTCACCCTGGTACTACATGGAGTCCAGCAACAGGGCCTCTCCAGATGGATATTGTGCATAACATTTCTGTTTTTACTTAGTGTAAACAACAATAGGCCTAACTGGTTTATAGTTTTTAGGTATGTGAACTGCACGTAACTTACTTGCAACGCGAGATCAGTTAATTTGATTCTGGTACTGGGCAGGTGTTTCNTAGGTATGTGAACTGCACGTAACTTACTTGCAACGCGAGATCAGTTAATTTGATTCTGGTACTGGGCAGGTGTTTCGTAACTGATCTTCTTAACAAATGAGATAGCTAGCCACCGTATTGTGGTTCGGTTGAGAATTGTTGGTCAGTGATAAGTATTCGTCTATTCTCGCTTACTTCCGTGGTGTAGTTNCGTATTGTGGTTCGGTTGAGAATTGTTGGTCAGTGATAAGTATTCGTCTATTCTCGCTTACTTCCGTGGTGTAGTTAGTTTGGTATGCCATCTTACGTTGCGAAGAGTCTTAGGGTTGAATCCCGAGTGAGACATGAGTGCGTCTGCCGTGTTTAGAAAGATGCCAGTCTTTTAAATTAAAAAGTTTCAAGATCAGGCCGGATCGCAGTTGGTTACATTTTTCTCCACTTTTACCTTTGCTATTTCTCATAAACAAATGTGTCCAATTATAATTTCGATGATTTGGAAATTTACGTTTTATTTGACCACGTATATTAATTAGTCACATTATTTGATTATATGATGTTATAATTTTTTAATTAGGAAATTTATGTGACTAAAAAAAATCCTTGAAAGTAAATTGGACATACAGGGGATGGACAAAATAATATGAACACCTGACATATACACAATATTTATTTATTAATAAGATGTTGGGCCACCATTTGCTTTTAGAACAGCTGCAATTCTTCGCGGAATAGATTCGTAGAGTGTCTGAATAGTTTCCAACGGAATGTTGTCCCATTCTTGTACCAAAACATCCGCCAATTGCTTCAATGATGTTGGAGATGGAAATCTGCTCCTCACTCTCTGCTCTAAAACTCCCCATAACGGTTCAATTATGTTGAGGTCTGGCGATTGTGCTGACCAGGGAAGATGTTTGATGATATTCTGATGCTCCTCAAACCAAGACTGAACCTTTTTGGCTGTGTATAGGGGCGCATTATCATCTTGGAATATGACAGTGTTTGGCAGCAATATGCTAGTCATAGTAAGAACTTAATCATTGAGGATGTCGAGATATTCATTCGCAGTAATCTGTCCAGTGATGTGAGTAAAGTAATCTGTCCAGTGATGTGAATGAGAGGACCAGCTGAATACCACGATATAGCCGCCCAAATCATAACGGAACCTCCCCCATGCTTAACTGTAGGAAGCAGGCAGTCCGGATCNACCTCCCCCATGCTTAACTGTAGGAAGCAGGAAGTCCGAATCGTAGGCTTCTTTTGGGTTCTCCATATATAAACCCGGCCGTTTGTAGGAAAAAATGTAAACGATGATTCATCGGACCATACCACATTCTTCCAATCATCAAGTNGGGTCACTCCCGGATTTTCGCAAGTGGGAATGGTGCCGGACGATGCCACTGATCGGTGCGTTTTCTCGGGGTTCTCCTGTTTCCCCGCCCCTGCATTCTGGCGCTGCTCCATTCTCACCTCATTTCATTTTTATAAAATCTCAAGACCTCGTTATTAAGTCTCCCAAATCTCTCAACTCAACCCCATTGTGGTATAACACATTGCACGGCAGACGTTTGGGCACGCGAGTTCCCTCGTGCTCGCTAGACCGTAGCCCTTCATGGAACTGTCTGTAGCTGAGCGACAACAGAACGGCCTGGCACCGTATGCGCCGTCCCACAAACATCTGGTCTTCAGTAATCTGTAACAACCATTAAGCTACTAAAATGTGTGTTATTGTATATTTGTACCACATACTGTTCAACTTGTAGACATTATCTGGGACTACATTTTCCTCAGATAAAATATTTTCAGATCTCATGGTTTTCACAAAATAACGTGTCGAAGTCAAAGTTTTACTATTTTGTGATTTACAAATAAAATTAACCAAACTATTTACATACATGTTTACAGGGGCAACTCAAAGATCGTGTCTTAATTCATTTTAACGTTTGTTTATGAAAAGTTATTTTACGAAAATTCAGGGACAGCAACAAATCAAAAATATGCAAGAATTTCGTTATTCTCAGAAGTGTTTTGAAATTGCACAAACATTACCTTGCGTGATATTATAGCTGTCTTGAAGTAGCCCTTTGCATCTTCTTTCAGTGTGAATCATCTCATTATTTGTATATCAGTTTGTTCTCATTATTTGTACGTTTATAAAACAGTAAAATAGTGGCTTTTGCATGAATTTATACAAAAACTATGTGCTATTTTTTTTGCTAGGAAAGATTAATGACACACCTAATGTTTGTGATACAGCTTACTGCGATGTTCACTCCGCTTCCCCCTCCAAGTCATGCCCAGACGTCTGCCGAGCACTACACTGTCTGCTGGTTGATCACGCAGATCTGCTGCGACCACTGTCGGTAGCTTTGTACGACAGCCACTAAAATATTTCACCTGCCAAGGTTTTCTGACGAAGGTGAAGAAGTTGCCAAGAAGTTTACGGGAAGCGATCGAACTAACTGAGGAAAATAAGTAGCAGAATGATTTTTTCGCTAGTCTCGGTGCGCAGGCATTGTCAACCTACATCCTTTTCAATCTCATAACCGTTAAACTTTCTAATAGTGCCGCTACACCTATAATGATTCCTATATTTGTAAACATGTTATACTTCAATGTCCAGAATTATAAAGAACACTTAATCACTGAGATCCCAAAGTAAGATGGATATTTTGAAATCTTAATGTTTTCAATTGCATTTCCTAACCAAAATATTCTGACAAAAATGCACCAATTATGTAGTGGCCAAAAGGACCTGTGCCTCGAGACATTTTACTGAGATAATTCTGCTCAGTCACTTAGTAGACGCTTTTAGATTCATTTATTTTTGGCATGGGGTGGTGGAGGTAGTGTCTTCGATCGTCGGCACGTGCAGAAGGTGGAATGGCCAATAGACTAAAGATGGGGTAGACCGCTTATTCGTCTCTGAGCATGTATCCAACACTAACCTACCCCAAAGGAACACAACTGTCAAAGTCACATGGTCAGCAGTAATGAAAGTGTTTTTGTATATCTTAATTTTTAAATGACAAGCACTATTATATGAATAAAATACTTTTACCAATTTGAATTTAATCAAACTGCATTACAAATTGGTTAGCGGAAGTATACATACAACTCAGCATTCGTTTACAAATCAGTTTTCCAACCTAAAATACAAGCCATGTCGTTTTCGCTAGACGTGTTGGCAATAAAGCAGTTCAATGTTGGGACACGGGGATTGTTTGTGTGCAGCCAGCGAGATCGGTCTAACTCATCTTTAGTATATGGGATAGAGTGCCTCTCGCTCCGGCCATTGGCATCTTTACTCAATGCTCCAGCAGTCTTCCATCCTCCGGGAACGACTTCGTTTTTTATTGTGTGGGTCTCGCCGGTGTCGCAATCAGTCTACGTTTATAGGCGCGTGGGATGAAACATAAGAGCCACCGACTATAAGCTGTTAATAGTGAAGTAAGCAGTTTTTTAATCAGCTTTTAAAAAAATACCAGCTCGTTAACTGTATATACGCGACAGTTCACACTAGCATGCATGCCCCCAGTTAAGTCAACAGCATAATAAGTAAAAAAAAAAAAGTTGTTCCATTTCTTGACTTTTTATTCGCAACGTAATGTTAAAAAATATGGAAAATCGAGGTGGGTGTTTTTTTTTAAATACTGTAACATGAAGCCACTCAGCGTCCTTTCACTTGCCCCTCCCCCTTGGGTGTGCGAAGTGCAGTGCTCCAATCCCATCACCGGTAATTGAAGACTATAATGCAGGGTTGTAAATGGTCCGCCGTGGAATACTGACACTATCGGGTTTGATGCCGCTCCCGACCCTGGAAGCTTGAATAACTTTGCTGGTCGTTGCGCAAATTTTCTGGTAATCGACCCCCCTCCCCCCTCCTGTCTTCTCTGGGCTAAGAACCTTCTGGGCCAGGTCAGCTCAGCTATATAAGCTGCGGTGTGCCTCTGTGTCGAGTGTCTATAAAANCTCTGCCCATTGTGGTATAGGGGCCGCTGTGGCTCAGTGGTTAGCCTGCTCGCCTCCACCAAGCCGAACCTGGTTCAATCCTCGGTCGGGTCACTCCCGGATTTTCGCAAGTGGGAATGGTGCCGGACGATGCCACTGATCGGCGCGTTGTCTCGGGGTTCTCCTGTTTCCCCGCCCCTGCATTCCGGCGCTGCTCCATTCTCACCTCATTTCATTTTTATAAAATCTCAAGACCTCGTTATTAAGTCTCCCAAATCTTTCAACTCAACCCCATTGTGGTATAACACAATGCACGGCAGACGTTTGGGCACGCGAGTTCCCTCGTGCTCGCTAGACCGTAGCCCTTCATGGAACTGTCTGTAGCTGAGCGACAACAGAACGGCCTGGCACCGTATGCGCCGTCCCACAAACATCTGGTCTTCAGTCATCTGTAACAACATTAAGCTACTANTTCATGGAACTGTCTGTAGCTGAGCGACAACAGAACGGCCTGGCACCGTATGCGCCGTCCCACAAACATCTGGTCTTCAGTAATCTGTAACAACCATTAAGCTACGAAAATGTGTGTTATTGTATATTTGTACCACATACTGTTCAACTTGTAGACATTATCTGGGACTACATTTTCCTCAGATAAAATATTTTCAGATCTCATGGTTTTCACAAAATAACCTCTCGAAGTCAAAGTTTTACTGTTTTGTGATTTACAAATAAAATAAACCAAACTATTTACATACATGTTTACAGGGGCAACTCAAAGATCGTGTCTTAATTCATTTTAACGTTTGTTTATGAAAAGTTATTTTACGAAAATTCAGGGACAGCAACAATTCAAAAATATGCAAGAATTTCGTTATTCTCAGAAGTGTTTTGAAATTGCACAAACATTACCTTGCGTGATATTATAGATGTCTTGAAGTAGCCCTTGGCATCTTCTTTCAGTGTGAATCATCTCATTATTTGTATATAAGTTTGTTCTCATTATTTGTACGTTTATAAAACAGTAAAATAGTGGCTTTTGCATGAATTTATACAAAAACTATGTGCTATTTTTTTTTCCTAGGAAAGATTAATGACACACCTAATGTTAGTGATACAGCTTACTGCGATGTTCACTCCGCTTCCCCCTCCAAGTCATGCCCAGACGTCTGCCGAGCACTGCACTGTCTGCTAGTTTATCACGCAGATCTGCTGCGACCACTGTCGGTAGCTTTGTACGACAGCCACTAAAATATTTCACCTGCCAAGGTTTTCTGACGAAGGTGAAGAAGTTGCCAAGAAGTTTACGGGAAGCGATCGAACTAACTGAGGATAGAAAGTCGCAGAATGATTTTTTCGCTAGTCTTGGTGCGCAGGCATTGTCAACCTACATCCTTTTCAATCTCATAACCGTTAAACTTTCTAATAGTGCCGCTACATCTATAATGATTCCTATATTTGTAAACATGTTATACTTAAATGTTCAGAATTATAAATAACACTTAATCACCGAAATCCCAAAGTAAGATGGATATTTTGAAATCTTAATGTTTTCAATTGTATTTCCTAACCAAAATATTCTGACAAAAATGCACCAATTATGTAGTGGCCAAAAGGACCTGTGCCTCGAGACATTTTACTGAGATAATTCTGCTCAGTCACTTAGTAGACGCTTTTAGATTCATTTATTTTTGGCATGGGGTGGTGGAGGTAGTGTCTTCGATCGTCGGCACGTCTAGAAGGTGGGATGGCCCATAGATTAAAGATGAGGTAGACCGCTGATTCGTCTCTGCGNTTGTATTTCCTAACCAAAATATTCTGACAAAAATGCACCAATTATGTAGTGGCCAAAAGGACCTGTGCCTCGAGACATTTTACTGAGATAATTCTGCTCAGTCACTTAGTAGACGCTTTTAGATTCATTTATTTTTGGCATGGGGTGGTGGAGGTAGTGTCTTCGATCGTCGGCACGTGCAGAAGGTGGAATGGCCAATAGACTAAAGATGGGGTAGACCGCTTATTCGTCTCTGAGCATGTATCCAACACTAACCTACCCCAAAGGAACACAACTGTCAAAGTCACATGGTCAGCAGTAATGAAAGTGTTTTTGTATATCTTAATTTTTAAATGACAAGCACTATTATATGAATAAAATACTTTTACCAATTTGAATTTAATCAAACTGCATTACAAATTGGTTAGAGGAAGTATACATACAACTCAGCATTCGTTTACAAATCAGTTTTCCAACCTAAAATACAAGCCATGTCGTTTTCGCTAGACGTGTTGGCAATAAAGCAGTTCAATGTTGGGACACGGGGATTGTTTGTGTGCAGCCAGCGNTGTCGTTTTCGCTAGACGTGTTGGCAATAAAGCAGTTCAATGTTGGGACACGGGGATTGTTTGTGTGCAGCCAGCGAGATCGGTCTAACTCATCTTTAGTATATGGGATAGAGTGCCTCTCGCTCCGGCCATTGGCATCTTTACTCAATGCTCCAGCAGTCTTCCATCCTCCGGGAACGACTTCGTTTTTTATTGTGTGGGTCTCGCCGGTGTCGCAATCAGTCTACGTTTATAGGCGCGTGGGATGAAACATAAGAGCCACCGACTATAAGCTGTTAATAGTGAAGTAAGCAGTTTTTTAATCAGCTTTTAAAAAAATACCAGCTCGTTAACTGTATATACGCGACAGTTCACACTAGCATGCATGCCCCCAGTTAAGTCAACAGCATAATAAGTAAAAAAAAAAAANAAACATAGCTAGCTGGAACGTGAAAAATAAATACATACATTATTGATGAACTGGAAGTCGGCTTACTGTTGCGTATGTCAGCCTTACAGCTAGTTCTCGTGCACGTAGGTGTCTCCACTTAAATCAAAGAAAGGATTACGCCGTCAGCTCATAAAGTTTCTACTTGTAGTACCATGTATTCCGGGTCCTGTTTTGCAAGCATATGGTAGGCTTACCGCCTACGCACAGAGAGTATTTTACCGCAACTTGGGCATTTAATCTTGAACGGGTGCTGTGTGTCCAGATGGAAGAGAGGAATGANACAGAGAGTATTTTACCGCAACTTGGGCATTTAATCTTGAACGGGTGCTGTGTGTCCAGATGGAAGAGAGGAATGAGTTTGTTAGGGATTGTATTTTCACTTGTGCAGGGGTGAAACAATTTGTTAGTTACACGCCAGCGAATTGTCTTCGTACAAACCCTGATGACTCAAGTGAGAAGGGTGCTGTTGGAGGTGAAAGGCAAAGTACCTGGACTGCGAGACAAGTACGGCAGAGTGGTTTGGAGGGGAGTGAGAGATTTGGGCGGCTCTTAACAGCGATGTCTTGAGAACTGAAGAGGATGAAGTGAGGGGGGTGTGGAGTAGCGTCGGAATGCAAGGGCGGGGGAAACGATAAACCACCGAGAAAACCCGCTGATCAGCAGCATCATCTGAAAGTTACCCCGCCGGGAATCGAATCCGGTTCACCTTGGTGGTAGGCGAGTGCTCTATTCGCTACGTCAACAGCGGCCTTTGAGAACGACAAAGAATGTTGTTGTGCGGAGGGGAGATGCGATTTTGTTGGCGCGGACATGATTGGCAGTTCATATCTGGCGGCGATTAACATCTTCGAGTATGTCAGGAATTGTTTTCTCTGTTGAGAAAGGCATTGATGCTGAATTATGTCTTCTCTGGAAATGTGTAAGTATGGAATAATGTATATAGGATGGATTAGAACAGGGTGTAAATACAGTCCTGTGAGCCCGAAACTGTGGGGGAGTTACCGGGGTATCGGGCGTTAACTGCGGTGTCTGTGATCAACCTTGGCGACAGGGCAGAGATGGGAGGAGTTTGCGAGAGGCTGTTACAATATGTGCACTCTTATTTTATAACGGGACTGATTTAATTATTAAATTGATTAATGCAATATAACGTGCTAATGTTATATTATTTGNCTCTTATTTTATAACGGGACTGATTTAATTATTAAATTGATTAATGCAATATAACGTGCTAATGTTATATTATTTGAATTGTGGACTTTGAAACACTGACACGTTGTGAAAGATAGCTATGTAGGTTTTTGTAGCATCGTAAATAAAATAAAATAAAATAAAATAATTTTAGTTATTTGATTTAATTATGACCCTGTATCTCTAGAACCTGGCGGTCGTGTTAGTGCCGTATTGTCCGTTTCGATATGCGTTTAAGGAATCCGACTACCTGGAGTGGTTTCCCCCGCGTAGAGAAGTGCTGGGGTGATAAGGTCTACATTGGTTTGCTCATCAAGTGCACCATCGCCACTAAGCGGAAAGCTGTGAATTATTGTGAAGTGTTTTCGTCGTGCAGCGTGTACCTGTGAGACTTTAAGCGGTGACCCTATAATTTTATCGGTGGAAAGTGTGTAGAAATCTTCAATGCAGGGCCCTTGAGTATATTTATATGTAGGCCCTATTTAACAAGTGTATTTTCAGATAAAGTGCTTTGTTAAAGCAGTTTTTAGCTATGCTGGAGTGCTCGGAAATGGTGTTTCTAATGTGTGTGACGTCTTGAAAACACTCGACCGGCCTCNCTCTTATTTTATAACGGGACTGATTTAATTATTAAATTGATTAATGCAATATAACGTGCTAATGTTATATTATTTCAATTGTGGACTTTGAAACACTGACACGTTGTGAAAGACAGCTATGTAGGTTTTTGTAGCATCGTAAATAAAATAAAATCAAATAATTTTAGTTATTTGATTTAATTATGACCCTGTATCTCTAGAACCTGGCGGTCGTGTTAGTGCCGTATTGTCCGTTTCGATATGCGTTTAAGGAATCCGACTACCTGGAGTGGTTTCCCCCGCGTAGAGAAGTGCTGGGGTGATAAGGTCTACACTGGTTTGCTCATCAAGAGCACCATCGCCACTAAGCGGAAAGCTGTGAATTATTGTGNCTGGTTTGCTCATCAAGAGCACCATCGCCACTAAGCGGAAAGCTGTGAATTATTGTGAAGTGTTTTCGTCGCGCAGCGTGTACCTGTGAGACTTTAAGTGGTGACTCTATAATTTTATCGGTGGAAAGTGTGTAGAAATCTTCAATGCAGGGCCCTTGAGTATATTTATATGTATGCCCTATTTAACAAGTGTATTTTCAGATAAAGTGCTTTGTTAAAGCCGTTTTTAGCTATGCTGGAGTGCTCGGAAATGGTGTTTCTAATGTGTGTGACGTCTTGAAAACACTCGACCGGCCTCNGTTTTTAGCTATGCTGGAGTGCTCGGAAATGGTGTTTCTAATGTGTGTGACGTCTTGAAAACACTCGACCGGCCTCGTATGAAGCGTGTGTTCTTTTTGTAAATCATCAGATTGGACTTACGTTTAATAGTTTCGTGGAAAAGACGTGTATTTCAAACACTCTGTAACGCAGTCAGTTCTGGCGCCGCCAAGTAGGCGGGTTCCTAAGTGTGTAGCTTGACTTTAGTGGCGTGTAAGGCTTGCTCTTGATTGAATTGGCAACATCCGGTAAGGCAGGATTTACAACCCGTCGCGTCCATCATTCACGTGACCAACAGTCAATCAGAGGTGGCCATCAATTATATCCGTCCGGCCGTCAAAACCTTGGCAAGCTTTAACTTTTGACGGACGGACGGATGAAATTACAGCTTTTAAACTTGCGCGTTTTGTTACCAGTTCATCCCGAGTTCTTTGGAAGGCTGTGTAGTGTGTGCGGTGTTTTGTTTTGGCCGTCTTTTGGTTTCATATGTTTTTAATGTAGCTGTAAAATGAAATTACGTTACGTTTTTCCTGAATATTGATTGATAATTACACTTTGAAACACGAGTTCCTTCTTTGCAATACTAAAAGTAATAAAATCATGCTTTATATGGTATTTTTAAAATTCTTTAACATCGATTAATTTTCATTATGTACGCGTATGCGCGTTTTGGGTACTTACAAACACAATACCGCCGAAAAAATTCACTTTTTATGGAGAATGTTTTTCTATTTGTATATAGTTTTGTTTGTATTAGTTTGCAGCAATGAACTGACGACGGACGTACGAAGAATGGATGTAAATCGAACGACTCGGAGACGGACGGACGTATGACTGACGGACGGACGCGACGGGGTGTTGTAAATCCTGCCTAACGTAGCTGAGGCATTATATTAGTTTTTTGGTTGATATTTCGGCTAATCTACGCATGCATGCTTCGTTACGGCATAAAAATGAAGCATTTAGAAATACCGGTGATATAGTCTATTCGCGATATCCTCAAACTATTTTATTAAAAACAATAGAAAAATCTCTGCATGTATAACGTGTTTGGTTGTTTCCTTAAAAAAAGCATGCATCACAAGCGTTTTATAGGCCTGCTTTTGTTGTATCTTATTTTTAAACTTTTTTTTCATATTTTTTCAATAAACTATAATATTTCATTTATAATTAATATGAATAAAAACCTACAGAAAATAAGTATGTTGGGTGTGTTGGTAATGCCTTGTAAGAAGTAGTTTTCATGCCAAAGTGTGCACAAATGCGGTGTGTTGTGTCCCTATGGTGTGATTCTCTAGACTTAGTTAGTTAAGCTTTGTTTGCATGAGGCGGAGGAACAGCCTTTAAGTATAACTTTATCAGCGCTCCAGAAAAGTTGGAAGTTACCATGGACGGGACAATAGTAGTAGTTGTAATTGGGAGCAAGCTGACCCGCGACCCGCGACAGCTGCTCCGGAAGTGAGCGGCCGGGAGGGTGCGAGGGCGACGGTTAACGCCGGGTTATCGGCGCAGGGGAGAGCGGTGCCGGGGTTGCTCGTCGCGATTCCCGCAGATAGGCGCGCCGCCACTGCGATCACGACACCGCCACGGAGAAACTGGCAGACTGGGGGTCAGGGTGGACCAGAGAAAGCACTCCGCGGGGGCTGGTACTAAGTTCATTGCCGCATGTTCCCCGGCCCACCTCGCCACAGACTATTTCTCTCGGATTAGCATAGTGCCTTGCGTCCCGCGCTGTGTACGCCCGGGAGGTACCTGGCCATACGTCATCGCCAAAACTTCGCTCTCGTGTCGCGTGGCTAAAGAATGTTCAAGCGCCAAACATTTTTCGGGCCTTTTTATGGTTTCGTAACACGATATCGATGTAACGATGATAATTTGATAAAAAAATGCCAAGTTAACTTACAAAAAAATCTCAATTCCTACAAATAAAACAAAAAGTGACTCAAACACGAACTTTGATTTCAATTGCAGTCACAGGAATGGCATGTTGCAATTTCTTAGAAATCGTACTCTTGGTTCACCTGCAGTAATGGATTAACTTCTGCCGGTTTTGAAATCAAAAAGTAAAAATTGAAATACGGGAGAACCGCATAACAATCTCGGTGACATTCTTAATAACGCGAGCAGTTATTTTGATATGTATACTAAACACATGCCGTATTAATTTTGCTCGATTTTGAGATTTGTAAGAAAAATTATATAAATTTAAAATTTAGATAGTTTAATTTTTTTTTAAAGCCATTTTAGTCCATTGTCATACTTTTCGCATACTATTATTTCACATTACAACTAAAAACAAGGTTATATGCTAAAATTTAAGAAAATACGCTAGTCTCTCGAACATCCTTAAGACTCCCTTTCGAAGCGATGGTTTGGTGCCACTTTATCAAAATATCCCTGCACCTTTAGTCTTTCAGTGGCGTACGATGTAAAACCGTATAAAATGAAGTTCAGCAATTCCAGATGTAGCCCAATTTGTACCTTAGTTTGTTAGTCATGTCTTGCTGTGCCACATTTGTGTACCTAGGAGTTTTTATATTATTATTATTATTATTAGCAGTTTGCCTGTGCACGTACATGCATTATTTCGATCATTATTGTAACAAATAGTCTTCTTAGCTTCCAGTTTTAATTAGCTTGATCTAAACGGTTTTCGTACTGTATAGATGCCACTTGCTATGCACTAAATTAAACTTTTGATTGGCGTATTTCAAAAAAGAATGCCAAGCACAAATTGCCAGGTTTCATCGTATGCTGAATTTTTTCAACGTCATATTTTGCTGTTTGTGCATAAAACGTGTCTTCGGGTAATTTTTAAACAATTTGATAACTATATTAGGAAATTAATTCCCAATGACATATTCGCAAGCCTCCGGCGCGCATTGCTTAGCACTACAGATTACGGTGTGAGGGGGTTGTGTGTTCGATTCCAGAGCAAAGCACGTAACCGTGTGCTGTTCTTAAGACTAAGTTAGTGTTTAATATGAAAGTTCATTTTTCGGTCAACCAGTAGACACAAACTGGAGTGGCAATTACCATCAGTTTAAAACTGGGCTACTTTTACTCTCTGCATCGGCGCTTATTTCCGGTGAACTGAATTGGCGCGCATTACTCACGTAACTTCTCTGACACCTCTTGCTGAAAACTCGTCAAGCCAAAAGGATCGATAGGCCGTGCTTTCGCAGCCCCTACACATGCTGAGTGTCGGGATCAAGCCAGCTTTTGCCCTTTTGCTCCACGCGAGGTGTCTGTCCTCGCGGAGCTGGCCCTTGGGACACCTGCTTTATAATTTGACAGATGTACTGCCGTAGTCAAACTCCCCGCATGGCAGTTCCCTTGGATCGGATCACGTGGGGGTATATGCAACTCGTGTGCACTCGTGTAATCGTCTGCTGTTATTATTTATTTGTAAAACTTTGGTGATTGCCGTGCGAACAGCTCGGCACAGCATGTACGCCCTCTTACTGCGAGCAAGAAACGATGCAAATAACCGTTCAGCAGAAATCCCTCAAAATGTCCGGTTTCATGAGTCAGTTGCACATCTTAGAAACTACTCGTGTTGCACGCATTCATCCTTACAAAATTTGGTGGTGCGACTTCACGTTCACATTGTAGTTGGATGCCTTTATATTTATGTGTAAAAATAAAAATAAAATTATTGTGATTGTGCGAAAGTAAATAACGCCCTTGGTGACGACGCTGATTGTGGGTTTTATGTTCGGAGTGTGTTTCCGTAGTCCTTTGCAGTTTTGCAGTCCAGTCCCTTTGGTTCATCCATGTGGGTTCAGCCTAACAGACAATTACAACGTCCATGGTGTTGTTGCTTACCGGGACATGGATTTGCATAACACGTCCAGGAATAGTTATTTATGAGCGAACATACTAGCTAGGTTGTTATTAAATACATTTTCCAAGGCCTCCATGTTTGTCATAATGTATTCTGCTGGGAATATTAATAAACTCTAATTATTACCTGTGTTGGTCTGCTATTTATTTAAGATCAGTGAAAAGTAACGTCGCTTGGAATTATTCTCCATATTAACTAAAACTAACTTTCGATAAGTCTTAACCGGAGGTTCTTTATTTTTCTCTGCCCCGTACCTCTTCATTCGCCTGTCTGTAATGTCCCCCGTGTTTATATCAAACGTCCAAATAATTCGTTATCTCCTTCCTCTCTTTCCTTTCAGATTTTTTTCTACGATTCTCCGCTGGAGACAATTTCTACGCAATGTCTGATCCAACTAAGGTTTTATTTCTCTTGTAATTAATGCTCTTTTTTCACCCTTCCTTTCGTGGCCTATATTTGTTTGTTAGTATGTCTTCACTTTTTATTCTATCATTCCATTTCACCTTATCTATTTTTATTCACAACCACATCTGAAGGCTATCTACATTACTTTTTTTCTTTTTTATTGATGAGTCATAAAACCCTACACATACATTTTAACAAAAATGTTTAGCAAATCTCTTTATCAGCTTACTCAGAATCTTTCTTGTTTTCAGAAATCTTTCCGCTTTTTCAGAAGATCTCTTGTCTTGACGTATCCTACTCCTTTCCTCCACACAGTTGCCATTCCAGGTCAACTTCCCAGATAATGAAAATTATTTTAGTTGCTTAACTTTTTTCTTGAGAATGTGTGTTAGGAGTCTTTATCTTTACTTTCACACAGTCTTCCTAAAATTTTTCTTCTTTCCAAGCTCTTTCTCCACTTGTCAAATAATTTCCATCATGGCATGTAGCTCTTCTAATTTCGCCAATAACTGCTCGATTGTTCACGTAATTAATAATTTTATTCTTTATTTCTCCCTTCTAACTGCATTGGCTTTCACTTAGTTCTTTGTCATACGCGTCAACATAATATCGAGAAGTGTTATGAAATAACGTTACAGAGTAGAGCCTCTTTCAATGCCTATTTCGTCAGTGTCACCACCACCTTCTATTAGTACGACTTTCTGTCTTGTGTACAGCTCTGTTATTAGTATTTTGCACTGCCACTCTGTACAGCTGTCTTTTCAAAGCCTTTAGATGTGTACTTCCGTCAAGCATGTTGGACGCCTTTTTCTAATCAATAAAACAGACGTGCAGTGATTATCAACAGTTTACATACACCACGCCGTTCTGTATACTTCACAGATATTTTGCAGGAAATTTTGCAAAAAAAACATCAAAGCGAATCAAACATTGCGTATTGGTCCACTAAATTGTAGGTTTGATAAATACGTGCAGACTATACATATAAAACCCATTAGAACATCTTGCAAAAACAAACACACAATGAATCCCANCATCAAAGCGAATCAAACATTGCGTATTGGTCCACTAAATTGTATGTTTGATAAATACGTGCAGACTATACATATAAAACCCATTAGAACATCTTGCAAAAACAAACACACAATGAATCCCAAAAGAATTTAAACACCCCGTTACAATTAAGAAATGTNCAAAAGAATTTAAACACCCCGTTACAATTAAGAAATGTTTTCATACGCTCGTATGATTCCCGTAGTACTTCCCATCTAGGTGCCCGTGCAGTATATCGTAAAACGATTTAAAAGTACAAACATGCTGACGGACAAACAAAGGAGTGGGCGGCCAAAAGTACCATCACGTAGAGAGGAAAGATATATTTCGAAACAAATTCGTCGGATACATTTTACCAATGCATGCGCTATTGCAAGAAACCTAAGAAATACTTTCTAATTCAGTGTTTCACCAATGACACTGAGAAGATTGCTCAGGAATAGTGGCTATGACGCAAGACACTGCGCAAGAAACCTTACTTAAGCAAATTTAAACAGAATAAGAGGCTTAACTTCGCGAATGTATATTTACAGCATGGCAATGATTACTGGGCTGATGTAATATGTGCAGATGAGAGTAAGTTAATCGCTTTCGGTCGTGATGGTCCGCCAAAAGTGTGGAGAAAAACCAATGAAGTGATGAATCCTCAACATCATCGTCCCACCGTCAAACATGGTGGGGGTTCCGCTATGGTGTGTACGTGCTGTTGGTTAACTGGCATTTATAGGAGGAAGATTGGATCAATATAATAAGTATATTGACCTGTTGAAACTAAATTTGCGACAAAGTGCGATGTAATACATTTAAATTTTTCCAGGATTATGATACTAAGCATTAAACCTACGCAATACGAATGTGGCTGCTGTAGGCTATAATTTTTCTCGTGTAATACAAACTCCACCCCAATCCCCAGACTTAAACCCAATAGAAAATCTTTGGGCGTACTTAAAAAAAAAATAACTATGAAAACATAATATTTCGAATATGCGAGACTTGGAGAAAATCCTTCATTAGTGGAACAATATCCCTCCCAGTGTCACTCAAACGCTAATAAAGTCGATACCAGCGTTCTGAAGCAAAAGGGAGGGCCTGCTAGATATTAAATAGAGAATTTGTATTTTCTGTGTTGATGTACAACTTCTGTTTTCATACGAAAACGATTCTGAAAACGTACGTTTATTTACATTTGTGTAATCTATTATTTTGTTTCTTTTATGATGAATGTTGTTTACTTGTTGTATTTGGTGGAATGGAATACAAAATTACAGCTGGACACATAGGTGGGTGTCAGCATAATTGCTTATTGAACAGACGTTGTGAAGAGAGAAGGACGTATGAACACTTGTAATCGTAATTGTATATCCCTGTTTACGTCTATCGCTTTTTCTCACCGTCACCTTCAGAAATCCAACTGTACCTTATTTCCCTTTCGAGTTTCTAAAATTAAATTGGTCTAATCCCATATTCTCATCAATTCGGCTTTCTGTTATAAACGCCCTTGTAACTCTACAGATAAAACTATTTTCTCTGTAATTTCTCAATTATTTTGAATTGTACGTTTTTGGTACTGGGTGTAGAATGTTTTTAAGTAAATATGGGCCATATGGCCGAATACTAGAACCTGTTAACTAGATTGTTGCATATATCACATTACAGTGGTTTGCTTGTTTGTGACTTTTTTTCCGTAGTACTACTTTGAAGGTATGTCCCGATTCATATTACTAAAACAAAACGTGTGTTTTATATTTTTCGTTAGGTAGTGAAACTTTTTTTTTTTACACAGCGAGCGTTACACCTTAAATGGTATCCCAAGGACAACCGAATTATATAGTAATATAATTGAGGAACAACTACATGGTGGTTGCTATTCGAACCCGAGACCCCGACGCCGAAGTTGTGGGGCCTAACGACGCGGCCGATAGGATCGCGTAATTACGCAGTTGCCGAGAGTGGGTTTGAGCGCGCGGTGCCCTTGTCCTAGTACCCCGCGCGCGTTCAACTCTCCCTCCATCGCCGTCTTCCTCGCCCGCGCGCCCGCTCTTAAAACGCGCTCCGTGTAATGAATATTTAATAAGCCGTCAACGTATTCACGAAAGCGATCAGGCCGGCGCACACAATGGGCTTCGCGGGAGGAGCAGCAGCAGTTCTTTTTCTGAGCCTTACCGGTCGAAGAGAACGTCCCTCGTCGGATCTCCCCTTCCTCCTCCGACTACCTTGCTATAGCTGAAGAAACCCCGCGCGTGTGGTCGGTCGTAACTCGCCGCTTGCAGCAGTAAAATAAAAAGGGGGGGTGGGGGTCCATCGCCCGCTCGCTAGCCAGCCCGCTCGTTTTCCATATTCACACAAAGGATCGTAATTCCTATCGCCAAGTTCGCCCGTTGCCAGCGCCAGAGCGCCCCGGTGACCGCTTGTTATGCCTACGTCCAGGGTCGCTCGTGTCTCTTCCTCTGCTGGTCTTGCCTTTCGCCGCGGCCACAGCTGTCCCGACACGCCGTGTAATCTCCGCCGTGCTGCTGTGACGTTCCTCGGCGCAGCAGCTTCGTGGCAGTTGCGCTCGTTCGAACCTCTGACAAATCGTGGCTATTAATCTGAATTTATAATCCGCTCCCTGCAGAAGGGTTTGCATGGAATCAGTCTCAGGCGTTTAAAATGTCAGCGAGAAACTAGAGCAGTGTAGGATAAGTTCTCTAATGTAACTTTCTGACTGGTTGAAGTGAAAAACTGAATATTTCAAGTCGTGCTGTTTCCACCGGCGTTTTCGGGACGCTTCGATGCCTCCAGAAAACTTTAAAAGCCAGGCGGTTGCTACTTAAATCGGCGTTACTGATTACAACGAATCATTTTTGCGTAGCACCTGCCAAGAACGTCAAATGGAACGAACGGTTATTAGTAATGCCGACCTAACACTCCGTAAGTGGCTTTGGCAGTTTCAGACTGCTGAAAATAATACATACAAACTCATTCCTGTCTCTTTATATACGTCAGTACTATAGTACCACAATAAGTATGTTTATTTTTCGTAGTGGCAATATGCCGGATTTTGATTCCAGAGGATGTGGGTTATAGTAGACTACCAGAAAAAAGCATTTGAAGTCAGTTTTTGAGTGAGATCTACTATGAAGTAAGATTGCTTAGTCTTTTTTANGACTACCAGAAAAAAGCATTTGAAGTCAGTTTTTGAGTGAGATCTACTATGAAGTAAGATTGCTTAGTCTTTTTTAACAAGTCCGTCTGTGGCTATGTTATTTTTTTCGTAAATTTTGGGTATTTATGTACAATTATTATATTAAATATATTTAAAAAATGCCAATTTAGTTATTACTATCCCATTTATTTTACGGTTAAATGTAAACCATTATAGCTTACCACATTTAGAAGAGTAAATATGAATGATTGTNGACTACCAGAAAAAAGCATTTGAAGTCAGTTTTTGAGTGAGATCTACTATGAAGTAAGATTGCTTAGTCTTTTTTTAACAAGTCCGTCTGTGGCTATGTTATTTTTTTCGTAAAATTTGGGTATTTATGTACAATTATTATATTAAATATATTAAAAAAATGTCAATTTAGTTATTCCTATCCCATTTATTTTACGGTTAAATGTAAACCATTATAGCTTACCACATTTAGAAGAGTAAATATGAATGATTGTATTTTAAAAGAGAAAGTGCAAAACAGTCCACACGTAAGTCTGTTGCCTGGTTTGAAAGCAGTGAGTATTTGGTATAAGGCAATACATGCTGATAAAATTCGATTTTTTTTTTGGCGTTCCTATTAAATATATATATCATCAGGGACTTTCAGTAGAAAAATACGTGCTTCTTTGCTATCGAAGCCTTTTGTATTTTGTGACATTATTGCATAGCCTGTTTCCTGGAAAGATCAGAAATCTTAATAATTAAATAAATAACTGAAATTTGCCTTGATACAGAGCTTGAGACTATCATTTCTAACACTTAGGTTTTTGCTTCAAATTTATATCTTCAAAATTGGCTTTAAAAAAGAATTTCATTAGCATGTATTTCCCTATATCAAATTCTGCTTTCAAACCAGTCAACAAACAGCGTTAAAGGCCTTAACCTCCTTTGTAAAAATGTAAGTCTTGCCGAATTTTTGAACCAGGGAAGGTANCAACAAACAGCGTTAAAGGCCTTAACCTCCTTTGTAAAAATGTAAGTCTTGCCGAATTTTTGAACCAGGGAAGGTAATTGAAACAGGTATAGTGTTAAAATTTTAACTAGACAATCTTTTGAATTACTGCCATACAAGTTGATACCTATAAGAAGAGTGAATGAAGTGAGTGAAGAGATTTGGGAGCCTTTTAACATCGAGGTCTTGGGAGCCGATGAGGGTGAAGCGAGGTGAGTATGGATCAGCACCGGAATGTAAGGGCGGGCGAAACGTAATATCCCTGAGAAAACCCGCTGACGAGCGGCATCGCCCGTCATGATTCCCACATGTGAAAATCCGGGGTTGACCCGGTTCGCCTTGGTGGGAGGCGAGTAGTCTAACCACTACACCGCCGCAGCCCCTATAAGAAGAGACCTGCATACTTCGCGTTATTATTTGACATCACGTTTGTAAATACGACAGCCGGTGTTGTTTGTTCATTGGCTGCTACCTAGGTGTGAAGACAGGCCCTTCCTGACAGGACTGCACATAATTCGAGCGCACCATTATTAAGTGTTTATTCCTTGACGCAGAATTACACAAGTCTTGTTAAATAAATTGTNCACATAATTCGAGCGCACCATTATTAAGTGTTTATTCCTTGACGCAGAATTACACAAGTCTTGTTAAATAAATTGTCATGGTTCAGTGACAAACGCAGAGAAAACGTGTGCATGCTTGAAGTACCTATAGCTTGTCGCCAAATAGTAGAGTTNCATGGTTCAGTGACAAACGCAGAGAAAACGTGTGCATGCTTGAAGTACCTATAGCTTGTCGCCAAATAGTAGAGTTGGGGACTGGAGCATGCAAAAATGATGTTTGTTGTTGTTCCCGAATAATAACGCGAAATCTGCAGGTCTCCGCCTATATGCTGTTCCGCCTGGCGGAAAGTCAACATGGACGAAATAAAAGGACGGACGTTGGCGCTAAAAGCGAAGCCGGCCGTCTTACCTATAGGTATAGATGTGAGATTTTCACCAGCCAGAGAATTGTTCTGGTCAAATGTGATGATTGTGGAAGCAGCGGCGGAATAAGGCCGGAGTAGGAAATAAGTTGCAGGAAAACCCTCACATCACGAAAGGTCGTTAATTTATTAAAATTATTTATTCGCAGGCTAAATATAAAATAAGAAAAATAGGCTGGGCAAATTCGCCTGAAATGTGTGTTTACCATTGTACAGATAAATATTTTTCGTTAAACGTGTATCTTAGGTTCTGGGGTTTTTTTTTTTTTTTTTTTTTTNTTTTTGTGTTTCGCACGGGGCTTTTTAACCGTGAGTCTCATAAGGCACTGGCTACGAGTCATTCGAGAAGATAAACCACATCATTAAAGTTAACTTCTTGGACTGACTGGCTTTCATAGCATGAACTGTCTAAAAAGTTCATGCCCTTTCTGGTGTTCTTTTAGCTTTGTTTGAAATGTCTTTAATTTGTTTCGTTTCATTTGTCAAAGTAATAAATTAGTGATATTTCAATAATTTTATGTCTACTTTTGATTGGGAAAGTCTTTTAAAATGTTAATATGTTCACCAATTTATAGATAAAGATAAAATATTATTTTTTCTTTGTTTCTTTAGCATTCGTTGCCTTGAAATCCGTAATGTTAAGTCACCTTAAATAGTTCCTAAGTAGTGATAGTTTAAATGAAACAGTAAATTTCCTATTTAATAGAGTCTTGTATCGTCTAGTATTTCATGCCTGCTTTGGGTAACGCATTTGGAGAACGTTTAGTTGTACGCTGATTAATTAACTATATTTCGGAATTTTTGGGTAAGTTCATTCCTTGTTGTGCATATTTTTCCTCTTTATTTTATAGTATATATTTTGGATGCTCGCGTGAGAAACTGCACTCCCAACTTGTAATTTTAACTACTCATTCCGATATCCAACTGTCGCTTGTCTAAAAAATGTCTACCTTTATGTTGTATGTATAGGTTCATTTATTGTATTGCAAATAAAAGTGTTCTTGTTTAAATCCANAAAAATGTCTACCTTTATGTTGTATGTATAGGTTCATTTATTGTATTGCAAATAAAAGTGTTCTTGTTTAAATCCATTAATTATACTGCCTGGTTTTAGGTTTTTTTTTCGGAATTACATCTTAACATGAAACGTTCATTTTCAATAAACGATGTTACTATGCACCGCTGAATCATNTTTTTTTTTCGGAATTACATCTTAACATGAAACGTTCATTTTCAATAAACGATGTTACTATGCACCGCTGAATCATTTCGGCTGTAATATGGGAGAAAACGTCCCTAGTAGAACTTTCGCTTCTGTACTACACTTTATACTACACACTTCAAAAAAAGTTTTCCACCACTTGTAATTTGGTTGCTCATGAAGGATATTCGCTGGGACAAATTTTGTGTATTTTATGAGTGTTGTTGGTTGTCAAAAGTCAGGCGTGGTATTCTGTTGTGTAGTTCCATCCCTTACTTTCTCATGGGCCGTGAGCAACCTATTAATAAAAACCCTTGTGATGCAGGGACTGTGATGGCGTAGTGGTTAGACTAATAGCCTCCCACGTAGGAAACCGGGTTCGATTCCCGGCGGGGTTGCTCCCGGATTTTCACACGTGGGAATCGTGCCGGACGATGCAGCTGGTCGGCGTGCTTTCTCGGGGATCTTCCGTTTCCCCCGCCCTTTCATTCCGGCGCTCCTCCATACTCACCTCGTTTCACCCTCATCGGCCCTCAACACCTCGATGTTAAGAGCCGCCCAAATCTCTCCACTCAACCCGGCGATGCAGAACTTTTTTCAGGGGTGTATTTTACANCCTCGATGTTAAGAGCCGCCCAAATCTCTCCACTCAACCCGGCGATGCAGAACTTTTTTCAGGGGTGTATTTTACACTAACTAGGCATATATATTTTTTTAAGTATTAAGAGCGTAAATTAAACTGATAATTCTGGAGAGTCTTATTATTTTTTTGCCACCAATGAATGCTTTGCACATTCTGCATAGGCCTGTCATAAATTCTCACTTGTTTTTAAATATTGAATGACAACATGTAGAATCATAATAACGTTATACATTAAATACGTAAAAAACGGAGTTTCAATTCAATGCTCCTAATACTAATGATTTAAACTTCGGCGAAAACAAGGTTACCGAAACTAAAACGATTGCCCCTTTTAGCGTACTGTATAGGCTAGTTGGGTTTCCAAAATACTGCCACGTGATAGGCAGTGGAACACAGCTGCAAGTTACATGACGAGTGAGTGGTGGAGCCGACGCGACGCGATGTAAACAAGTGAGGCGTGGTTGCTAGCCAGCCACAAAGGACGTGCGGAGNAAGTTACATGACGAGTGAGTGGTGGAGCCGACGCGACGCGATGTAAACAAGTGAGGCGTGGTTGCTAGCCAGCCACAAAGGACGTGCGGAGGACCGTCTCAGAGGAAGAAAGCGACACTTTCTAATTGGAGCGCCTCCGATTCGGGCTTAGAAAAATTGTAGCCGGCGGGTTTTCACTTGTCGAGCGACGGGCACGCCGACGCCCGACCGCGGGCGAAAGAAACTAAAAGGAGCGGTCCTGGGCAGGATGGAGAGTCGGACTGCGCGAAGCCCTTGTTGGACGTCACCGGCGGTATATTAATGGCCCGGTTAGTTTCCGAAACACCTGTTACCAGGACCTCTTACCTGGGAGGACCAGCTTCGCAACACTGCGTCGTGGATACCCTCGGCCATCATTCAGCTGTCTGTCGGTTCTCTCTCCACTGGACCCTGGCCAGCCTGCACTCGTATGATGAACGGCCCCCGGGTGGCAGCGAGGGGAACTCTCGGCAGACGTCACATTCGTCGACGTCACTTTTTTATTCTCATTCGCGCGCGCGCGCACATGTGCTTGCTTGTGCGGTGGGTCCGGGCGAACCTGCCGGTAGTTGCGCGCGTACATCACTTGGGACTTTCTACTTCCTGCTGGGACATAAGTAACTGTTCGTACGTTATTTATCGTGCGCGGAACTGCAACCCAACCAGAGCCCGCACTAACCGTTTTGAAGTCATGAAANCTGTTCGTACGTTATTTATCGTGCGCGGAACTGCAACCCAACCAGAGCCCGCACTAACCGTTTTGAAGTCATGAAGGGGATAATTTTTGTATAGGCTGTTCACGGCAAAGTGAGCACTTTTGAGACCCTAGTTACTGTTTTATTTCAGCCATTTTTTTTTATCCTTTGAACCACCTTTTTAAATAAATATTGCCATGTAACAAATAAACACAGTGTTTATATTCCACCGCACTCGGAAGTTAATGTCTAAGGCTAAAATAAAATATATATTTATTGACTATTATCCCAAATGAGAGGGCTTTCAAAAGTGCCCACTTAACCGTGAATAGCCAGTAATGGTATTCACTCTTGATTAGCCTCGTGCAAGAAGTTGCTAGCCGTTTTGTCGGCATATACTGGTACAACCCAACACTCGCTTATTCGTGTACAATTCAGTATTTTCGCAGTTAACTATGTTATTTTTAGTCTTTCCGCAGTGAGTTTTAAAATACGTAGCAATATCGCGTGGTTAATCTCTCATTAGCTAACGTGGAACCGAGAAAGAGACTGGCGGTCAACCCGTCTAGGCCAGTCTAAGACGCCAGTGGGAACTTTTGCCCATCCTTCCACGGATTCTGGTGATATGTCAAGGTGAAGGTGGAGATATGTTTTATTATATTTTTGGCTATAACTTCAACATAATTCTCAGCCAGTTACGCTCATCCCTGTGGTGGTTAGTGCGAGTTGAAATGTACACCGAGTTACGCGATCCCCGAGGCTGAGTTCGCTAAGACTTTACCTTCGGGCACAGAGGTTTCGGGTCTGAATCCTGGATAAGTCATATACATATATGTACCATTTTATGTCAATTAGGCAATTTTCGTTTGTTATCATTCCCACTAGACCTTCGCGATTAACTTTCTGTTATAAAAAGCAGAACGTTTAAGAGATCCAACAAAACAGAAGACAAATAAAATATCGAGTTAGAATAAAAGTTCAGTTTTACTAGTAATTCGTTAGCACGTTTCCTTGTGCTAGATTTATTTCAGAAAATAGCCCTCCTTCTCTTTAATCTTCGTCACGTTGGTTACACTATGCAGTGAAGCGTTTTACTGTCTCGTAAGAACCAACTCAATAAAAAAACTTATAATAATACTTGATATCATATATTCACCTTCACCCCGATGCTTGCAAAACACTTCGCGAGACACGTCGGTTTACAGCCTTTAGTTTTGTGATTAGTTCAAAACGAACAATTCAGTGATGGAATCTGGGAATTTTATTTTTTGAGTTGGGCCGAGTAAGCCCACTTTACGTTCCTAAAATCTGTCGAATACAAAATAAAAATTCTTAGTTATACTTACGCGTAAATATATACACAAAATTGTGATGTTTTTAATGCTCAAAGTATGTAGGGAACTTGCGCAATACTACTTAATACAATGGGAATACTTTTTTCGGGCATTTGTTTCTAACCTCAGTGAACTTGCTTCCACATGTGGGGGATTGTATTTTTACTAAGTTCCTCAACAATTCTTAACGTCAACAGTCCCCTAATGAAGTATTAAGGACTCTCCGATTCAAAGAAGCGTTTCATGTAACTCAGATGAGAGTTTTATTTCGGATTGCAGTTAAAGAGCCACGTCTTCTTGGAGCGTTCTCTGGTGAGGCGCTGAATGAATGAAACGCTACAAACGGTACTGGCCGCGCAACGAATTCGGCATCGCCTATAAGCACTACCCATTGGACTGATGTACTATTGTCTATTCATCGTACAACGTGCAACCGTTTATTGGTGACCGTAGCGTATTTTTTTTTTGTGCAGAACACGTAGCAAATTTCGATAATACATGGCATATAGTTTCGCGTGTATTCGGTTAGTGTGTTTTCAGACAAAGCGTTCGAAACATTAGTTCTGGGTTATGTTTGGGATCCGCAGAATAGTGTTTCTAATGTTTGTCGTCTTGAAATATCCTTTCCTTCATCCTCTGAAGTACGCGTTCATTTTGTAGGATACAAAAGAGTGAGAAATACGTACAGTAGTTTTGTGTGAAAACGCAAATTCAAAACATGCTGTAACGCGATTCAAGCACCAGGTGGTTGGATAACTGAGGGCCGTGTGTATTGTCCGTTATAGTCCATTTGTATACGAGTCTGAGTGTATATCTCACTTAAAATACTACAATTTTAGACATATGAACAGCTGGAAANTACATATGAACAGCTGGCAATTGAGTATTTGCTGTCCATATACAACTGTTAAAATAGTTGCGTTCGACGCATACTTAAACTGGACTACATACAACTAAGCATACAGATCTAGTGTCGGTCCTCGAACCACAAACGTGTCACTGTAATATGGAATAATGCCGATCCAGTATTGCTCCGAGACCCGTGCATGGTATGGCTCATATTTTGAATGTCAGCCGGTTTCTTGCCAGTTGGCTTGCAACCCACTGCATTTAGAAAGTACTCTCACCTGTGAACGTCCGCCGAAAGACAAAGGATGATCAGGAAGAAACTCCCTTTATGGTTCTAATATACCTGGGCGACCAATTAGTGGTATTGGTACAAAATAAGCTATGCAAATAAACAGAGAATCTTAATTCCGTAATCTCGATAAACATTTTTAAAACTTAAAAAACGGGAGGGCACAGAATATGCCATCATATTCATACGCCTAATCTTTATGTAAAATAAACTGCACATAATTTTATATTTATTTTAACAGTTATTATTAGCTTGGCATAATTGTGTATCCCAGCTGGTGTTATAATTAAATACGCTCGGACTTCGCAACGCAAGTTCATTACCAGTGTATCTTATCCTACGACATTAATTTAACAGTTTCACAAGTGAACCAAACTTCATCCATATAGGGAAATTAAAAATAACGTTACCAGTAAGCATATATGTGCACAAGAAGTTAGACTGTAATAATAATAATAATGCACGCATCGCATACCAGCTGACAGCAATCGTCAGTGCCACGACGCATAGAAACATACAGACAAATTGGGGAAACTAATTACTGCAAAATCATCTGCTTCCAAAGTATGCAAAAATAACAGTTTTCTTAAAGTGACAGACTAATTATTATAACCGTTCCGTATGTACAGTATTAAATTTAAATTTAAACATATCAATTGCAACTTATTTATTTTGTACGATAAATTACAGATACCAAAATTTGTTATGTAATAGCAATATTGTAATTGATCACAGCTATAACAGCTTAAAATCGCATTTTGTCAAAGGAAATAGCTGCCATGCATTTGTTCTTTAACCATCTAAAATTTTTTCAACATTTGATTAATGCTTTTGGTTACAGGAACTTAACCAATGAATGCTAGAAGACATCATTACAATTGTAGGTAAACGGAGGGGGAGGGGGGGGTGTTATAAAATCTTGCTCTGACAATTTCTTGCGTATAATATAATTCAGAAACTGTTCATCAAGATGTAGTGAAAGTGCACAGAATGACTCGTAATTTTACCTCAAAATATATGGGGTTGTTTCTCACATCAGAAACACTTTGTAAACTTACGGCGTTCTGTATAATTCTATTCCCGAGGGCGTTACGCCCCCACTAAAGAGGAGCTGAGCTACATAATACTATGAATCTAGTTCTTTTAAACGAAGATATGAAAGTACGCACCAATTTTATTTTTCGAGTATGATCACGTCGAGGCGCCGTTTACGGACGATGAGATGTTTTGTCTCTTGGCTAATGAGGTCAAGTACAACTAACAGGCAACACGTGAGGCTGTGTATATGTAGTTGATCATTGAAACTTGGGTGGTATGTCAGGAAAATATTTCTGGTGTAATTTGTTTTTGCGATGTTTGCCAGGACATAGCAACATAAAACACATAACAATGCAGTTCCATCATTATCAAATATAATGGTTTCGCGTTTTATAGAAATAAAATTATTTTAATTGGACGTAGTATTTAATCTCTGGACTGTTCGCAAAACCTGATGGGTTCCTGTGACATTTGAACAGTATGTGCACCAGCCCCCGGATAAAGCGCACGAATGTCACTTTTCTTTGGAGTACTTTGATCCAAGATTATGTTTTGTTTTGTAACACGTTTACATAGACAATATCGCATTAACTAAATTTTATTTGATACTATAAATGCTAATGCTATTTCCCTTTAACAATTTGCTTAAATAGCAATGCCCAGTGATAGAGAATAAATCAAAAGTATACGTAAAGCGGTAAGTTGTTAGCAACCTCACTTCGTGCAGTATATGCTCACTATGTAGGAACACTCATTGGATAATAGTTGTGAAACTTGCTTAGGCCATTTGTAAGTTCCATCTTCATCTATATTCTTGTTTTATTACGCGAGACCAGCATTCTCTTTATTGCCTCACGCACAAAAGTTATTTATTGTCTTTTTCAAAAAATTAACTTAACACTGTACCCAGTTCTTTGATCTCTCACATGCAGGAAATAAAACAGTTTCAGACTCTTTCATCTCAAAATGGGAAAATTGTCTTTTCTACGCCAAATACATGACATTTTGCCTTGAAACTAATTTTCACTTGCATTTTCATTTGGTGTAGTGTCACCTTAGTCGTGATATTTCGTGGACTCCTTTATCTATCTTCGTGTCCCGAAACTTTTTTTATTCCTGTAATTAAAATAGTCAAATTTTGTCCGTAAGTGCGCTTGGCTGCCTATTTATTCACCACGCGTGCGCTGTGAAGTAGGCTGAACCAAAACGTAGGCAGTTCGTGGTTAATTGAACACTCAGTCTCCGTTATCTCACTATTTTGTATTCTTCCCGTCATACATGAGAATAACATTCATATGGATCCGATTACTTTATTGATGCGCCGAGCCAGTAAAACTGGAAATTGCTTGGAACGTAAATGTATTTCTAAATCTGTCTGTTCAGTGGCATATTTTTTATCACAATTAAAGAATCATTAATAATTTCAATAGTAATGGTTGACAATCCAATAAGCATAAGGGGGGATTACAATCCCTGAAGACGGACAGAAACTTTATAATATAAATCCAATGTCTACGAATTCAAACACCACTTTAATATGACGTTAAGACGTGGAACTACTCTTACACCGTTACTCAATTTTCCGGGTTATACCAGTTAGTGTGCGCGTTAGAATATGTACAGTGAAGACTACGGATTTTTTTTCTTCCGTAGGTTGTTTTTAACAGTGCTTTGGCTACCGCGAACGAGCTATAGCGCGAAGTACAACAGACTTAGCAGTTTAAGTTTACTCTGGATCGCGGTGATTTACCGAAAAATAGTAGGCCTNATTCCCGTCATACATGAGAATAACATTCATATGGATCCGATTACTTTATTGATGCGCCGAGCCAGCAAAACTGGAAATTGCTTGGAACGTAAATGTATTACTAAATCTGTCTGTTCAGTGGCATATTTTTATCACAATTAAAGAATCATTAATAATTTCAATAGTAATGGTTGACAATCCAATAAGCATAAGGGAGGATTACAATCCCTGAAGACGGACAGAAACTTTATAATATAAATCCAATGTCTACGAATTCAAACACCACTTTAATATGACGTTAAGACGTGGAACTACTCTTACACCGTTACTCAATTTTCCGGGTTATACCAGTTAGTGTGCGCGTTAGAATATGTACAGTGAAGACTACGGATTTTTTTTCTTCCGTAGGTTGTTTTTAACAGTGCTTTGGCTACCGCGAACGAGCTATAGCGCGAAGTACAACAGACTTAGCAGTTTAAGTTTACTCTGGATCGCGGTGATTTACCGAAAAATAGTAGGCCTAGATTTATTTTCAAAATCTGCTATTCATCTAAAATACTAGGTTAGCTTTTGTTACGTTAGGTTCCGTAAATTACATTGAATATTAAACTACAGTTTGTCACCACAGACCGAAGGCGAGGTCGACTGATCTTCGTCTTCTTCGCATGTTCTCAACATTAACTCAAGAAACGTTGTCAGAACTGTCAAAATTACGTTTTCACGTGGTGATCTTCTCTTCGTTTACATTTAGTTTTAAACAAATAAACATTTTTACAAAAAAATATACTGCCTAACTTGAGTTCATCGTATTTGCCTTACAAATTAGGCAAATGTAGTGCTCTGACGTGTCAAAGTACATGATGTAAGTAAATAGTGTGCTAACCTTAGTCGGAGTCATGTAGTTTCGACAGTTCTGTAGGAAGAAAAGCAGCTCACTGAGGGGACACCGGGATTGTTTAATATGCAGCTGGCATGGCCACTCTACCTCAAATTAATGTGCACTTGCAAGGCCCAGTTTCCCGTGCTAATATACAGTATAACCAAATGCACTTGATCTCAGATTAAGAGGGTTTGCAGCGATTTAAGAGGTTCATACAATGAAAACATTAAGCAGTTGGCAGTAAGAAGTGAACAGTAGTAGGCAGTAGGCTCCAAAAATAGAATTGTCCCAATAATGATCCTACTGCTTAAGTTTGACCATTAGAAAAGTATTTTACAATGTATTATTTGGGATAAAATCAAAAACAGCATTTTTTGTTTAATAGTAATTTTTTAGTTGACGGCAATGGTTTTAGGAGTAGGCCAACATGAATGAATCACGGAAAGTTTATAATATTTAAATAAAAATATATAAATGTTTTTATTTGAATGTATGCTATGATATTGGGTAAACTTAAGACTTGGGAAATGATTTTTCTATTTTCCGACCTTTCTGCGTAGAAACTTACCCAGTAAGCAGTAGCAACTTCAATATGTATACGCCGATTTTAGCCAAGGCTTAATGCTTAATTTTTTTTCATCGTGTAATCGTTTGAGTATTTCACGGCGATGCAAGTCTCCGGTGTACTATTCCTCCAGTTGCGAGGACGCCTGCGCAGCTTAGGCGGGTTGGCCGCCGCTCCCGTTGTCGTGTTGGGAGGCCGCCTTCCGCGCCAGCGCGACCTTTAGCCCCTGCCCGTGATTGGACACAGACCACCCCGCCAGTTTTACTTTCTCCACCCCTGACAGCTCGCGTTACTTTCTCCACTACACTGATTCGTTGCAGCTCGCTCTTTTCGCCAGCGTCCCCTGCATTTGCCTCATTACGTATCGTTGCCGCATCTTTTTTTTTTTTTTTCTATAAAGGAGGAAACAATCGTCCAACTTATTATAACTTGCTCACCGAAACCCAAAATATCCCGCGCAGTGTGTATGTTCCTTGAGGGCGTTTAAGAGCCTAAAATTATTCTCTATGTGTTTAGGTTATTTTTGTTGTGATATTAAATAATAGTCTGGAAAAATGATAACAGTAGAGCAAAAAAAAATTGGAAAACAAACAAAACTATAGTTGCAGACATTTTTAATGTGCGTGTGCGCGCGCGTGTGTATGTGTATGCATATATATATATATATATATACATACATATACATACATACATATATGTGTGTGTGTGTGTGTATTTCGTACAGCTCTCAAAATGGAACCATATCGGATTTCATAGTAATTGCAACTCCAATAAACACTTTAGTTGAAACCAAACTTTATGCTAAAATAACTTTTCAAAATTTTTAAATGTCAAAATTAAATTATTTGTTAAGTATGTTTTTTTTTTTTTTTTTGCGAAAATATGAGCATTTTAACTAGAAAAATTTTAGTGTATTATTAGAACGAAACGTTCCCTATCTAAATTTGCGACTAAATTAATTATCTTGGCGCCTTTGGTTTTTTAATGTTAATCGGAACAATATTCTCCTACAGCATATTATTCTATCTCTAGCATAAGTGTCTTTAATACTTATAAAATAACTATATCAATAAAAGAAACAAGTATTTGTAATATTTTGGAAGTCTCTTAATTTGCGAAGTGGTCACATTGAAGTAACCCGCGAGAGAAACATTCGTTTGGCTATAAATATACCTGAGCGTGGCTATCCAAAACGTATACGAAGGGAAAATTGTTTGTCACAACGGCAGGGTGTCGTTAAGTAGTGTAGTTAGCAACTGTGTTTTGTTGTAGGCGTATAGTCTGTTCGCGGTTTCTTCACACTTTTTTAATCAAGCCTTTGAAAATTCACCCCATGAATTACGTACTTGCTTGTTTCCTAAATATGCCATGTGTCTCAAGTATTTTATACATGTGTTAAAATAAAAATACTTTATTTGTGGTTAAATTAAACTTTTACTTATATTTTTATTTATAAATTATGTGTAATTTATAATTAGTATTAATAAAACAGCGATAAAATAAATGTGTTGGTAATGCCTAGTAAGAAATAGTTCTTAGGAAACATTTTATTACTCTGAGGGCGCACGAATGCGGTGCACTTGGTGTCATTCTCTAGACTCGGTTAAGCTTTGTTTGTATGGCATGGAGGAATATTGTGGAAACTGGACTTTAGCAGGGCTTCAGAAAAGTGTGAAGTAACCCAGAATGGCCTATACTACCAGTTCCTGTTTTTTGGCATTGATATTTGATAACAGCAACTATATTACGTGGTTTTTTTTTTTTTTGCCATAACTAAAGTTTAGTTGGTGATGTGTGTCAGGGATGGCGGAGCGGCCCGCCNCTGGCCCGGGGACGGTTTTCTCGGTGCTGGGGCCGGCGCAGATTGACGACCTGCCCGCCCGCTGGGTGCCCGGCCCGCCCCCGTCGACGTCTTGGGTCAGCGCCGGCCGACGCCAGCCAGGTGAGCACATGGCGCCTCTCAACACATGCTGCTTGTTTGTTCCGCTTGTGTCTGCCGCTACGTCTTTATACGTTACTAAAAATATTTCGCATGTGTAAATCCACGGAGGTTTTTACGAAAAAATGTACACCCACCAAGGCGAACCGGGTTCGATATCCTGCGGTATCGCTCCCGGATTTTCGTACGTGAGAATCGTGCCGAAAGATGACACTGGTCAGTGGATTTTTCTCGGGATCTCCCGTTTCCCTGCCCTTGTATTCCGACGCCGCTCCATAATCGCCTCGCTTCACACTCATCGGATTTCAATGCATCCTGCTAAGAGCCGTCTAAATCTCAATACGCGTACATATACAGCTAATACATGGAAACGCGCTCTGTAATGATAGAAAACGGAACGGATTACCGTACACACAAAATACCTAACCTCTTCGAGTCCGTGTACCGGTGCCTGCACTAATGCATTTATTAAAAATCTCGCGTGATATTATTCCGTTAATAGAATACGTTCTTGATTGAATGCACAAGGCAAGGGAACAACCACCTTGTGCGTATTTTGCCATTGGTTGAAAATAAAGATGGAGACTGCACAACATGTAAACANCGTGATATTATTCCGTTAATAGAATACGTTCTTGATTGAATGCACAAGGCAAGGGAACAACCACCTTGTGCGTATTTTGCCATTGGTTGAAAATAAAGATGGAGACTGCACAACATGTAAACAAACTTTGCACACCTTAGCCTTACTTTATGTCAATGTACGTTGTATAGCCTAGTATCGTAGCTCAACCTTACTGAAAACCACACAAATAAATCTTCTAGATACACACCTACACTATATAATATCTTCGTTGAAGATCTTGTAGCNTTACTGAAAACCACACAAATAAATCTTCTAGATACACACCTACACTATATAATATCTTCGTTGAAGATCTTGTAGCTTAACTTGCGGGCTTTTTCCGAATACGACCCGTGTTTCCAACAGCTTCGGGTTTCAGGTACGCACAGTGCCGAGGACGAAGCGTTCTTCACCGCTGTAACCTAAAAGTTATCGTTCCTGCGGCAGTTATAATAATTACGCCACGTATAACTATTCTCTCAAAACATGAAAAAAGTAGAACGAGCCCCTTGCAACAGTCAGAAACACTACAAACACCTCAACATTACTAGAAACTGAGAAAAGGTTTCATAATGTTGGTAGCAAGTTAACAATTGTTTCTTTTTTTCGGAATATGGTGGCATAACGGTCAGAGTCGCGGCCTTCGATCTTTTTGACACAATTTCAA
>NQII01000108.1:632700-730728 GCA_002778355.1 Clitarchus hookeri
ATCAATAAAAACTGTCCCTAAGCACAAACGAAAAAGAAAACAGCTCCGACTCAAAAAAGGAAGATGTTAAGCTATTTGCCGTCTCTTCACATTGTATAGTCTATTCGCGGTTTCTTCTCACTTTTTGAATCAAACCTTTGAAAAGTCATCCCATGTTTGACGTGTTTAGTTATTAACTCAATATGCCATGCATCACAAGCCTTTTGTACATCTGTTATTTTAAAAATATTCTATTTTTAGTTAAATGGAAGTTCTACCCATATTTTATGTATAAATTGTAATATTTCATTTATAATGAATACGAATAAAAACAATGAGAGAGCATGTGTGTTGGTAGCGCTTAGTAAGAAATAGTCTTCTTGCAAAATATTATTACAACAAAGTGCGCCCGAATTCGGTGCGTTGTCCTTTGGCTTTATTTTCTCAACTTAGCTGAGGCTAACGAATATTATGGAAATATAACTTAAGCAGGGCTTCAGAAAAGTGTGAAGTAACCGTGAATGGATTATACACATTCCATTTTCAGTATTTTCCTGAGGAGGAAATGTATTCCCCCCCTCCCCTTCTCTTACTTATTCCAACCTTCACAAGCCGTCTCTCAGCACACATCTGCTGTATTGCATGCTTTCAACTCGGTGAGCTGCCGCTTTCACACCAAGGAAGAACGAACAAAGCTTGAACGGAATGTAAGGAATCACCACTGAGAAGAACTGAGGACTAACCACTTTAACACGCTGTCCACTTTTTTTATTCCCGTTTCTGAGGCACACAAGAGAACCCTAAGGACGACACACGCGCTTCGATTGTCGTATCGTTTCTATTTTGTGAAGTGCGTTCATGGAGGGAATATCACATTTAAGACATGTTGCTTATCGTTGTATTATTTTAGTCATTTTACGTAGCTGAGAATGGCATTTTTGTATTGCTCTAAACATGCGGAATTGCTGTATATTAGAAAACTTACATTGACGACTACGCCAAACTTTACTGCAGATTTACTACCATTAAAGTGATAGGATCACTGCTAACATCCCGTACTTGCACTTTGGTGGGGAAACACGTCATTAATGCACTTTGGAGATTAGACCATTGACTAAAGATATACCGAGAGTGTACTTACCCAGGTTAAAGTTTCTGACCACTCCATAAGGGAAGAATGTGTAGTTCTTGGTATGAACATCATGTAGCACTAGTCCATTTTCGGGGTGGCTGCGAGGGTAAGTCGGCACTATTCCACTGCGACATCTACCCTCTTTCTCACTCATACTCCATCTCTGTCGCTCCCAGACCAAACTTTACAACATTAGAACGTGTTCTGAATGTCTGCTATACGCACGAAGCTGGGACAGACAAGATGGCGGACAGCCGAGTAATTACCTCAAGCCGTACATGTCCGTTTACGAAAATATTACGGGTTCTATAAAACGTATGCATGTACAAAACGAAACTTAATGTACGTCTAAGTAATGGGAAACGTTGCAAATTACTCACACGGGCATAATAAAACAACAAAAACAACTTTATAAAATGCGTGGTAACTATGGAGTTATGTAATGTATATACAGTATGTTATCACACGGACGGTCTGTTGGCTGTGTGAGTAGCTCAGTGGGTTGGTTCGCGGGTCTGCGCCACATCATGTTAGCCTTTAGATTTCAAATCTCTGTCGTGTAACGAAATTTATGTGATACATTATTGCGGCATATAACTTATGTTATTGTTAGAAAACGTTTGTTTCCAGAATCCCTTTGTCTAAAACCTATAATACATAAGTAACATCACAATGCAATCGACTAGCTGTGGTTTTTTGCTAATTAAATCGATTGGTTTCTAAAGTGGATAATTTGAGCTGTGTAGCTTGACTAATGTTAACAGGCACAATAAAAGCATTAACTTCAATATTGTGATAGTTTTGCCTTATTTGGCCTTCTAACCGTAAAATCTTGTTTAATTACGGAAAGCACAAGATTCATTATTATGCTTAGTAAAGGTACATTTGTAAATACATAGGCGGAGTAGGGGGAGGGGAGGTGTGATCCCCCTTGAACGTGAAGAATGTTAATAGCATTTTGTGGCTCCATATCTGTATATTAGCCCATTGATTATAAATAATATTTTAACCAATAATTTATAATATTACAGTTTTCATATTTTGCCCAAAAATATAAATATGACAACATCCTCCCTCCTTCTCAAAGTAAATTCCTGGCTAAGCCTCTGTTTAAATAATTTTCTTATGTTTTAAAGAGTGGCGTGAATGTCCGTCGTACATACCTGTGAATACGATACCTTGTTTTCAATACATAAGCAGTGCCGTTACTTATGCTCGTGCTTAGAAACCTAAATAAATGCAGTCTTTAGGGGAAAGAACAAGAAACAATCTTCGTACTTTGTAATGCACCACAAATAACCTACATTAAAAATTTGATTGCATTTGTACCCTTCCTCCCTGCGAGTTATTTTGCCTGCCCTTTTACAATTTCCTGTTAGCACTTTAGGTAATGTGTGGGTATGAACTGATGCGTTCTTTCTTCCCTTCTGCTATAGAAACTTTTATGCCTTCTGTTGTGTCCATGGGTATAACAGAAGGTAGCAGAAATTGGGTATCGTGTAGTGCTGGCTTAAACGACTCACGTCTCTCGCAGAATTTAGGCACCGGAAACTTCATTAAACCCCTTTTAAATATCAGAAAAAATACTGTTTTGAAAATATGGTATACTACATACTGCTAGTATCTTACTAACATATTAAAATTACCACTGTTAAGTGGTAAGGGAATGCTAGTAATGAGGAGAAAATACCCACCATGTACGAATATAAACTAAATCTGCTGTATGAAGATGATCTTACATGTTATAAAATATATTTCGTTTGTACAGTATAATCGTGCAAACAGAATGAGTGGTCGTTAATGAAAAAAAGTATTTATTCATTCAACAAAACATGGGGCACAGATAACGTAACTACTTTTAGGAAAAGTAAATTATGATTTTGTAAATATGTAACAAAGTTAACACACAAGAATGCCCTACTGTCTCACATAATTCAAGTTTTATACATATTGTTTGTAAATTATAATTATATATTTGTAAGCTAGTAGATGACAAACATTCGAGAATACATGCAATAATTTTGACACAGTGAAGACATTTACAAATAATTTATGTTCCTCTTAGTAACAACTGTACACTATGAACAGAGAAATTATTAGATTCGACTGCGTTTAAACACAGCTGCACACTTAAATTTAGCAAAAGCTGCGAATTCTGAAGTAAAACTGGGATTACAATAGAAAATGTATGCGTTAAATTATGCGTTTAGCCGTGTGCAGAAGAAACGAAAGTGTGTTATTTTATGTATTGGTTTCCAATGGAACTTAGCAGGTCGTTTGCGTTGTTGGGATTTGCTTAGGCGTTGATATAAATAGTTATATTTTATATCTTATGTGAAACTTTTGAGGCGACGACCATTCAGAACACAGCAGACGGTGTTGTTGGCGGGAAGCGGTTATTTACAGTAATGTAAGTATAAACAATATTAAAACGTCGTGTGTGTGCACATGTTAACGATTATATTTGTTCACAAAAAGAAGCTTATCTGATAGAAAATGTCGCCTTTGAAGTATGATCTGCTTAAATATGGCTGTGAAATAAAAAGTTAGGTTAGGAACAAAGGTAAACATAACAGGCTAACCGCCTGTTTCCACTGGCAAGAATTAAGAATTAAAACATTATTGGAAACTGCCAATACAGAAGACGTGTTCCCGTATGATAGATAATCGCTTACGGCATAATTCTTCATGCATAAATGTTTTTATTGTGAACTTTGCTTAACTATTAGCGATTGGTACAGAGTCATTGCATTCAACCGATGTCTAGTGTAGAAATAGTTATACTTTGTAATGTAGTCTTAAGTAGAATATTGCGACTCTCTTTGTTATGTCTAGGTTACATGCGTTCGTTAGTGTTATCATTACTGATAATAACTTCGGTGTGACTTTTTTCGCCCTATTGTGTGTTATGAGTTCGAGGTTTCAGTGTAGAATATAAAATGGTGTGCTGCGTGGATCTTACAGAGACGACAATTCTATTGTCGCTTTAAAACAAAGATATGTTAGAGTTGGCCCTACATGTTATCATCAATTTTTTTTTTCCCGCAGTATGCATAATGTTTTCTACTTAATGAGATGCACACTCATACAGCGTTCGCATTCGTCTAAGTACGTAAATGTTGTACATGTCTCGGGAAATGACANAGCCCTACATGTTATCATCAATTTTTTTTTTTCCGCAGTATGCATAATGTTTTCTACTTAATGAGATGCACATTCATACAGCGTTCGCATTCGTCTAAGTACGTAAATGTTGTACATGTCTCGGGAAATGACATACGCAAGTACACGGGGAAACGAATGTGTGTATGTCTCGCGCCCTTACAGCCCATAGGCTAATATTTTGAAAAGCTATTTATATGTTGTTCATAATTGTTATTCCAAATATTTATTTTTGTAAAGAGTGGTATGGAGGCATTAACTATCGAAAAAGACCACTGAGAAAAGTTCTTAACAATGTATATTCTTTAGTCTTTAATAATCTACAAGAGCCAAGATGAACATAACCAGCTCTCTTCGTATTTTTTTATAAACCTGGCGTGGCAATGAATTTAAAGTTAATATGCATGACAGTGAGAGCACTGCCAATTTTTTACATGGCAAGGCATGGATAAGTGTAAAATTTATATCAAAATTTGAAAATAAATTTTTAATTATATTATTATTAGTGTTTAAATAAAATTTACATCTAGTTTTTACCAGTTTTAGTAATACATTATAGATAACTGCATTTAGTGCGTCAAATACATATTAATTCTTTCTTGACAAAATGTATATGATTGACTAATAGCAACACTTTCATTGCCATGCGCTTTTCAGCTACAGCTTCTAATGGGTTGATAATTTTGAATCTATGCGCCTACGTTCCAGCACAGATTCAGTATTTGTTTTCCGTCAAAATGCTTGTTCAGAATCTTATCAGCTGGCTAGTTGCTGTAACTGATGCAAATAGGTATGCCTATATACATAAGTGCATTCCTAGGTTCGGACAGAGCCTGAATTACACTTGAATCGACAAATTTACCGTAATGATTATTTGTACGTACAGTCACCTTTGTAGTACATCACAACCCCAAACTGTAAACACTGATTCACATTGCAGACCTTCGTGCGTCTAACATATATTTCTCGACTAGTTAACAATCATTCCCTGTCAATTTCCTTTTACATAAGAACGGAATGAAAACGTTACCATAATGTATGACATCATTCATGATTTATATAAAATTTGTAATCGTAAGTGCAAACAGTACTTGTACGAGTATTTTATCATGAAAACCTAAACTGTAAAAAATAAATAATTAGAATTGAAAACAATGACCGTTTCATATTTTTGATAATCCAATTTTGCATAGGTAAACAAAACTTAATAGTAGTTGATATCGCTGCAAACTTCAGCAAATACAGTATTCTACAGCAGAAACAAAACACATGCCATGGTCGCCACTAGTTAATCATGAGTTGGATATTCACAACTGCAACGAAAACTAACTCGCGTGAGACAGACTCGACTTTAGCAGAACCCGAACGAACACGTGGGTGTGCCAAGGCTAGGGTGTTGACCTACTTTTCCAGCTGAGGAACTGGCAACACCGCAGGGGTGGCGAGGTATATCGACTACTGCGTCGTCTGCTTCCTGCTACCGCCCAGTCGAGAACACAGCGCTCCTCTGAAATAATCAAAGAACTAACAATAAAACTGGCCAGACTTTTGGCTATCCCATGGCCACTCTAATGTGTATATCTTTACTCGATGATTAGATGCGTTACGGAAATTGAAGCGCGTGCGTCGTCATTTGGGTTCTCCTGTGTGTTTATTTCAATATCACAACACCAATTAGGTGGCTGCCTGGTTTTAAAGGTTTGGTCCTCATTTCTTCTCGGTGGTGATTTCGTGAGATCTCTATTAGTTTTTCATTCTTCCTGTGAAAGCGGCGGCTTACCGAGATGAAAGCATGAAGCTCATTGCATTCGTGTGATTAGGTGGGTTGGGCGATACATGTAGTGCCTCTCCCGGGAAAACGCTAAAACTGGAATGTGTGCAATTGTGCCGTGAATGAGTACGTATTTAATAAAGATGCCTGGAAGCCATGTACAGTCGCCAAAACTCGTTAGCCATAACATTGATTCAGATCGGAAAGAAAATCATGNAAGATGCCTGGAAGCCATGTACAGTCGCCAAAACTCGTTAGCCATAACATTGATTCAGATCGGAAAGAAAATCATAAGCATTGTAAACCAATTAAATTTTTAAAAAAATTTTATGGGTGTACGCCTTGGCGCAACTATGTCGTAGTCAGAGAAAACGCACAGAAAAACCCACGATGTGACATAAAATTACACGCTACTTGATTACTTAAATTCCCATTGTTTTGTGGTACCTGAATTAAGAGGTGTAAAATTACNAAAGATGCCTGGAAGCCATGTACAGTCGCCAAAACTCGTTAGCCATAACATTGATTCAGATCGGAAAGAAAATCATGAGCATTGTAAACCAATTAAATTTTAAAAAAAATTTTATGAGTGTACGCCTTGGCGCAACTATGTCGTAGTCAGAGAAAACGCACAGAAAAACCCACGATGTGACATAAAATTACACGGTNCAGAAAAACCCACGATGTGACATAAAATTACACGGTACTTGATTACTTAAATTCCCATTGTTTTGTGGTACCTGAATTAAGAGGTGTAAAATTACAAAGGTAAGAACGTTTCTCATATCGCATAGTCGTGATCTTAAAAGCGACAGTACGCCTACATCACATGTTAAAACTTATTTGTTTGTACGTTTTTTTTAGGTACGTATTATTATTATTATTATCATCTGTTTTTATGTTTACGGTTGCCCAGATTCAAAGTTGGAGATTAAAATATGGAATACGAATTACATTCACAAGAATAACAAAACTATAATGAAGGAGACTNAGATTCAAAGTTGGAGATTAAAATATGGAATACGAATTACATTCACAAGAATAACAAAACTATAATGAAGGAGACTGCAGTGAGCGTACTGTGTTTCTGCGCTGCATGCTTGATGTCTATGATAAATTAACTGCATTATTTATAAATAAAACGTAATGTTATGTTGAGAAAGAATGTTACAAATACTTCTGGTCTCTAAACCACGTTTCAGTACTCATAAAACATTTTTTTTCGCTTTATAAATGTCAGATAACGAGCAGTATGGTGACAGTAGGCCTAAAGCTGGCACGCTAGTCTCTACCCGATACCGCACGACTTCTCACGAGCAGCTGCGGGCTGGTGGCGGACAGAACGCCGCGCTGCCAGCCGACAAACCTGCATTTCCGCGTCCCACCTCAAATATAGTGATTAGAAACTAAAAATTTATTTAAAAAATAACTTTCTTATTTTATTGTTTATATTTTTTTGTGTACCTAACATATATTTTATTATTCTGACGTCACGATAGTTGTGTTTACACTTTATTTTTAAACTGTAAGAACTGAACATATAAGCTGAAAATATAGATATGGTAGTTTAGAAACACTTAATACCTGGGGTGAGATTAAATACAGCGAAGAAAATCCGTAATAAAAGCTTAAGAATTTGTTTTATTCTCCTAATATGTTTTATTTATATTTATTAAAGATAAAAGGTTATAAAAGTAACAACCTACTTGCGTAAAACGCGTAGGCTATTTACTGTCAATTGTGTAAACCTAGTCTGGTAATGTTTTGTGACGTCCACCTCAGTAAATTAGAAAAAAGGGTAAGGGCAAATATGAAAGTAAGATCATCCTTGATAAACATTTCTAAAAAGCATGAATTTTAGTGTTTTGAAATTAAAAATTAAGTTGTCATTTAACTTAAATTGTTAGGCTTAAGAAAGCTAACTAGAGGCAAATAAAAACAACTTAAATTTATTAGAAATTGCTGTGTTTGTAAAATACTTNAGGCTTAAGAAAGCTAACTAGAGGCAAATAAAAACAACTTAAATTTATTAGAAATTGCTGTGTTTGTAAAATACTTTATAATATAAACAAAACTTTTTGCAAGAAGTGTTCTCTGAGCCCCACCCAAATAATTTAATGTTTAATTTTCATGACTTAACATCGTGACATGTTATTATTTAGGCATACAATGTGAATGAAGCCTAAATATGATATCTGTGCCCTTTAAACGAATGTTAGAAGTTGTAATAAAATAATTACAAAATATCTGTACCAAATTCCCTCAGTTAGGCCTAATTTGTAATGTATAAACTTACAAAATGTAAAAATTTACTTTGTGTGGCAAAAATTTGTTGTAAACATATTTATATGGCTTTATTATTATGAAATACTTTAACATATTTTTTTATGCTCACGTCTACATCACATACGAATTGCTAAACGCTTTGTGGTGCGTATTAATCAATACCATAGTACTGTAAAGAATGTTAGGTCAGATGTAAATAGTAGACTTTAGGAAGTTCATTGTTAAAACTACCTACATAGGGGGTACATAAACACCTTAAATATAATTACGTACGTCAAAATGGTCTTCGCAAACAAAAAGAACTGATTTTGGCGAAACATCTTCAATGTCTTGCCTGACTGCGTTAAACCACGTCTTCCTGTTTGTTTCGTTTTGTGTAACTAACAAATATTTTATGAGGTGTTTTGCGAGATGTACTAGTACACTGCGGTACAATAAACCATTTCGATGATTTTGGTATACTTGACTGTATTTTTTTCTCTTTTCATTACTTCAAACAATTTATATTTAACCAAGTACGCATAAACGCTGAAGTAAACAAACGCGGCGGCCAAGGTTGTATCTGACTTGTGACGTCACGGAGTGAGCAGGCGTGAAAGGTGCGTTTTGGCGGGCGATGCTTTGTGAATACATTTCTAACACATAAATGAATGAAAACCAAGTAACAGCAAAAAATGTGCATGTTGCCTATTGGGAAATTAGTATAATATTTTACATGTAGTATTAATGGCTTCTAGGCTGCCAAAATACTTTCACACAGTCATTTCGTATCTTTGTGTGTTAATATTTCTAATTTCTCATTATTTTGTTTCTTTGCAGTATGGTAAAACATATATTCAACGACTGAAATATCTTTCTTAAAGCCGTCCTTTGACCAACATGTTCAAAAGTTTATATGTGGTAATTAATACTTTATTAGTTCAGTTTTATGACATTTTGCTAACAATAGACAGGGAACGTCGCTCATGTAAGAAATATGTTTTCGAGTAGTTTTTCAATACGGTCGACTATTTTACTTGCTCTGCATTTCTCAGGAAGCTTCATGCATGTTCATGACCCAAGTGCTCGGACTGGGAGTAGGACTCAGAACTGCGTACAGAGCCCGAGTTCTCTAAGAAGTGAAGAACACATAACCTTTCCGCAGGTAAAGAGCTAATAGTGTTCCAGCAGTGATGGTAGCAGGACGGTCAAATGTCGCTCAGGGACTCAATGATAGATACTACTGATAACAGATCCTGACTTCTGATTTAAAACATGAAGTTGGTTTCCGCGTATTGATTGAGTACCTCCAGTATGCACAAATACAAAANATTGTTACTTTAAAATTTACTACAGGGAACCTATAGGCGTTAAACCAAGTTTTAATTGTATCCTCTATCATAAAAATGAAAATGTAATTTATTTGACGGTATTTCTAAGCTAATGAACGCCGCTCCCTCGGCCACCCAAATTAATTGACGTTAAGTTGGCGTAAAAGTGTGTATACCTATTTAATTGCAAGATTGTTACGAAACTGGTTCTGGATACTTCGGGAAATTGTAATTTTCACATTATAATAGTTGTAGACCTACGTTTTAGAATTATGTTCGTTGATTTTTTTTTTCCCCCAACCTCTGCGATTTAGAGATACTTTCGACAAGGGCGTGTTGCAGAGGCGCGCAACTGAATGACGTAAATGACCGCGTGTTCTCGGGCGGCGATGGTATCTGGCGGAATTAGCGAGCAGCTGAGTTACGGCACGGAGGCCTGTCGGCAGTCGGTCGCCCAGAGTACACACCCGGATGTTTATAATAACTAGTGTGACCGCGGCGGCGCGGCGGTGGCAGTTAATCTGCGGGCTTCTCGCGTTCGCCGTGTCGGAGGCGGGCAGGAGGAAGTGAAGTGCTTCTTGCCGCCCGGGACCATTACTTTTCCCGTCCGCCAGTGAAATACGCCCCGAGCTGGTTTGCTCCCGCTATCAGATGTATTCCCCCGAGGGAGCTCCGGTGGAGGAGTACGTGTCCGCCGGAGATCGCGGCCGCCCCTGGGAGCCACCTCACGCATAGACGTGCGCAGAGGTGGTGCAGGTGCCCCCCCCCCCAAAAATTGCATCATGTCATTAGGAAAATAAAAAATAATCTTGCCAATTTACTATTTTCACTAGAAAGACTGTGTGTTTGTAATGAGCACTGAATTAAACATGTATTTAGTATAGATTAGACTATCTGTGATGAATAAGTTAAAATATATTCTTCCTGTGTACTTTCAATCTTGTAAATGAAGATCTTAATTTTGCAGTTTGCACCCTCCCATTGCCTAACTCTGCGCACGCCAGTGACCTCACGGGCACAGAGGACGCCTACCTGGCGCTTCAACTGCGTTGCGGGGTGTTTGAAATACATTTTCCCTCACGAAACTATAGTCTATTCACTTTTCTTCACATTTTTTGAATCACACCTTTGAAAAATCACCCCACGTATGACGTGTTTGGTTGTTTACTAAATATGCCGTACATTACAAGCGTTTAATATTTGTGTTAACATATAATACCTTTTTTAAAATAATTAAACTTTTATTTGTATTTTATTTATAAATTATAATATCCCATTTATAATTAAAATACAGACAGAGGGAAAATAGGTGTGTTGGTAACACCTAGTAATAAATAGTTTTTATGCAGAATTTTATTAAATTGAGTGCGGACGAATGCGGTGCGTTGTTCCTTTAGTGTAATTTGCTAGATTCTGTAAAGCTTTGTCTGCGTGAGGCGGCGGAATATCCGAAGTAACCGTGAATGGTCTATATTAAATTTTCATCAAATGTGCTGATGTACGAAAAGAANAGGCGGCGGAATATCCGAAGTAACCGTGAATGGTCTATATTAAATTTTCATCAAATGTGCTGATGTACGAAAAGAACATACTGCAGACGAGAGACGAGGCCTGCAAAACGTCACGCTCATTAGAAACCATTTCATAGTAATCCAACATATAACTACAAGTGGCTTTTTCAAAACACCGTTCCTTAAATTATACGCGTCAGATACATACAAAATTCTCGAAGGACCTGCATTGAACCATGCTACAAACTTTCTGCCAGTAAAATGATAGGGTAACCGCTTAAATTTACATACCTGCACGACGAAAACACTGCATGCCAGTTCAGAGCCCTGAGCGTAACGACGATGGCGCACTTGGTGCGCGTAACAGTTTAGCCTCGCGGAGGCAGGAATAACAGATGTTGTCATGCTGTGACGTCATTGCCATAGTGTGACACCCATAACATTGAAAATGTTGACGCAGGGTTTTGTATTTAATGCATGCAAAATGTGGACTTTTGTAAAAAATAACAACGAATTAAACGAAACTTTCAGGCTAAATATTAACATGCTCTGGTATAACCGTTTTATTTTTATTTTGACAGGTTAGGTTTTTAATGTTTTGGGTGTCGCAATAAGACAGACAGACTTCATCATTTTATCACGCACGTCCACAGACAAGGCTATCCCTTGTGTAGCCCTTATCGCTCCCGCGCTTCTCGGCCTCAAACGCGGAAAATATCTCTAGGTAGGCGGGCCCCTTAAGAACACAGAGGTGAAATGGCGGCATGTATTGAGAACTCCAGCCACACACGACCAGTAGGGGATGTTCCATAACTTGCGGTGGCCTATCAGACCCAAGGCCCGTTTCCACAACTTAGCGGGGANCACGACCAGTAGGGGATGTTCCATAACTTGCGGTGGCCTATCAGACCCAAGGCCCGTTTCCACAACTTAGCGGGGGAAATTAGTAACAGAGTTCGATTACATAAAAGGAACCACCACGCTCTTTCGCTTCTGTATACTTACTTATTGTGTGTCACTGGTCTGGTCGTCGCTTCGTGGGCTTCTTGCTATACTCTTAAGTCCGAATCAGTGATATAAATCTGTGAAATAAAATTTATTGAAAGACAGTTGATAAGCTACTGCTTACTGGCGAATAAAGCAAATTAACTTTGANAATCTGTGAAATAAAATTTATTGAAAGACAGTTGATAAGCTACTGCTTACTGGCGAATAAAGCAAATTAACTTTGAACAAGTGACTTAGGGCAGCGGAATTCTCGACATTCAGTGGGAATCACAAATAAATCAGTGAAATTCAGCCACTATATTAATTAGTTATCAGGCACTGGTTGTTAATTGCACAATTTTTTACTGTTTTCACTGATTTGGCTGAATTCTCACTGTTTCAGGTTTAAAGTGTAGTCCTGGCGCGCTCTATCACCGTGTTTGGATTGGACCTAACTTGGCCTGAACAAGGAATTATTTCACCTGTTTGCAGTAAAATCTCAAACCTGGACTGTGACNTGGATTGGACCTAACTTGGCCTGAACAAGGAATTATTTCACCTGTTTGCAGTAAAATCTCAAACCTGGACTGTGATATAAAAGGAAAGTTTACAGTGAAGCTGGAGTGAAAATTTAACGATCTATCTTACACCGACACCCCGAAACACAGGACAAACCACTTATTAAAAAATTTAACATATACGTTAAGTAATAACATTTCTGAAGCAATCCGGNCCCGAAACACAGGACAAACCACTTATTAAAAAATTTAACATATACGTTAAGTAATAACATTTCTGAAGCAATCCGGTTTTTCACGGCGTAAATTTATGAATTCATTTCTTTTCATTGTTAAAATATTGTTTTCATCTTCTAAACAGCTGAATGTTGTAAATAGTAATGATTCTATATGGTGACTGTTTTGTAGTATATGTTTTGTTTATAGTTAAGGTGTGTGTTAATAGTAAATTTTCAGCCGGGTTCTTCACTTCAGTCCACCTTATAGCGATTGGACTGGATTATTTCACTACATATATTTCTCAGTCCCGTCAGGGTGGGTTTAGCGTGAAGTTTCTATTGGGATTCATTATTAGTCCACTCGGGAATTAATCCATATTGAACTTTTATTATCAATANTTAGCGTGAAGTTTCTATTGGGATTCATTATTAGTCCACTCGGGAATTAATCCATATTGAACTTTTATTATCAATGAACAGTTTTTATATGAAAATAACCAAACAAAAGCATCATTTTTTTTTACTGTGTATCATAGCTAAGTGTCATTTATGCTGTTATGATAAAGTACTGTTATCCCTTTACTTATCCCTNTTAGCGTGAAGTTTCTATTGGGATTCATTATTAGTCCACTCGGGAATTAATCCATATTGAACTTTTATTATCAATAAACAGTTTTTATATGAAAATAACCAAACAAAAGCATCAATTTTTTTTACTGTGTATCATAGCTAAGTGTCATTTATGCTGTTATGATAAAGTACTGTTATCCCTTTACTTATCCCTCCAATGGCTAGTAATTGGAGGGATACGTATAAATGGGTAGCACTAGGTAGGTGGGTAAATAAAATTAATAAATACTTTATCATAGCAGCAGAAATATCACTTTGCTACAAAACACAGTAAAAAATTTGATATGCACTGGAGAACCAAAAAAACTGGCATAGGGGTGCGTATGCAAATAACAGAGGTATGGAACCAATCAGAGTAACGCGATGCGGTGGCAGCGCCTATATAAGACAACAAGCGTCTTCAAAGTTGCTAGATCGATTACTGCTGCTCCAATGGCAGGTTATCAAGATTTATGTGAGTTTGAAAATGGTGGTATAGTCGGCGCACGAGAGATGGGACACAGACATAGCATCTCCGAGGTAGCGAGTGTATCGTGAATATCGGGAATCCAGTAAAACATCAAATCTTCGACATCGCTGCGGCCGGAAAAAGATCGTGAACGAACGGGACAAACGACGACTGACGAGAATAATTAAACGTGACAGACGTGGAACTCTTTCTCAAATTGGCGCAGATTTCAATGCTGGGGCATCAACAAGTGCCAGCGTGCGAACTATTCAACGGACCATCATTGATATGGGCTTTCGGAGCCGAAGGCCCACTCGTGTACCGTTGTTGACTGCACGACACAAAGCTTTACGCCTCGCCTGGGCCCGCCAACACCGCCATTGGACTGTTGATGACTGGAAACACGTTGCCTGGTCTGACGAGTCTCGTTTCCAATTGTATCGGGCGGATGGACGTGTACGGGTATGGAGACATCCTCATGAATCCATGGACCCTACATGTCAACAGGGGACTGTTCAAGCTGGTGGAGGCTCTGTCATGGTATGGGGCGTGTGCAGTTGGCGTGAAATGGGACCCCTGATACGTCTAGATACGACTCTGACAGGTGACAGATACGTAAGCATCCTGTCCGATCACCTGCACCCATTCATGTCCATTGTGCATTCCGACGGACGTGGACAATTCCAGCAGGACAATGCGACACCCCACACGTCGAGAGTTGCTACCGAGTGGCTCCAGGAACACTCTTCTGACCTTAGGCACTTCCACTGGCCACCTAAATCAACATACATGAACATTATTGAGCATATCTGGGATGCCTTGGAACGTGCTGTTCAGAAGAGATCTCCACCGCCTTGCACTCCTACGGATTTGTGGACTGCCCTGCAGGATTCATGGTGTGAATTGCCTCCTGCATACCTTCAGACATTCGTCGAGTGAATGCCACGTCGTCTTGCGGCACTTCTGCGTGCTCGCGGGGGCTCTACACGATATTAGGCAGGTGTACCAGTTTTTTTTGGCTCTTCAGTATATGTTGCTTGGTTCTTTGTGTATAAAAGCCGTCCAAACGAGGCTGCAGTGTTCTGTCCGCCTTCTAGATCGAACGAGACATTTTGATGTGTTCATGAGTCGGATACTTTACAACAGGNGCTGCAGTGTTCTGTCCGCCTTCTAGATCGAACGAGACATTTTGATGTGTTCATGAGTCGGATACTTTACAACAGGCCGAATTATAACGGTCTCCCGGATATTAAATTTTTCCTTGTGAAAATCGTTCAGATTTGACTAACAGATATCTAGTTATACTTACTGTACACAATATTAAACATCACGCAATGCCACAATATTTCAAAATTTTCCAATTCCTTCTTCAGTGCATACTGGAAGATTTACACTTATCGATTGTTTTCATGGCTTAGTGAAATCAATCTGAGGCATGGATTGAAGACGAATAATACGTGTTCATAGAAATGTCTATAATTAAAATGTGCAGAGATAGTTGCATTCAGTTTGGCATATTATGGGATTTTGTGAAATTTAACATACATATGTGGCTGCCCAGCACAGGTTTAATCTTTTTGCTTAAATACCCAGCGTGTCGCCAATGTCGCAAACTTAAGACATTTAACTACTACGTTCCAGTTTGAATCCTGGCTATGCCAATCATCTGTGCGCGGGTTCTAGATGTAGATTTATATTTAGTATTTAAGATGCGCCTGAATAGTCCATCGGTATAAAGCGACATCCACCCAAAAAATTATAATGCAGTTCCAGACTTCCGGTAATTTCTTCTGAAGAATTCATAGTCTCCCGTGGTTACGACCAACAGTAAATTCAATGATTTTAGTTTTAAAAGTTCTTCTGTTAGCTTTGACGTAGTTGAATTAGATTTGTGTAAGCAGTGTAAGGAATTGTGATTTTGATTACAGCATAGTTAAACCTGAACCAATTTTGCTTTTTGAGAGCGGTTGAAAATATTGTTCGAGTATGTATGTGTATATTACAAGAAACCAATCAGTATTCTTTTTTACAATTGGACAAAACTTTCACTGCTTTTTTGTTTACGTTGGGGGAAAGGTGGGGTCTTAATTCGCCAAGTAAGAAAAAGCTACTGTGCACGTGATCATTTAGTCTGTTTTAAAGTAGTGAAATTATTCTACCATGACCGGGAACTCGATCGCATGTCCACTGCTATCGATTTGATGTTTCTTGTTTACTGCAGTTCGTCCGAAGACTTCTTGGGTTTTTTTTTTTCACGTAGTAATTTTTCGAAGCAGCAGGGGACTTCTCTTTTGTGCACGTTTATTTTGTGGAGGTTGCAGTGACGTGCAGGAAATGTTGTCGATGGTATCGGCAACGATCGGCCAAGTGCGTTTTGCTGGGTACACAACCAGCTCTTGCCTCTGTGTGAGTAATGATGCAGATTTACAGAGTCGAACTGTGGACTCGGACACAATGTTGCGGAGGCGTGCTGCTTACACGCTGGCTCACTGCTGTACACCGCTATGAAAGATACGGCGAACATGTCACGAGTCCTTGGTTTTCTCCGAAGTTTCTCGGACAGCGGTTCCATTGTTCTGTTATTTTAAAGACATAAAAATTCACCTCTGTTTAGTATAGTGTTGCTATTTGCGTCCATAAGATCTTGTAACACACGTACGTACATAGATATCGGACATGTCAAGTTATACGTGATACAAACGAGAACGCTGAAATATTCTGACCTTATTCCTCAATTTCGCCTGCACTGGAGATATGAATACGCCAGGTCCACAAACACGCTACGCAAATTAAAGAAAATAAAACAGCTGAAATGGACACACGGTGGTATATTATGTAGGTACGTATTTGAGTATTGAGTTAACATTCTTCAAAATAAAAACATTTCATTTAAAATTCTTTAAACTTTTTTTTTTTAATTTATTTAAAATAACACCTGTGCAGATTTTGAGGTGACTTGTTACATATGTAGTTGGCTTGCAGAGTAAGAATGCCTCTTTTGAAGCATTTTCAAGCGCAGTGAAGTTTTTTAGCAATATTATTTTGCCGTTATCGAGTACATTAATAAGTATATGCCTTTTATGGCTCTCGGTGGTCGTAACTGCTAAGGCACGCTCATGTTGCGATGACCGAAGGACCATGGTTCGCTCCCAGAAGCCCCCTTCAATTATATTAATTCACTTCAACCTTAGTCTTCTGGCAGTGTGACGCAAAACACAAATAACATTGCCCTTTTGCCTTTCTAAGCTGTAGTTACTATTTTTACTCATGGTTTTATTTATTTATTATGGTCGGTTTCACTGTAGGTGAGTATTTTTACTTGTGAAATTGGTTTCATTGAGATTTCGAAAACATTTCATGAGTACTGAAACCTCCAGTAAAATGCTTAAAATATGTGTGCAGTCAAACAGTTATTGCTGATTCGCATCTAATTGGAAATTTCAAAATCGTGCCTTAAAAAAAAGTTGATAATATCTGAATTAATTTAACGTATCACTGTATGATTATGCCTGGCTACGCTATTGTGGTGGTCTTGGCAAATTAATTTTTGTTCTTCTCTTCTGATCTGCCAACCGGAACGCGTGCCGGTCTTTCATTGTAAACTGGAATGGAATTGAAAACAACGAGGTCTTGAGAGCTGATGAGGGTGAAATGAGGTGAGAATGGAGCAGTGCCGTAATGCAAGGGCGGGGGAAGTGGGAGGGAGATCCCCGAGAAAACACGCCGACCAGCGGCATTGTCCGGCACGATTCCTACTTGCGAAAATCCGGGATTGAACCCGGATCGCCTTGGTGGGTGGCGAGCATCTAAGATATATTTTGGCGGACAATAACCGGAGGAGTCTGGTAGCTGTAAAGTGCTTGACCGATCATTAAAGTTCTCGTCCTGCCAGTCTACAGTCGCGAACACTTCAAAAATTATATTCTTTCCGGATTAACTTTGTATCATGTGAGCTTTTTCTGTGAGCGGATGAATTCGCCTTTATCCCTGAAGTGTATGTTTCTATGTTGCGTGGATGGTTACATTCCGACTGCCGTACCTAACTGGTTTAACCTAACCTCTCCTGGTGTTTGGTTAAAAAAAAACAAAGATAATGGGACATACTTTGTGCAACTTTGTTTTGTATTTAATTAGAACTAACTGTAGAGTATGTGAATTAATGTTTAACCTGCTTTGTAGCGTGTGTGCGTTTCATCACTAGCGATTTCGTTACGTTGATCTTCGGAACTATTTTCTCTCTTTTTTAAATTGCTGCATATTTACGCGTTACTTAGGTTAATTATACGACGCGCGCACTTACCAACACAAAAAATGGCCCACACACGTGCTTTATTCGGAATCCGAACTGACTACTTTTGGCATTTCCATTATCTAATATCTGATATTTATGGTACCGAGTAGGCCAACACGTCTATTTCGTATCGTCGAACATAGCCGAATTTCATCCTATTGTGAGTTGAACCTCCTTCTTACGTAATGACTTTTACATTCTCCGTAAATGGTCCAGACTCACTTCATATGCAGGGGCTTAAAGATGGAAAATTGGTTGCATAAAACAGTGATACATAAACTCGTTGAGGCAAAAAACGATTCTCCTTTGAACACAGCATCTGTACGACTAAAATCACTACTATTTGAACCAAATTTCGATATCAGTTTAAGACGTAGAGTAACTCTGGGATAGGCCTAATAGTATATTTTTCACTATGTCTTCTGTGCTGTCAGATAACAGTTTTTTCTGTTTAAACTTGTTAGTTTTAATTGGCCAAAACTGCACGGTGACAGCTTTTTCCCCTCTTCCTAACAGAAATTCAGTATACTAGATGAAATCGCTTACAACTGCCCGCCCGGCTGGACAGTTAGCAGCTTATTTATCGTTTAATCCTGGTGAGCTTACGACGCCCCAGTGGCACGCACTTATATCATTCGTGTTTTAGATAGAAAATTATAGGTGNGTACCCGCCTGTGCTTCGCTAGAGCTTGAGTACGGACGGATAACATATAGGGACGCCGCAGGCGTCAAACTTGTTAGTTTTAATTGGCCAAAACTGCACGGTGACAGCTTTTTCCCCTCTTCGTAACAGAAATTCAGTATACTAGATGAAATCGCTTACAACTGCCCGCCTGGCTGGACAGTTAGCAGCTTATTTATCGCTTAATCCTGGTGAGCTTACGACGCCCCAGTGGCACGCACTTATATCATTCGTGTTTTAGATAGAAAATTATAGGTGCGTGTCAGGCTACCAAGTTGTGTTTGACTGAATAATGTGAGGGGATTCACAACGTAACTTCCAAGTAGTAACATTATAATTACATGAGGATTCGGGAGTTGAACTTGAAAATCATCTTTCGTAGTATACTTACGAGGAGTGGAAAGATTTTGGCGGCTCTTAATGGGGATTAGTCCCTGCCATCTTGGATTTTTATAATTTTCCTAAAAACCTGCATTATATAATATGCATTGAATTTTACGGAACTACACGACACAGGACATTCCTTTGTACGTTTTCTGGAGTTACCATTACTTGACTACAGTGCCTAGTTTAAGTGCTGTAGTCACCCGCAAGGAAAAATCATTTACTTCTTCCCAGCTGTTAATAGTTAAAATTCAATAAAGATAGTGAAAATGTAACATCTTGATAAAGCTTGAGAAACAATTATTTATGCTTTGTAGTGCTAGAAATTTCGCTAAACCAACTTAAATGTAAGTTACGGCGAAAAATAGATAAATACAAAATGTCGGTTTCTGATCCCCCTTTACATCGAGGTCTTAAGAGCCGATAGTAGTTACGTAATTGTATTCATTGACCTAGCAAAAATGTCTACTTTCAGAGAGCTTTAGCTTGAAACATGTACAGATGACTTAACTGACTTTACAATATAAAACTTCTGACAGTATTATGGTAAGGTCACAGCAGATAAGTAGCTTACACAGAGGCTAAATGGCGTGGCGATAACTTTGATGTGAGCGAACCCATTCTCTGTTTGGCAGAGTTTTATTTATTTTTTCAGTTCTTGTAGTTCCTGAGTAATAGAGCTCTATTAGCTCTAGGATATGGAAACATGTCAATAATGTTAAAATAGATAATAATTTCATGAATCATTAACATTAAAATATAACAATTTGAAGTACCATAAAAAAATTAAATATTCATTTACAGTATAAAATGACTTGCCAATTAAAATTTTCTCAAATTATGTTTTTATATTTTAGGATCACCTCCATATAGTTGTTTTATTTAAAATGGTAATTTGTTATAGTTTTATTGCTAAATATTTCAAACATTTTTTTATATAACGTCAAACTCCTTGATGAACAGTGGAAGTTGTTTTTACTTCTTGTGTTGTAATCCTACACCATAATATTTCTTTTGAAATTTGCCCAATTTTCCTCAACAAATATTGATACTGAATAAATGTATAAAAAGGGCAGTGGCAGTATATTGTTTGTGATAAATAATGGTTTACAATGATCTCTCTATTTACGACGACGTATGATTCCAATTGCAGTTTTCTGAATTTTGAATATTTTGGTTGCTGCTTCTGAATTTCCCCAAAATATTATCCCAAATGAAGCAAGGAAATGAAAATATGCAAAATATGTAGTTCTTAATTCATTAGCGTCGCATATATTGCTCATGCGTGCGTGAGGCTCTGGAAGTGGACCTTGTGTCTGATTGGCTACTGTGTGCTACTAAAGGTCCCATGTATTGGCTGCGCCATCGACTGGCAAGTAATTTACGAGGCGCTCATTGGCGAACGACCAATTTGCTGGTGTGTGAGACTGGAATTCGCGGTACAAGAGGCTGTTTCACCCCTGTATTCCTCAGTACTGTGTGGTGAGGTGACCAGAATTTCCAAGGTTGCACGTTGGTTACGTAGAGGTGATGAGTGGGCTTTTACGTGCGTGTGAGCGTCGCTCGTAACTCTCTCTCTCTCTCTCTCTTTTGCTTGGGTGCTTCAGGCAGGATAGCTGCTTCAGGTAGGCGGACAGCCTCCGCCAGGCCCACGACGCGGCTGCCGAGATGCGGCGCGGAAACCCAAGGTGCAGGTGCGCGCTCGCAGATTATCGCAATTTGAGCTGCCGCCGCCTCAGACAACACTCTGGCGAATGGAAGGGGGCGTGGCGACCACTCATTGTCCGATCATCGGCTCGGAGGCTCTGCACCAGCAGTCTTGGTTGGCCGCGCGCAATTACCCTCGCCGCTCCCCAGTTCTTCCGAGTTGGCCTGCTCGTTAACTGCTGGAGTGGGGCCGCGTCGCTCTTTTCACCGACTAGTCCAGACTCCACTCGTCTGTTTACTGTCCAGGAACGTTGCGACCATCTTCAGAAACTAGCTCGCATCTCGCATTCTACCCGGGATCCCAGTATTTTTTATAGTAATATTTTTAACATAATATTTTACGGGTCTACAAGCCCGCTCAAACGTTTCGCCGTACTGCAACGCAGGATCGGTGGTTCGTGTTCGTACACTAGAATGGATTCTAGTTACAGGTGATGTTAATTTTGTTTGCGAGCTGTCTCATTTCACTAAGATATCTTAACGGAGTGGCCGGATAAACAGTAATTAACTATCTTTAATTAGGCTGCTGATACGGTGAGTTTATTTTCAGTTGTAAAATTCTGTGACTTGATTTATTCACATGCTCATTTAAAATCAGAAAATATTAACATATAATGTATTTCTCCACTTGGAAGTGATTTTCAAAAGAGAACAGGCGTACTTTTTTCCGAAAACGCTGCCTTACAAGAACTTAAATTGATTTATATTGATTCGGTAAGACTCGTATTTTTAGTTTACGAAACCTTTTTAAATAAAACAACTTCAGACATTTCTTAGTTTAATCATTGTAATTTTTTAACAGCGTTATGAATTTGGAGGTTTTTCTGTGGCGTAAGATACTGTATTTCTGAAACGTCATTAATCTCAACAGATATGTCCCATATACTATAGANAGGTTTTTCTGTGGCGTAAGATACTGTATTTCTGAAACGTCATTAATCTCAACAGATATGTCCCATATACTATAGAAGCGATTTGCCTTCCCCAGAATTTAAGAAGTGTTGGGTCTTATCGAGATGATCTGTGCTCGATCATGGAATAATTTTTTTATTTCGGTATATCTGCTGTTAAATGAATTTGGCGGATATTGCCAACTCTAACAATGCCACAATTCCAGAGAATTCTTGAAATTATTTTGAATCAAAACTATGAAAAATTGACGCAATTTGGTAACAGACTGGACTCCCAGCATTTGTATTTTACGCGACTTCTGTGCTTGGTAAACAGTTTACCGAAAAACAGTGTGTGTTATGTGGTAATGGCTCAAGTTGCTTGCAGCTGAATTATTTTTCTAATAAATATATCGAAAAAGTTAACACTATAGAACAGGAATCTACACACTGTTTTGTAGACTTTTTTCAAGTCTTTAAACATACCCAGGAATGACAGTTTAGGATTGTTATCTGAAAATATAGTAGTGGAATGTGCATATGGAAGTGATTTCAGTGGATCTTACTACAGATATTCCGTGAATATATTGGTGGGTTCCGTGGTTGCTCGCCNGCATATGGAAGTGATTTCAGTGGATCTTACTACAGATATTCCGTGAATATATTGGTGGGTTCCGTGGTTGCTCGCTGCATGAGGGAAAACTGTACGCCAGTTCGGCACTGTGTGTATGGGAGTATTCTTGGATTTGGTGCACGTGCCATTGTCGTCCTTATCGTGCCCTTACTTTTGCACCTAAAAAACGCGCTCTANGCATATGGAAGTGATTTCAGTGGATCTTACTACAGATATTCCGTGAATATATTGGTGGGTTCCGTGGTTGCTCGCCGCATGAGGGAAAACTGTACGCCAGTTCGGCACTGTGTGTATGGGTGTATTCTTGGATTTGGTGCACGTGCCATTGTCGTCCTTATCGTGCCCTTACTTTTGCACCTAAAAAACGCGCTCTATGTTCATGGACACTAGCGCCTTACAGGGGGAACAAATTCATTCGCAACTCGGTCGCAATGGGAAATCTCACAAATGCAGAGTTGTCTGCGCACAGTCTACAACAGCTTGACACCATAAGGAACTGTGCAAGTATGTAGCCTAGTTACCCATGCGTGGACTGTACGAGGCATTTGAACAGGTAGCATTCCAAGTGAGAGCGCTCGATCAACGGTGCGGTGCTATCGAGGGACGTGCTCTTTGTTCCGGCGACTCAGCACGGAACTAGGACATCAGGTCCGGCGTCCTTAGATTAGTATACGAGCTCTTTCATGAAGGAAAAGACCGTACTTTGAGGGGTGATGGCATGGGTTAGGCTGAAAATCAAACTTATAGTGAACGCATGTCTTAGTAATTTGTACGATACAGTCAAATTAAACTACGAATTACAGAAATACACCAAGCGAGGTGGCATAGTGGTCACACAATGGATTATCTTTCTGGAGGATTCTGGTTTATTCTCGATCTAACCATCCAGATTTTGGTTTTCCATACATTTTCGAAAATTACTACATGCGATCGCCGCGATGGTTCCTTAATGTGGGACATTGTCGCTTCCCGTCCTCGTTATTAGTTTTACCGATTGTCCTTGCAACTGACTCCGTTCGTAGTGTTCCTGCTGTCGTTGAGACGTTAAATTATAACTAAAATGAAAGTAATGGAAAATATTAGGTGATAGTAAACATATATGCCAAACTAAATATAGTGTGCGTATTTGTTACATTTGTATGTGTACATATACTTATACATGCATTTGCTTTTGGGTTATGTTTAATTATAAGTTAATCTTTAAAATACATGCTTTTAAAATGTCATTCTTTCGTGCATCTAGTATTTGCAATTTTTTTTATATTTTGAGCTGCTTCCGCATTACTTGACCGAAGCACTCAAATTTAAAATGCAAGCGTGCAATATCAACAATGTTTTTACATTTTTCAGTTGTAGGCTTTAAACTTTATCCGACCTCTTAAAGAATTTAAAGGAATGAGGTCGGGATACCTCGGAGTTGAGGGGATGCCATCGTCCCCGGTTGACCCAACGCCTTTTATGAGCATAATTTTGTTACAGCAATACTGATGCAGTGGAATGTGGACAACGCCCATTATGTTTTAAGTACGAGCTCTTAATGCCGCAGAAATATAAAATAAATGTAAAAGTAACAAATTTTCCATAAAGTCATCCTAATGTGTTCCGGTAACGCGATTGTCTAAAATAACTGCACCAACTCGCTAATCATGGCTGGCACTGCACACAAATTGAGATACGACTCTTGAGTATTAGTGCAGGGGGATTTCAATCTGACTGCTGACGAGAGCTCGGTGAATTTTTCTGTTTCGTCACTGGTAAATTTCGCTAAATCAATGTACAGAAAGTATTAGCCGGTCGTCAGCTTTTATAGATTAACATGATTACACATCCGTAGCAATATCTTATGGCCGAAGGAGTTACGATGTAACCTTATCACCTTGTGTTTGTTTGTGCTATCAAGTCGTGGAGTTATTCTCCAAGACCTAGTCGCCAGACTGCTCGGATGTTCACCACTACATTCACATCGTGTTGAATTTGTGGTTCTCATTCAATACTGTTGCCGGGAAGAATTTTACAACCGCCTCACGTATTGAAGTTTTCCACAAACTCCTTTCGTTGAGGAAATTTGAGGACAGGAAAACGTCCTAGATTTTCTTGAACGGCAGTTCTGGAATTTCCATTGCAATAACCTAAAATATACGCCATGTCTGCTAACGCTGTGCGTGTAAAGGTGCGTGACATTTACGTAGCACGGGCACCGATTGTTACTGGGGCACTGCTACCCTTCCTAATGCAGACTTGGAGTAAGCAAGTCAGAATGGAAAGGTATATCGACCGTCCCTTCCCCAGTAACTGACGCGGCGCATCGCAATGTGGCTGGAATAACAATGGACACACACTGCGTGCAAGTGTAACAAAGTTGACCGCAGCATTTTTGAACCTTTGTTGACGCGGTAAACAAATTGTTACACAACACCCTAAATATAGTATGAAGTATTTCCATTTTTTTTTTTTCAGTTTGAATTGGCTTTATTTTGAAAGCATTGATATTCGAACGTGTTTTCTCCTGAAGTTTTACTTTCAACATGTCCGTGATGTATGACCGTTTTATCCTGAATAATTTCGTATTTGGGATATTCTTCTAATGACGCCACGAACTGACACTACGGCTATAAAAATACTTCGAACAGGAGACCTCCATCAGATGAAGGGTGGATAGTAGATATAAATAATTCCTCAGAGGACAAGGGCTGGGGGTTGAGATGCCGAAACGCCGCCGCCATCTTGGATGACATCACAACTGCCATCTTGGATTCCGCCATCTTGTTTCGTCTGCCGTCTTGTTTCTGCCTGCCATCTTTTTTCCTAATTACTCACTTTCGCATCTGTCGCATGCACTCCACATGCCATAGTTCTCTCGTCGTCCATTAGAGTACACGACCGATATGTAATGTTGTTTATTGCTGCTAGTGTGTGCTACCCTATTACCCCGCCATCTTGTTTTCATTTGCCCTTCGTTCAACTTTCGCTGGCTAGGGGCGCTGGTGTCGCTCTCGCTCTGCCGCCATGTTGGTTCTAGAATTGGCTGCTAGGGGTGATGCTTTTTTTAATTTAATTTTCGCAGAGCTCAAAATATTGTCTGGAGGAGGGTGGGATCGAACCTTGAGTCGGTATGCAGACGCCTTAGTTCACTCGGCTATCGAGACATGTGCTGGGATAATGGTTTTAAAGTATATGTAATATCATGTGCAAGGGGGAAAATTGTATTTAAAAGATTGTAAGTTTTCATTGCCATGCTTATTCCAGAATAAGAATGTGTGATAATAATATGTTTTGTCATTTCTCTTAAAATATTTTTTCTTATTTAAAATTATAAAAAGATATACTTAAAAAATTAAAAATTTATTTTTATTTAATTTGTATTAGATTTTTATTTTCATATAATGTTTTTCATTAAAGGTATTTATTTTTCTTCAGTGAAGTTTCTTGTTGTGTATGCTGGTCATCCATCCTCCCCTGCTCTACCTCTTTACCCCACCCCTCCTATCATCCACCATCCCCGCCCTCTTATTCCCCCCAAACCCCTCTTCATACTCCCCTCCTTCCCAACCCATACCTTTTTTCCTATTGGGTAGTTTGTCATAGCCAATCAGGCACCTTCGCCTACCCCCTCCATTGCACTCAAATACCAGCATATAAAAGGCCTCGGGACCCAGTATCCTACCTGCTGCTGCCATCTTCGTCACCTGCTCGCCTTAAAGTATACAGTTTATTTATCGTCTGGAATTTTCTCATCGCCAAGCAGCAGATGTTTCCATGCTGTCCCAGTGGGCAGAAAATAATTTCAGCTATCGTCGTGTATGGGAGGTTGCGGTCGCTTGCGGCCCTAGATCCAGAAAATTAACTCGCCTTTCTGCCAAAATAGTTCCAGCTGACGTACCCGCACCACGAAGTCCGGTACGTTTACAAGAGACTTCCAGCCTACTTGCAGAAAGACGAAGATATTCGTGACTGTATGCCCTGCAAGGAGTGTTTCGAAGGCTGCACCACTTCCGTTCCAGATACTCCTCATTCCCGCAGCTAGTACAAGGCGCTACGTCGCAAATCAGCAGCAACCACCACCAGCACAAATTCCTCCATCTACGAAGGGTCCATTCAGTGAAAAACATCAATGGCTTTGCAGAACAAGCGACCAACGACTTCGTGCAGCTGATCACANACGAAGGGTCCATTCAGTGAAAAACATCAATGGCTTTGCAGAACAAGCGACCAACGACTTCGTGCAGCTGATCACATCAGATCTCCGACCCAGCACCAGTATCACCTTCACCTCGACGGCATGCGACGTTTGGCTTCCAGCACATGAGGGTTCCATGCAGACCACTATCACCCCCAGCAGCAGTTGGTTGACGTCCACCACAGCTACTTCTATCGCACCGCCACCACGATCTTCGATGCACGAGGTGATGTACACCAGCTCCTTCGAATCAGGTATGATGAAGTGTTATCCCAATGCCATCCCTGGGTTCCGGTGAGTAGAGTACTGGCTGGGCGACCCACGGTATGAAGATGCTGTGAAAAGCAAAGAGGTTTGTGATGGTGTGAATCATGCCCACCTATACTACACCCTGGTACCTGCCTACAATCCGAGCATAATGAACACCAAAGGCAAGTCAAAAGTAAATTTTATGGATAGAATCCAGTGCGATGGTGAAACCTGCACAGTGTAGAACATGAAGCAGGGCGTAACCCTACCATGCAGCACTGATGAACTGTTGGAGCTGATCAAGGCTGAAATAATCATCATTCAAGAAGGCAACCAGCATAGGGACTACGGAATACGACGAGAGAGGCAGGAAACAGTGCTTCGCTTCAGTGAAGAATGCGATGGGGAGATGCATAGACTTCTACTGGACGAAGAAGCTGATATGGTTCCGTTCATCGAGCGGACCACGACTTGTTGCATCCTGCAGCGTGAGGTAAAGATAAGCTCACCGGATGAGGACCGGGAAGGACAGTGGATAATAACAAACAATATAAAGAAACAGTGTTTCAACAGAGTAACATAGTGTGAAAAAATGTATAGTTGCCAATTCTATTTTAGGCACATGGTGTGTGTCGGTGTGTGTAAACAAAAACAGCAAGGAATTTTTCATAAAAAAATCTTTGTGTTTTACAAATTATCTTTCTTATCTATACATGAATAATGCAAAAATATGACGCAACATAAAAGCAGAAAAAAGGACATTATAAAAACTTTTTCTGCCTGTCAATGCAAACCTATATTGCTTAATNGACGCAACATAAAAGCAGAAAAAAGGACATTATAAAAACTTTTTCTGCCTGTCAATGCAAACCTATATTGCTTAATATGTATGTAAAAACATAATAAAATTATTTTAATAATAAAATATCTGTATAATTTTAAAACAATTTTACCTCTTATTTTATTGTTTAATATCTAACCCATCAGTTCAGAAAAAAGGTAATGTAAAGTGTAGTGGAGAAAAAACTTAATGAACATTTTTTTTTTCAAAACAGAGAAAATAAACTAATACAATAAGGAGATAAATAATGGAAAACAATTACTTTATGAATAAAATATGTATACAATTTAGGTTACTGGAGTTGATTTTGCTAGCATTCATGGACAGGCAGGGCAGTTGACCTTCATAAAGTTTAAAAAAAAATCTGTGCTTGCACTACAAGAGCAGTGTTACAGGCCTGCACCTGCACAGTGTCAGGTAACTGCACAGGTTCATGTGTATGTGCTTCCACATCGTTTTCACTATCTACATGGTGTCAGATAGCCTAAGTCAGCATGCGTGGGAAGAGCTGTGTTAGCATTTTCACAGGTCTGCGCCTTCACAGAGCTAGCTGTCTCCAACCTAATATTGGGTATAAGGACAGGTAAGTGCAATAATAAAATGAATGCAAAGTAAGGTAAACAGACATGTATTTAAAAACAATACATTTACATAAGAATATATATATATATATTATACTTTTAAAACATTGTTAAATACTATTTCAGAATGTCCTCATCGACCCAGGAGTAGTCATCTTTCGAGGGTCCGAGCCATCTCTGACAATTGTGCCATAATCAACCTGGACACGACAGCCAGACCCAGTACACACTGGGTAAAGTATGTCAAACATGGCAAACATGCTGTATACTACGACAGTTTCGTTAATTTGCGTCCACCACCTAAACTGCAGCATTGCCTGAAAAATTGCAAATTGACTTACAACTATGAGATGGAGCAGATGCTGAACACATGTAATTGTGGACACTTGTTTCTTCGATTTCTGGTGCAGTTGTATAAAAATAATCGTAGGCGAATAATCGGTTGTTAATCTTTTTACGTAAAAGATGTTCGCACCTATATTCCCATCAGTATATCGGGGTCCATCATTCTTAGTGGTAATACATCCGAGCTGAGGGCGATATTTTACACGCCCTTGGAGTTGGAAGGTGAGTGGGTCGTCGGACTTACAGATTTTCAAACCTACAACTCCATATCCGACATAGAATAAAACATTAATTCCGCATTACAGTACGTAGTAACAGGATACGTGAAGGAAATCAGCATTCCAACTGGTGCATACGAACTGAAGGACATCGCCAATTCCATCAAGAAATCCGTACCATTGGACGTGACTTTATAACTACGTGGTAATCCAAACATGCTGAAGGTACAAATGTTTTGCAGTGGCGATATCCATTTCACTGAACCGGATACCATCGGTCCAATGCTGGGGTTCGAGACACGATTCTACGAAGTTGGTAAAATACATGAATGCTCGCGACTGGTGAACATATTTCCGGTGAACATGATGTACATAAACTGTAATTTGGCGAGTAGCTGCTATGTTAACCATAAAACCAGCAATACACTGCACGTGTTCGCACCGATCGCCCCACCAGGTCTGGTTGAAGTTCCGAAAAGCATAATTTATGTTCTTGTGATCGCGAAGAGCGCGAACTAAGTTGTGAGGATCGTCGAGCAGGACGATAAACAGATAAATTTCAGAAACGAATAAAGCACATGCATATGCACTTGAAACGACCGACGGGATTGAGTATAGCTAGGCGTAAAGTCGAGCGCAGCACCAAACCTGCGACCAGTAGAGCTCGAGACATTGGCATTCTAACACCTGCCAATAAGCAGTTTCTACGTAGCCTAGGGTTTAAAGTGAACAGGCATGTAAGGTGACAACATTGTGGACAGGCGGAATTGGACGACAGAATCGACAAGTTTGAGCTCCATTTCTACCAGCCATATATGANTGACAACATTGTGGACAGGCGGAATTGGACGACAGAATCGACAAGTTTGAGCTCCATTTCTACCAGCCATATATGACTGGCCCCTTCTCCCTCGGGCATGAGGTTCGAATCCCGATATATCGTCAAGATATTTACTCCCTGCCTTCGCAATCATTCCTGCACATCCGAGATATGCTCACGAAAGAGGACGAGACCCACCACCATGTTCGTTCGCAATAGTATACGCCACCTTTTCGAGCGGGTAATGTAAGAACTGAACGGTGTTACTATTGATGAAATGTGTGATGTGGGCATAGCCACTGCTATAAAAAACTACCTCTCGCTCATGCCTAACAATCTCGACATGGTAAAAATGGCAGGCTGGGGAATTGAAGATGGCTATAAAGTTCCCATCTTCGCAGAAGGCAAGTTCGAGGCGAGTGTGCCACTATCGTCGTTATTGGGTTTCGCTGAAGATAATAGGAAGATAATAATAGGAGCCAAGTAAGAACTGGTTATAATGCTAGCCCCTCGCATCTTGATGCAGTGTTGGGAGTTGGAGAAAACTGGCAGCCCGTTGTTGTAACCCAGACCAACATAGAATGGTTCGTTCCCCACATGACCCCAAGCACCGCGAATGCGTGAAGCTACTGAACTACGTCAAGAAAGAAAAATCATCGACATAACCTTCAGGAGTTGGAGTTTGGTTACTTGCTTGGTCCTGTCACATGCCACGTGAAACCACTGGGCCGTGAAGACACTTCAAGTACAGAAAAACCTAGCTACTTCATATTTGCATTTCAAACTGACAAGCAACATAACATCTCGGCAGACAAATATACCTTCGACTACTGAATGTAAAAATATTTTTAAATATCGAAATTTATCCGTACATGGATTTGAACCTCCTTCGACCAAGAATGATTTAATTTGCCGTATTATCTGTACACTCAGTTTCAAGCCTCCTACTATGGGCGCATATCCTACCCCTTCTTGAGCCCAGAAAGATTCTGTGACATGTCGCCATTGCTGGTCTTTGTTGTATCCAAACAAAACGAGCTAGTTCAAACCGGCATGATGGATTATCTTATATAAATTATTTCCAAGTAAACCATGCCTGCGAACACTGCTGCATTCTGTTAGATTTTGCACAACAGAGTAGTGAGCTACGACTGCTTTTCGGGGCTGGTGAACATGGTGAGCTAAGCGTATATAAACTGGATGATCATTGCTTCTCACCTCAGTTTGTATCAGGATGTAATATAATCTGCAAGGCTTCCAGAGCCAGAGCGTCTATGTGCTTAAGGAGATGTAGTGTCCTACGACGACGATGGCAAAACGCGCATGCTCTCCTTCCGCCCCCCTTATTCGTGGAAACTCTTGAACGAGAAAAGCAAGAATATGGACGTCTGGCTGGCTAAGTACTACCACGCACTGGCATGGAATGAAGGCAATATTCCATATTAAGTGGGAAACATGCCGGTTTATGTGTCAGGGTCGGAGCAGAAAAAATGGCTGGGCAACGTGTGCATAAACGAATTGGAAATCATCGATGTGCAGTTCGAGCATGGCTGTCCTTCGCTGCGCAAGCTGGCGAAACTTTACGACGACCAGCAGTGGCATATTTTCGACAGGTCAGAACCTGTCTGGACATGCGCGTGGAGGAACGCACAGNACTTTACGACGACCAGCAGTGGCATATTTTCGACAGGTCAGAACCTGTCTGGACATGCGCGTGGAGGAACGCACAGCTTCCGCGCAAATGGTGTTCCTTGTCCTTGACCATGAATCGATGTGTTACAACTAGACATGAATTCAACCAAAATATAAGAGAATTTAGTTTTTTATATGGTTGCACACCTGATGGGTACCCACATATGTAAGATTATAATAATCGGTGCGCTCATTTATTCGCCGCCTAGAGGTCTGATTGTCACCATGACTCAGTTCTGTCCTACAAAGATTTATGTAAATGCCAAGCCTGACTATGGCTGCATTGAATATAGTTTAATCGCAGAAGATGGATATCTGCGCACCTACACCGAGACCTGCAATGGAGGGTCCCAGCATTTGCGTTTCACACATTATCCAGTCTACGAACCATCGCAGATTCGAGTGGATAGTCCGGGACTATCAGCCTGCTTCGTGTTCCACATGACGCCGCAGACGCAGCTGCCCTGCACCATCGACCAAATCATAGGCCCTTCCCAGACACCTGCTACCATCCACGCACCAGACTGTGCCATGGAGCTGCCCCAGACATGGCACGAACCTTCCCAGTATCCCGGGCCCAAGAAGGATGCTGCCAGCCAGACGACCAGACACCGCCGAGTACATCGTCGACGCCAGGCACTCGTGATGGTACCCACCACCACGGATGTTTCTTCTTCCATCTTGGGAAACGAACCTGCACCCACTCGTCGTCGCTGCCGACGTCCAGCAGTGTGTATTTCTGGAGCTCTGGATGCTAGATCCACCACCGCCACACCTGCTGTTGACAGTGGTCTTGTATTTGGCGAGGCAGAAGTCGTGGAGCCAACTGTTAAGGAGGAANCACCGCCACACCTGCTGTTGACAGTGGTCTTGTATTTGGCGAGGCAGAAGTCGTGGAGCCAACTGTTAAGGAGGAACAAGATCTGCAGTGCGGCGACGATCTGCTGAATGACCAACTGTGGAAAGGGGTGTGAGTGGCCCTGACGACGGACATTGCCATGATCCTGAGACTTAAGTGCTACTTTTCGCAAAAAGTTAATGCTTACCATCATTCGCGAACTGCTTTGCCTTGCATGTGACAGTCTACTAAAATAGTGCATTGTATATACTTTTTCAGTTAACCAGAGACAAAAATTATATATGGAATAGTTACAATTTCGAAAAAGTAAGATCACCTATGCATGTATTTTGCATTCTGTATGACTGTAAAGTAAATAAAGAGTGTATTAAAATGTATTACAGTGTTTTATTTATTTTTTCCTTTTGTTAATAACTTCCTAATGTGGGAAAATTGTTATCCAAGTGAATAAACAATCACATTTTTTGGGGCCGGTCCCGGATTTCCGTGCCGGATGATGATGCTTGTTGGCTGGTTTTCTCGGGGTTCCCCCATTTCCCACGACCATGTGTTCCGGTGCTGCTCCACCTTGCTTCGCCCTCGTCGGCTCTAGAGACCTCGATTTTAAGAGCCGTCCAAATATCTTCACTCTCTCTTCATAAATATTTTCTAAATATTATTTTCTATTATTTTAAAAATNTTTAAGAGCCGTCCAAATATCTTCACTCTCTCTTCATAAATATTTTCTAAATATTATTTTCTATTATTTTAAAAATGATAATGTTAAGTTATAATGGTAATGTTAACTCTTTCAAACCCACTTAATTTTATAGTTTCAGGTGTTGCAAAAATTTTAGTTGATGATACATGCTGTACTCAAGTCGACACAACACTTGTTTCGTTGTAACTGAAGGCTACATGTTTGGCTTCAGTAATATGAATTAATTATGACCAAGACAAGTAAGACTTTTCGTGAATCATTCACCCACAGGTTATAACATTGATCATTACAGACCAAAATTTTCCTAAATGTGCGTAATGTACACAGTTGCGTTCACTGAGTCAGAATGTATTATGCATTGCTTAAATGTTGAAGGCTTCTGTAATATCATTTTAATGTGAAAAAAGGCAATGAAACATTAATTAAAATATAATTTGCTTTCTCCTGTCTAGAAGAAAATTCAAGTGTTCGCTAGCACACAGAAATAAAACATAGTTTATATTTGAAAAATAAATGATTTTATACACTAGAGACAATACGACACGAAATTCATTGTCTGCGCGATAAAAAGGCCTAAGCCGTTCGCGCGAAACAATAAAACTTAATTTTTTTTTAAATATATCTTACAGCATTGCGGATACGTCAAAAATTGAACGAAATTCACAACGCGAGAATTTTCGATCCAAATTTTACTTGTAACAACGCATAGTTTTTTTTATTAATTAACACGTAACTTGTGTTGCATCATTCATAAAACTTTCCCCACCTTTGCTCGTGGATATTACGTACACGTTCTGACACTAGACCATTCCGAAGCCCTGCATGCGTTCTCTATAATTATTTGATTGTATTCTGCGTACAAACTATAACAGACTTTGTTCTGTAGTAACGGAAACATTGNAAATATATCTTACAGCATTGCGGATACGTCAAAAATTGAACGAAATTCACAGCGCGAGAATTTTCGATCCAAATTTTACTTGTAACAACGCATAGTTTTTTTTATTAATTAACACGTAACTTGTGTTGCATCATTCATAAAACTTTCCCCACCTTTTCTCTTGGATATTACGTACACGTTCTGACACTAGACCATTCCGAAGCCATGCATGCGTTCTCTATAATTATTTGATTGTATTCTGCGTACAAACTATAACAGACTTTGTTCTGTAGTAACGGAAACATTGTGTGTACAGTAAAGGAATATAAAGATTTTTACAAACACTTCTGCCTTCTAAAGATCTACGCGAATTAATGCTTCAAAAGGGGTTTGTAGGCCGTAAAATACATCTAATTGTAAGACTATTTGTTTATTTGTTACAGCTCGAACAACATTCACAACGCGGGAGTTTNGCTCGAACGACATTCACGACGCGGGAGTTTAGGGCTGAATGTTATGGCTTGGAGATGTAGCAGTGCATGTGATATATTATTTAACACTTATCTTGTGTTGAAAGACACGTAAATCTTTCCCAATCTTTGTTAGTGGGTATTACATGCATGTTCCGACATTAAGGGGACTGCCTATAGTATTTTCTGAGGCTCTGCTAATGAACTACTGTCACGCAAATAAAATTAAGGACAAAGAACCATATTCGTGCGCATATTTCTTACTAACATTCCTATGTACATTAGTTATATATAAAAAGTAGAATGTTTATGTGGAGTTTGGCGCAAGGGGCTGGGGACTCGGAGCATCGGAGCTGTTCATACTCTGTCATTCCAGTCCCCCAGTGACCACCTTGTCCGCCATTTTGGATCCCTGTGACTTTGACTTTTGACCCTAAAAATAAAAGCAAATTCAAACAATTATATTAAAATAATATTTTTAAGTTATAAAAAAAATTTTTTTTATTATTTTTAAAAAATTTTATTTCCGGAGGTCCTCCACACCCACCTCCACCCATACTCCTCAGTCTTGGTAGGTTCAGTCCACCATCTTGGTAGGCGTCACAGCCACTGTCAACTCTCTTGGTTTTCCTTTCGTTTGTCATTTGTTTATAAATTACTGGAGTTTGTCTCTCACCTTCGTTCGACCGCCATATTGGTTTTTTTCGTTTGTCATTTGTTTTACATTGCTGGTGCTGTCCACAGCACCGAGCCCAGCAGACGACTAACCCCCTCCAACCCCTACAATGTTTCTCATTGGCTAATTACTCACATTCGCTCCACCCCCACCCCTGATTCTCATTGGCTCGTTGCCCACCCCCTTCCAAAATATTTAATTTCTCCGCCAATGTTTCTCATTGGCTACTCCGGTGTTTTCGGAAACCTTCATTCGACCAATTAGTCGGTTCCCCTCTACCTCCATCCAATATATTTAATTGCTCTGCCAATGTTTCTTGTTGGCTAATTACTCTTGCGTTTACGGAAACCGTCGTTCCGACCAATCGGCGACTTACTTTAATCGCGAGGGCGGACTATTTTTTCCCCTTAAAACCTCTTAAAAGACGCACCCCGAGCCCCCTCGAGAAAGCGGTCATTTTTCTCGCTCTTAGAAATGTACGCGTGTTGTCTGAGCGGCCATAAAATCCTTTAGGCCATTTTGGCATTTGGAAGGGTGCGGTCGCTTAGTGCCTTGGTTAAACGGGACGAGTTACAGTTCCTGCCGAAAGAATTTCACGCAATTTGGTAAACAAAAACACTATACCATGTCAACTGATATATTTTAAGTCGGTCAAACTTTGAGTTTTTAAATGGTGGCCATATAAACATTTGGATTGCTGTGCTATATCTGTGAAACGATGTAGGCATCTAATACTATGCCACATTAACATATGCGATTTAAATTAATAAGAAACTTATTTTCAACTTGGCGGTCATATGTATATTTAATTTTGTGTGTATATATATATATATATATATATACACACACACACACACACACACACACACACACGCACACCATACTCTTTAATCAATTCCGACCAAACTTTGTATGTTGAAAGTATCACCTACAAGCATAAAAATGTTAGAACATTGCCTCTTTTGTCCGTCATTTTGTAAGATAACGCTACTTTTATGCCATATCTCAGGACAGAATCATCCGATTGCTACCAAGTTTTGGCAGATAGGTATTACTAGTGTAGACTGTGTAAACTTATGTGTTTTATGCATTTGAAAAATTATGGCAAAATATATATTTTATTTTAACCCACATGTTTCTTTTGGCTCACCGTTGGAGTAAGGCATACTTCATCAAATTTACTCGCGTACAAACGTAGAGGAAAGTAGACTTATTAGTTATATATGGTAATTTCATGTTGTTATGTTAGGCTTTTCAATACGAATATACGATGGTATTTTACATTAGGCACGGTTTAAAACAAAAAGTGAGGGAATTGCTGTTTTCAACGATTATGGTCTTTAAATGCCAAATACGTTTTTACATGGAGGGGGAGTGGGGGGAGTTGTGCATTATGTGGTAAGGGAATAAATCTGGCTGCTACCAACCGGAAGGTCCAAGTTATGATTGTTGTGCAAACCGTTTCTAAAGTCTCCGTCTACCCGGAGTTGAGTGATGCGCAGAATCAGTGGAACGATAGGGACGACTCTGGCCGGCACATCTGGTGCGACATCGCTCGTACGTGAAAGTAAGTATTTTCTTTGTGCGCGTACACATTTGATATTCCAAACGGTCACCCTAACGTTTGTTGGTAGAAAAGTCTGTCGCAAATTTCAATGTCAATCCTGGTTTCGCATTCACATGGTTAGTAATANGAGTGGGGGGAGTTGTGCATTATGTGGTAAGGGAATAAAGCTGGCTGCTACCAACCGGAAGGTCCAAGTTATGATTGTTGTGCAAACCGTTTCTAAAGTCTCCGTCTACCCGGAGTTGAGTGATGCGCAGAATCAGTGGAACGATAGGGACGACTCTGGCCGGCACATCTGGTGCGACATCGCTCGTACGTGAAAGTANTTGAGTGATGCGCAGAATCAGTGGAACGATAGGGACGACTCTGGCCGGCACATCTGGTGCGACATCGCTCGTACGTGAAAGTAAGTATTTTCTTTGTGCGCGTACACATTTGATATTCCAAACGGTCATCCTAACGTTTGTTGGTAGAAAAGTCTGTCGCAAATTTCAATGTCAATCCTGGTTTCGCATTCACATGGTTAGTAATNCCTAACGTTTGTTGGTAGAAAAGTCTGTCGCAAATTTCAATGTCAATCCTGGTTTCGCATTCACATGGTTAGTAATATATGTTCCGAATTTTTTTGCTGCCGATAGCGTAATGTTTTGGTTCCCAAGTTGTCGTATAAAGTGTGTTGCGTCGTCATAGGTGAACGTTTTGCAAATGCGTTAAGTAGTTTCGTACATAAGCTACCCACCTGGAACCATTGAACGTAATTGACAGTAATTAACGATGATCGAACTGAAAGTTGTTTCCTTCCAATGTGATGTCGGTGTTAATCCTTCCGGTTCAATTATTGTCAGTCCATTTAGTGTTTCATTCCCCAGCCATCAATTGTCTAATGTACCTGTCATGTGCACGCCATAAACTAAGATTTACAAAAATGCCTGTAGAAAATATAATGAAGCTTTCGTATCGCCCAGAAAATCTCATCTCTTACGTTTTTCCGCGTGTCTGTTTTTGTGTAGCTCATTATATTTTATGGTTGCTGTCTCACGTATAGATCACAGATTTAAGGTAAGTCAATTTGGTCCATCCCTCATAATTGCCTGTTAAACTACACGTTAGTCCTACCATAATTATTGGTAATTAGAGCATACTTTTCAGTGAGATGTAGAATTANTGCCTGTTAAACTACACGTTAGTCCTACCATAATTATTGGTAATTAGAGCATACTTTTCAGTGAGATGTAGAATTGTTTTTTTCTTTTACCCATTGGGAATAATCGGTGCAATTAATCTGGCCGTGATGGTAACCTGTTTGTAATTCCTGCTCTGTACGTAACTATTGTATTTGGAGTAAGATACCTCCAGTTCTCGGCGTAAGTGATTATTCTGGATTCCAATTATATGTTGGAGCAAGCACATATACTGTTATCTGAGGTGTGTTTGACACATCATACTAAGTTACTCCTTTCATTTAACAGTCCTAATTTCGTTCGTACACTTAAATTCGTGCTGAAACGTAAGAACAGTTTCAGTTTACACTAATGTGCTCTTATTTCGTAGTTTATTTATTCAACTTTGCATTTGCAAAAATATTATTCTAAACGTTTTCTTGCTATTAACATTTTCTTGCATTTTTAGTTTTTACTTTATAGTGTAAATTATAGCAATTATGGGGGCCGCGGTAGCTGAGCGCTTAGACTGCTTGCCTCCCACCAAGGCAAACCGTGTTCAATCCCTAGCCGGGTCACTCCCGGAAAATCGCAAGTGGTNTTAGACTGCTTGCCTCCCACCAAGGCAAACCGTGTTCAATCCCTAGCCGGGTCACTCCCGGAAAATCGCAAGTGGTAATCGTGCCGAACGATGGCGCTGGTCTGCAGGTTTTCTCGGAAATCTCCCGTTTCCCTCGCCCTTGCATTCGGCGCTGCTCCATTCTCACCTCGTTTCACCCTCATCGGCTCTCAAGACATCGTTGTTAAGAGTCGCCGAAATCTCGCAACTCAACTATAGCAATTACGTAACTGTGGAATATTTTTTTTNAAGACATCGTTGTTAAGAGTCGCCGAAATCTCGCAACTCAACTATAGCAATTACGTAACTGTGGAATATTTTTTTTGTACCTTTACAGTTTTCGTTAAACCAAAATCAGCCCCGATACTGTACTACTGTACGATACGCACACTTANTGCCTGTTAAACTACACGTTAGTCCTACCATAATTATTGGTAATTAGAGCATACTTTTCAGTGAGATGTAGAATTATTTTTTTCTTTTACCCATTGGGAATAATCGGTGCAATTAATCTGGCCGTGATGGTAACCTGTTTGTAATTCCTGCTCTGTACGTAACTATTGTATTTGGAGTAAGATACCCCNAATTCCTGCTCTGTACGTAACTATTGTATTTGGAGTAAGATACCTCCAGTTCTCGGCGTAAGTGATTATTCTGGATTCCAATTATATGTTGGAGCAAGCACATATACTGTTATCTGAGGTGTGTTTGACACATCATACTAAGTTACTCCTTTCACTTAACAGTCCTAATTTCGTTCGTACACTTAAATTCGTGCTGAAACGTAAGAACAGTTTCAGTTTACACTAATGTGCTCTTATTTCGTAGTTTATTTATTCAACTTTGCATTTGCAAAAATATTATTCTAAACGTTTTCTTGCTATTAACATTTTCTTGCATTTTTAGATTTTACTTTATAGTGTAAATTATAGCAATTATGGGGGCCGCGGTAGCTGAGCGGTTAGACTGCTTGCCTCCCACCAAGGCAAACCGTGTTCAATCCCTAGCCGGGTCACTCCCGGAAAATCGCAAGTGGTAATCGTGCCGAACGATGGCGCTGGTCTGCAGGTTTTCTCGGAAATCTCCCGTTTCCCTCGCCCTTGCATTCGGCGCTGCTCCATTCTCACCTCGTTTCACCCTCATCGGCTCTCAAGACATCGTTGTTAAGAGTCGCCGAAATCTCGCAACTCAACTATAGCAATTACGTAACTGTGGAATATTTTTTTTGTACCTTTACAGTTTTCGTTAAACCAAAATCAGCCCCGATACTGTACTACTGTACGATACGCACACTTAGTACTGTCCTGCGTGTATCACTACAAATTTGATTAAATATACTTCTTCCTTTGAGATTGTCGACCTGGCATGTAAATTTGGGATGACGTCTAGTAAGCACATTTCCCTCTATGTAGCATAGTTTCTTCATCACCAAGGACGTATCACTATATAAAAGAACATAGGATGCCAGTTAAATGTAAACTGAACTCAGTGGATGATTAGTTTTATCTGGAATACTCTATTTCTTAGTTTGTTATAGTTTTCTGTCTTTCGTTTTAGTGTTGTTTGCTTGCTGAGATAAAGCATTTAGTAATCTATTACAAATTACTTTTTATGGTGTAGATTATGGGTTGTAAATAGCAATTGTTTCCTTAGTTACAAAATTAGAGTTTTATTCACGCGTTTAATTTTGAATTAGAGCGTATAATCGAGCACCAAGATGTTTTGCAGCTCGTTCTCTCTACGAAATAAAGTCATAAATACAAAACGGACACTGCGCAACTGATGTCTCTTGGTTATTTGCTGGCATTGCGATCTATCTGTTCCCCTGTCCCATGGACAATGCAGATTAGCCGTGGTGGTGATTTCCCTTTCACTGTCGGCGGCAGTCTCGGAACATAACATGGCTGCCCTTCACTCTTTGCACGTGATTAACGTCGAGTGAAACCAAACCCGGAGCCCGGTAATGAATTTTCCATGTTTAATTTCGCAGACAGAGCTTGCGCACCACCATAAGCTTCCTACTTTCACATAATTAACGTGTTGTGTTTGGACGTTGTGTGTGCGCACTGGGCAAGATTGTAATGTACGATCTGGCCACCTGCTGTCTCCAGCCGCAGTCACTTCCGCGTCGCGCGTACACATGGCATAATCGGAGTGAGTATTGGCCGCCATAATCACGACTGCGTAACCATTCCCAATCGAGCGTGCTGGTATCTGTAGTAGCGAGGTGGACTTGCACTCGGGAGGCTGTAGGTTCGACGGTAGTGGCGTGCGTCGGAGGCACTTTTCACCTACCCGAGGCCGTCTAGTTTATTACCTCTTTGAGCTTGTTCTGTCTGTGTTTCTGATAAAATTATATATCTGTAAAACTTAAATTAAAACCTTTGACGTTTATATTTAAATTAGATCAAAAATGTATGCCTTAACCTTTAGACCGGTATATGTAGCGTGATAATAATGGACTCCAGGAATTAACAGCTCAGTACTGGTGTAAACTTGTTTCTCTATAGTGGAACATTTAGCTGTCGTAAAATTCAGCCAAATTGTAGTCGGTGTAAATTCATTGTTGCATTCTCGAGCACAACTAAGTATGCATTGAATTACTTAGGAGGCTAAAATGGGAAATATGTTACACAAATGTGATATTTATTACTGAGGATGTACATTTCGATTTCATAAAAAAAAACTTAATATATACATATATGTATTTTTAATTAAGTTTATAGAATATAATGAGCAAATCAAGTTATGCTGTTTTTTTTTCTATTTATATTTATTCATAACTTCCTGCTTTTGGCAGTTAAAGGTGCTACTGCTTTCAGCAATTTTCCTCAGAAAAATGTGAGAAATAAACTACCAACTGTGTGAAGTAAAATACAGTTTACATTGAGCTACCTGCTATCTTACCGCAATATTTCTTACGTGAAATATTAAGAGCTTTTTCATGCATAACTGTACCGTGACAAAGAAAAGCATTGTATGTAATTTCTCTTGCAACTCCATCTTACAAAAAAAGCTTATTCGATCATTTCGTTAGCATGGCTTACTCGAATTTGGTTTCAATCCCCAAAGGCTTCAATAAGGGTACATTTTCCTCCTCTATTCCAAGTGAACACTAGTGTAGTTTCTCGCTACGTATTTACCAACACTAAAGGCCTGGCGTAAACTTAATGGGACAGTTTCGCGTCGCTGTTCGGACAATTTTCATGAGTGTATTTCTAAGATTTGCTGCTAATAACAGAGATAAACTATTTTATGACGTTTCAAGTTTATTTTCCCACTACGTACCTGCCCCTTCGTATTACGANTGTGAAGTAAAATACCGTTTACATTGAGCTACCTGCTATCTTACCGCAATATTTCTTACGTGAAATATTAAGAGCTTTTTCATGCATAACTGTACCGTGACAAAGAAAAACATTCTATGTAATTTCTCTTGCAACTCCATCTTACAAAAAAGCTTATTCGATCATTTCGTTAGCATGGCTTACTCGAATTTGGTTTCAATCCCCAAAGGCTTCAATAAGGGTACATTTTCCTCCTCTATTCCAAGTGAACACTAGTGTAGTTTCTCGCTACGTATTTACCAACACTAAAGGCCCGGCGTAAACTTAATGGGACAGTTTCGCGTCGCTGTTCGGACAATTTTCATGAGTGTATTTCTAAGATTTGCTGCTAATAACAGAGATAAACTATTTTATGACGTTTCAAGTTTATTTTCCCACTACGTACCTGCCCCTTCGTATTACAATGATGTTTTTTTTTATGCCTAGACAAGTTTCTTCAGGCACAGGGTTATTTTAAAAATAATATATTTTACCGCTACACACCTCCTTGTGGAGCGTTGCATAATTTGTTCACGTACGTGTTATGCAAGTCGCCATTCAGATAGCCTTCCAAACTCACTACTGGGAAGTTGAGTGAGCCGAACTAAGAATTGTGTAATCTGCACTTGTCGGCGCGTGGGATCGAACCCGTAAATAGCCGGCTAGTTGTCATTCGCGACTGATCGTCGAATTTCCGCGAAAACTTAACATCTTTTGCAAGTTTCTCACTCTATAGTCTTAAGTTCATAGACATAACACGGTGATTATCATAATTTAAAAACAAATTTTAAATGCTTCCCTTTAATGGTTTTTGTTGTGGTTTTATTGTACACAAATATTATAGTATAGGTTTATCTGCACGCATATCTTCACTTTTATTATTTCTTATTAATTCTCAATGACAAAGTATAGCCGCGTTTGTAAATAGCTACGTACCGTGGAACTGCACTAGCGTTCGCTTGAAATAGAAACAAAAATATTACCCTCATTGCAGCCTTTTGGGATCGAAGATGCGATATTCCAAATGCGAGTTAGCCAACCTAACGGNCAAAAATATTACCCTCATTGCAGCCTTTTGGGATCGAAGATGCGATATTCCAAATGCGAGTTAGCCAACCTAACGGAATGATAGAACATGCTTGTGTGTGTGATCGAGTTTCAAGAAAAATGGCGTAGGATGTTTTTTCTCTGTCACGGTACAGTGTACGATGTTCTTATTGCGCAGTTAACTGCTATGCATGAAACAGCTCTTAAGATTTTGCGTAAAAGATATTGTAAGTCATCACCGTAAGACTAAGGAGATGTTATCGCATATCCTGTGATATATTCAGTCATGTGGTAATGCGATCGATAGATATTTACGCTCAGGCGTACTTTTACAACGAAGTTCTCAGCGGCGCTCTGATGGAAAATCGGTAAACCTGAGTTCGTTTCCCATGTGGAGCAGGAATTTAAACTGCTTCAGGACTGAGAAGTTTGCCTGGTTTGTAGTTGGCATATTTTAATGAATATGCCGTCCCATAGTTAGCTTTTCGAGGTATTAAAGGTAAATAGCAATGGATTAGTCCCTTTCGTAAAGTTATTATAATGATATTGTTAATTATATCTTAAAATATTTAACGTAGTGGGTCTGGATTACTGTATTCAGAGTGTTAGATCATATGAAATAACAAGAAATAGCCGCGCTTTGCACGGGAATGGTTAAATATAACACATTATAAATTGAAAAAAAAGTGACATAATTGACTTATTTTGCAATGTGCAACGTAATCCTATAAAACGGCGTTTTTTTCTCCATAAAATGTTTCAAGTTAGTTGCTGAATTTTTGGATGTAGTGTGTCTTAGTTGCGAAGTTTCAGGAATGAGTGATAATTATTTTGTACTTGATGCTTCCATATGTATAACTTGTTAAATCACCACGTGTGAATACCTGAGATCTCGACGAGAGAAAATAAAGGTACACTAATATAGGAAAAATAAATAAATACTCGGCAAGGAAATAAGCAACAAAGAACTGTGTGTTTAATATTTTTTGAAAATCACCAAACTAAGTGACCTTTAGTTCGCAGACTATGTGGAAATTACGTGTTTTAAAAATAATAAGTGACTAAAAAAAAAAAGGAGTGTGTTCTTACTGTCCCGTTGTGTATTTACTACTAACTAATTTTTGAGTAGAAATAGACAAGAAGTAAAGTGATAGGTTGTGTAGCAGTTCGCATGAGTACCGGCAACGTAGTGTCCTGATTATTAGTGGTAATTCCGACCTTCGCTTACGTTAAGTACACATCCATATCTTTCCCGCGCTCACAGGTGCAAAGCAGTTTATGTTAAATGTTTTANCCTGATTATTAGTGGTAATTCCGACCTTCGCTTACGTTAAGTACACATCCATATCTTTCCCGCGCTCACAGGTGCAAAGCAGTTTATGTTAAATGTTTTAAGTTAAATACGGGATTTATTGATCAACAACTTGCAAACGTATGTAATTCCAGTGCTCTTAAAAAACTACCCCCCTCCCCCTTTTATTCTCTTTCNAAAAAAAGTGACATAATTGACTTATTTTGCAATGTGCAACGTAATCCTATAAAACGGCGTTTTTTTCTCCATAAAATGTTTCAAGTTAGTTGCTGAATTTTTGGATGTAGTGTGTCTTAGTTGCGAAGTTTCAGGAATGAGTGATAATTATTTTGTACTTGATGCTTCCATATGTATAACTTGTTAAATCACCACGTGTGAATACCTGAGATCTCGACGAGAGAAAATAAAGGTACACTAATATAGGAAAAATAAATAAATACTCGGCAAGGAAATAAGCAACAAAGAACTGTGTGTTTAATATTTTTTGAAAATCACCAAACTAAGTGACCTTTAGTTCGCAGACTATGTGGAAATTACGTGTTTTAAAAATAATAAGTGACTAAAAAAAAAAAGGAGTGTGTTCTTACTGTCCCGTTGTGTATTTACTACTAACTAATTTTTGAGTAGAAATAGACAAGAAGTAAAGTGATAGGTTGTGTAGCAGTTCGCATGAGTACCGGCAACGTAGTGTCCTGATTATTAGTGGTAATTCCGACCNAACTAATTTTTGAGTAGAAATAGACAAGAAGTAAAGTGATAGGTTGTGTAGCAGTTCGCATGAGTACCGGCAACGTAGTGTCCTGATTATTAGTGGTAATTCCGACCTTCGCTTACGTTAAGTACACATCCATATCTTTCCCGCGCTCACAGGTGCAAAGCAGTTTATGTTAAATGTTTTACGTTAAATACGGGATTTCTTGATCAACAACTTGCAAACGTATGTAATTCCAGTGCTCTTAAAAAACTACCCCCCTCCCCCTTTTATTCTCTTTCTCCATTTTCGAATCCGATACATTCTTTCACGTGTTTAATTTTTGTTGTTTCCTGCTATGCTTTTAAGTATAGGCTATTCATGGTAAAGTAAGTACTTCTTAAGGCCCTTCCAGCAGGAATAATAAGCAAAAAATTTTATTTTATTGTGACTTCAGACGTTAACTTTTGAGAGCTATGAAATATGCACGGTATGTTTATTAGTCACGTGGCGATTTCATATTAACGTTTGGCTAAAGTATGCAAAGAAGTTGAAAGTAACTTTTAAGCACAGCCGTAAGAAGTACTCGCCTTACCGTGAATAGCCTACACGATAGTGAAAACTACGTACAGCTGCCCTACCGAAAACTTCCAAACGTTTGTGCTTTCGTGTTATAGGCCTATAACAGTTTTAAGAGTACCGCCAGCCTGCGACAAAGCTCGACGCACGACCTTACTCTTCTGCTATAATTATCGTGAACACACCAAAGCATACCACGGAAAATGTTAAAAATTTTTGTGACAGCGTTATGTCATAGTCGTTCATGGTCACGCCAGTGAATCCGTTGTCTTTTCTGTGCTTATTTTAAGATGTGTTCAGTTCAAAGTTCGGTTTAAAATTACTGTAACATGTTGCTGTCTGCATCGCTTCCCTTGCCCCGTCCCTCTGGAGCGAGCGAAACAGTGTGCCAAAGGCAGAGTGGTAACGCGAGAAGTGCGCCGGGTTTACAAAGATGAGCCGCATCGTGTGCCAGATACGCATATCGGGACTCATGCGCTCTCGTATTTCAGCGGATTGAATTTCTGGGGTTATTGTTAAAATAATGTTCTGGTCATTGCCCTAGCCTCTCTCAGCGTGATTCGTGGTGCGGGGAACCTTCTAGATCGGGCCAGCGAAACTAATTAGGGGCGTTCAAGTGCCAAAAATGACTTTCTATATTGGAAAGCTATTTTGTAGTTTTGTGATATTACTTCAAATAGTAGTCTGATGAACGCAGAAAAAAGCATAAATTAATTTCCAAAAATGAATTATAGAAGTTTTGGGAATTCAAAATAGCCAGGAGTTAGAACCTTATCACAGGAGAACAAATTGCCAGACTTCAAAGAAATTTCTATTTGGCGTTCCTAAGACTTCAAGAAACACTTCAGCTGAAATCAAACATTATGCTCGTATAACTTTCTAAAACTTGTTTGGCACAAAATTTAAGTTTAAAATGCTTATAATTCTACTAAAACAGTAAGTCAATGTTTTTTTNTCTAAAACTTGTTTGGCACAAAATTTAAGTTTAAAATGCTTATAATTCTACTAAAACAGTAAGTCAATGTTTTTTTAAAACTAATTTGGCATTTTTATTGAATTTTAATTTATATTATATCACAGATTAGTACAATTTCTTAAAAAAATGTAGGCACTTGAACAGTCTTAAGCTGCGACGAACCAGCAGAGCGTCGAGTAGNATTAGTACAATTTCTTAAAAAAATGTAGGCACTTGAACAGTCTTAAGCTGCGACGAACCAGCAGAGCGTCGAGTAGCGGCGAGAGTGGCCAGCGGGAGTGAGGTCTGCGGACTGCGAGCATCGGTACAGTGAAGAGAGAGAGAGACTGGTGGGCGGGAATACTGAACTGCATGCGCGAGTGACAGACATTTGGAATGATGGCAATGAATAGATTGAATATGTGTTAATAATGAGTGTGAATTGACTGTAACCAATATAGAGACAGTGATAAGGACTTGAGTTAAAATCGAGATACATTAAATATTATGCTCACTGAGAATTACAAGAGTAGTAATTCAGGTAGATAGTTTAATGCTGTGTAAATAAATTGAAAATCAAATTTAGTTCTTTTATTTTTATTACGACCTCCACCCCTCACGAATTCGGATAAGTCCCTTTGGCGTTCTTTAGCAATAAGTTAAACCAAGCTACCAATTTAAAAAAAAATTATCTGAATTGAAGTCGCGCCGCGCCGAGAGTGAAGGTGTGATACAGTTCAATGCTTGTCGAAAATAATCTGTAAGCGCTGGACGTTGCTTCATCTAAATGTATTATAAAATATATCATTAGTTTTTGTACAGTTAATTATGATTTAAGTTCGTTACTACATATTTCCAGGAGAGTTAGTTTTGTGATCAGAATCTTTAAATATTTATATGTAGTTCATGCCGCAGTGGAGTTCTTTAAATCTCAGAATGTGGGGGAAGTGGTAAAATAGTTCACTTCTAATTTCATTGGCTCCTTTCCTGTCCCTCCTCCTCCCCCTCCTCCCGCATAATGTTGCTTTTTTATTATATATACTTGAGAATAAGAGTAAATAACTAGGCGATTTCCCTATCACTAATGCTTCACTGCAGTAGAAACACAAAGTTAATTGAAACTTTTATCATGCCGAAATTGTGCAAATAAGTGATCTTAAAATATTATTTAAATGTCAAATTTGTGAATGGAGCACAATAAATATAGTATTTTACCTCAAAATAATTACAGAAATTTTAATTGCATTTGGAGTATAAAAACAAATTTGCATAGGAAAATCTTGACTACGTTTAAAATCAACCTTTGAAAAAATCGCTGCCCAGAAATGTGGTTACGTATTAGTAGGCCTAGGTTATTGCATGATTTAAAATAACAGTAACAGTGTCGCGTTGAAGTTGATTCCTCCTGAAATTGGGTTCTTGACTCATTATTAGTAGAAAAAGAATTGGCTTTACTTGATATAAGTTTCTAAAATCCGCAGTGTCAATCGAAAGCTACGAGTAATTTCCACTTTTCGTGGGAGCATATACAGAGGACAGACAGAATAAACTAATCACGGATATCGAATGTATTTATTTGAACGTAAACCATACACAGAATAATTAACTTATATGAACATTTTAAGTCCTCTCTTTATAGCAGGAGGCTAATCGGGAACCTAAATTTACGTGTTGACAAGACCCAGGATTCGTTCCTGAAACCAATGTCCTAATGCTCATTGGCGACCGCGGCAATGTCTAGTAAGAAAAAAAAAAGGTAATGACATCAGGGCTTAGGACTATTGAGAGCCGAAGCGGACCTTCCCGTCTTCATATTAATAGACAAGCAGTTTTGTTGTAGGCCATTTTTTACTTACGTGAAAGTAATGGTTCTTCTGCTGGGCCCTCCGGATCCAGCCATATTGTCAAGCCCTTGCCGAATGCCTGTCAGAGCTGCGCCTAACCGGGATCTGTAGCGAGCGAAGTGTATCGCGTATCGCATCTGGAATACGGTACCTGTGTAGGTAGCGTGACCCGCGGCGCCGGCGCCATCTGTCACCGCCGTGACATAACACCCCGCGCTCGCGCCCTGCGGTTGTATAACGGCCAGCGGCGCGTACTTTTACCGCGCAAAGCGCCCGCCTTATTAGGGCAGCCGGCCCCTGTAGCGCGCGGTTTCGAACCCGGCCACGCCCCGCCCGGCCTGCACGCTCATTCCAGTACGGTCGCCACCTCCCGCGGCGGCGCTCGGGGCAGAGCTGCGAGCAATTATTTTAGGTTATACAACTTCTATCCTGAAATAATATTTAAAAAATACTGCCACGATTTTACAAATTAATCGTTAACGGCTAACGCCTCAGTATAACCAACATTGACCAATAACATTGCATTTGCAAACACANTTTTACAAATTAATCGTTAACGGCTAACGCCTCAGTATAACCAACATTGACCAATAACATTGCATTTGCAAACACAAAAAAATACACGCAGGGTACGATCTGAGATACGTGGCACTAATAGTATGCACATGCACAGTTACACATTCTCACACTCACGACTCACTGAGAGCGCAGAGGCTGGGTTTTCCAACTTTTCTCAAATTTGCCCTAAGGCACACTTCCGATTACTCGACACACGCCTGACTCCATTGAAATGATAAAGGGAAATCGTTATAAAACAGTTTCGTATACAGTCTGTAATGTGCAAAAGTTAGTACACCAGTCAACATTATCTCTGAACATACACAACAATAAAATATTAGTTGTAGCTATAATCATAGTTCAATATGATTTGAATTTCTGATTTAATTGTCATTAAAACAGACGATACCAACACACACCGGAAAAAAAGATGCTGTACACATTTCGGCAAACGCTACATCCACGAATGCACTTGTTGACGAATGCCACCTCTCTGCGTCAATTGTAAATATATGTTGCCATTGGGTTAGAGCTTTAGAATAAGCGTACCTGTAATCGCGGAAGTGGTAAATTACTGTCACTGTGTTTCTTAATATTCCGTTTATTTTTGAAGTCTTGAGATACGATATACAGTTTGAGTATAAGAGAATACCCCAACTTCGAAGTTTTATAATATCAAAACTAAACAACCTAAAACCTTGATTGAACAATCAAATGAACCGTGAAACCGTGAAGTTTGTTTACCATTCATTCATAAATGTTCAATGTGACCACCACGAGCGGCCCTAACGATATATACGCGATAATCAAGCTCGTTCCACACTCTTGTCAGCATGTCCGGTTTTACGATTTGGATGGCGTCCGTAATTCTCGTTTTGAGGTCGTCAATGTTAGCCGGCAATGGTGGACGAAACACTTGATCCTTTATGTACCCCCCTTGGAAAAAAATCGCACGGGGTAAGATCCGGGCTTCTTGGGGGCCAGTGATGAAGAAAGAGCCTGGTTACCAGCTGCTCCTCGACCAATCCAGCGTTACGCCAACGTCTCATTCTGGTATCAGCGAACAGCTAGGTGCCAATGGGGTGGCGCACCATAAAGGAAACATCAGACCGTCCCCTTCACATTGATGTGTCGAATGCGAGTTCGCTACCCCCTCACTACCTCAAACCGAGAGTTGCGAACGCCATCCAAACCGTAACACCGTACATGCTGACAAGAGAGTGGAACGAGTTTGATTATCGCGTAAATGTCGTTCGGACCGCTCATGGTGGTCACATTGAACATTCATAAATGTATGGTAAACAGACTTCACGGTTCCACGGTTCATTTGATTGGTCAATCAAGGTTGTAGGTGGTTTGGTTTTGATATTATAGACCTTCAAAGTTGGGGTATTCTTTTATACTCACTCTGAATATTACGCCCCGTCCTATGTCCATACGGGNAATATTACGCCCCGTCCTATGTCCATACGGGGTAATTCTTTCAGTCCCATAATACCGGATATCCCGTACAATGCGGCACAGGTGGCAACCCTAGCTAGGTATAGAATAGATAAGTACACATAAGCGAAATGACGTGGCGGTTCTTTTGATGTAAGCGAACTCGATCGCTCATTGGCCACGCAGAGCTATTAAAACGGGCTGTGAACCAGAATGGCTGTTTCACTTTATGGAATATTCCCTTTTGGCCGGGCTGCCATCTGGAAATTTATACTCGAGAAGCTGATTGGTCAGCGACGTTCCGTCATATTCCTCGCTGATGAGGCCATTTNGGGGGAGTTCGCAATGCACGCCACTATTTCACGTCTTTGTGGCAGAGGTGTGCGCAGCAATATGAAGATGAAGCCCAAGTTCACGAGAGAAGACGATTTTCCCAAACACGATGCCTGAGGTTTCAGGAACTTAGTCTACTGGAAAAAGGGTTGTTTCATCAAAGTTTGTAAGTGAGTCTCGTATCACATGATGCTGAAAACTGGCTATATGAACATGTGTCCTAAAATGTCGCATTTAGCCCCCATGATACTTATAAATGAAGTGTAAATTTTGAACGTCTTATAACGTGAACGTGTTATATTCCTTAGTGTATTAATACGTCGGATTTTACTTCTTTTAAACTGTATTTAACTATCATCCCGTGTGAGATAACTAATGTAGTCATGGTTATGCCTTACATACTTTCCAGAATGGCACATATTTCTTTTTAAACCNTTCCAGAATGGCACATATTTCTTTTTAAACCTTTTGTTCAGTCATAACATGCAATTTATAATATTACGAGCACGGTAAACTTTATTATTTGTTATATCTATATGTGTTATATATATATGTATTATTTATATATATATATATATATATAAATGTTGTGTCCATTTGTTCGGACGCGTATAACTCCCGAAAAAAATCAACCAATTTTTATTCTGTTTTTTTATAAACCGTCCTTTCGTTCCCACGAGTGTTTGTACGGTTTTCTTTTTCTATTTGTATTACCTGCAAAGGTACTAAAATCTACGAAAAGCTAATTTTTAACATGCTTTCGCGTCAGGAAGCGCCTTGGTTGGCAGCTGTCTGTTTGAACATTTAGATTTAGAAACAGAATGTTTTTCGCACGGCCAATTGTATGTGTCGTGTTCTAGAGTAGAAAAACGATCCAACTTATTCATACGCGTGGAAGATGGTAAAACAAAAAACATTGTATACAAACAAGTTCTTCAATAATAAAGATTTTGAAAATACATATACTTTCCATTAATTCCACAGAAATGAATAGAACCAAATTTGTTTTATGCCACAGCAATGCGTGGCCGGGTAAGCTAGTATATTAATAATATCCTATGTTAACATAATGTTTGTAATGCAATGTTGACCCAACATAAAAAATACTCATCACCAACAGTTATGTTCAAAACATTGTCTCTACACATAAGCAACTAAATATAATTTAACAATTGAGTTTTACAGTGATACATTAATAAATAAATAAATTGGAAAAATAAAATTAATTTATGAGAAAACGGAATTATAAAATTATACTATGTTGGCCAAAAGGAAGGAAATATTTTTTACCCTATAGCCAAGAAGTAGGGTATAGTTTTTGGCGTGAATCTGTGGAACTATCGCGTAGTTACCACATTTCCTCTTTCCAGCGTCGATGTATGAAAATCAAAACGTGAGTTCCATCAACTTGTAGCTTAAGAAATAAGTGTACGTAGGTACTACTTTTTGCGCTTGGCTGCGGGATATTAATCGATCACCAAAGTTAAGCAACTTTCCCGGTGGCACACATTTGGATGGGTGAACGTTTAGTGGCATAACATCTGAGCGCTTCTGGGCTTCGGAGGGCACGTTAAATATTCGGTCCCGGTTGTTATCGATTGATAGCAGTCGTTATGCCATTTCAGAGGTCCTTGGGCGGCCTGATAAACTCTGACACCAGAGGGAAAAAAATATTTCGGTCACGTTCCCAGCCGTTGCAGAATTACGTTTTGTTGTTATTCCACAGAACCCGTACAATATACCGGGATAAAAAGTATCCTATGTCCTATTCCATGACCTAAAGTACCTACATACCAAATTTCATAAAAATCCGTTCCAGCCTTTATGGAACTGAGTGGTAACAATCATACACACACACACATATACACACAGAGAGACTTTCGTATTTATAATATTAGGAAGATTTCATGCGGGAGAGAGAGAGAGAGAGAGAGAGAATAGGCTGTCATTACAAGTTTGGGCATAGCAGAAGTTACGCATACATTTCCGCTATGTTACNTATACACACAGAGAGACTTTCGTATTTATAATATTAGGAAGATTTCATGCGGGAGAGAGAGAGAGAGAGAGAGAGAGAGAGAGAGAGAGAGAGAGAGAATCGGCTGTCATTACAAGTTTGGGCATAGCAGAAGTTACGCATACATTTCCGCTATGTTACTCGGTTCGATTGTAGATGCGTATGGAGCTGTGTAAAATCGGCAGATATTTAAATGAAATGTAGATAGGTAAGTAGGTATGTGGTTAGGTAGATTGGTGTATAATGTAACGACTTCGGTTTTTGGTGAAATAGGTGGTGAGATCGTCTGTGATCGTGGGATTGGCAGGCTGGTTTCTCACCACGATAATCCGGGCCCGACTCCCAAAGATTCAAAGTCAGGATTTTTCACACGCGTAGAAACGTTGCGGACGTTGCCGACAATTGGCGTTTTTCCTCTGCGCACTCCCTTTACCCCAATCTCCGTCCACTCCTGAATTCCATCGCGTCTCCACCTCCAACGCATCTCATGCTCAGGCTGGTCGGGAATAACGTGCGGATGCTTTATGGTCGTGGTGAGTTATTGTGTGTAGCTTACTGATGAAGTTGTAAAGCCTACCGCACAGTAACGTCCGACTTGCAAGAAGGGATAGCGGGGCTCCTACTATACGCCAATAAACCCAGAGTCGTGCAACGTTTTTTAAAAGGTTGCCACGTGTATATGTACTAGAAGAAATTAAATACCTGGCCGATATTTACAATGGGCCTACAGGCATTGTATAAATGAAGCATTACTTTTTAAAATCTTAGAGACTTTGAAATTGCCATCTTGGCTTAAATACGAATAATTGAGGGTTTTTGTCAGTATTTTGTGTGAGAGAGCAATTTATTTATTCTTGATTCGGTGTCCTGCGACATGGGCTGTGATTTGGCACGGTACGAAAATTCGCTTATGGATACTAAAAGTTTTTCTAATATTTCCAAAATTCGAAATGTTTCAAACGTTACTTCTGGGTAGTCTAGTGTCGTAATTAAGGGAACTTACACAAAAATTAACTTTAAGAGTTTTATCTGCCTTTTCCAGCGTCCAGAAAGGCAGCGAAATTGAACGGTTATTGGCCCTCTCTTTTTGGGTTACGGTCTTGGTTTCATCGCGAGACCCATATAACTTTGACACGAAAAGATTGAATGGTTCATAGAATAATTTGACTTTTAGGGCCTCATTTGTTGCGCGACATTGAAACGAATACACTCACAGTGTCGTACTTCTGTTTCAAAATTAAACTGTGTTACAATATATTTCAGAAATATATTTTTGATTCACGTTACGAGATGTTTCTCGTACACTGGTAAGGGAGGGAAAAGCAGACATCTGTGGTGTCTTTTTATCTCAAGGCATTTGTAATATTTACAAGTCTCGCCAAATAAAACGTGTGTGTTTATGCACGCAGCTGTCGCTACATAAGCAGCTTATTACGAGTGTCGCTGAATTGTACAAATATGTATCAGATAAGTTTTCAGCTATCAANTGTCGCTACATAAGCAGCTTATTACGAGTGTCGCTGAATTGTACAAATATGTATCAGATAAGTTTTCAGCTATCAGTCAACTTTCAGAAAGCAATTTTAGAAATACATTACGAGACATGAAATAATTGCAATGTAGCGATCAAAATATACTTGCGATTAATTACCGTTCAATCTAACATTCTCACTGCAGTAGGATCGTGTGTGACAAATAATTTTGGGACTGAACTGATATTACCGCATAACTAATGTTTAGAGACAAGTAGATATGAAAAACGGTATTGCAACTTATGAAACAAAAATTGAAATTACAAACAAGAATATTTCATTTACGTACCATTCTCTTCATTTAAAGGAATGAAGTAATGTATGGAGTCTCTCACTTTTCTCTAGTTTGAGTTTTGGCCCGAGGACGAGGTTTTTCTCATGCCCGTATTTGTGTGTGTTATACGCGTGTGTGTTATACGCGTGTGTGTTATACGCGTGTGTGTTATACGCGTGTGTGTTATAGGGATATCGCGAATTATCGTTTTCAATATTTTCATATTTTCAATATTAGTGCGAGTCATTGTCTTGTAAAATTATTTCAGGGTGGCTGTTCCCTTCAAGTAGAATGTCAAAGCATTAACATTGACGGACATAAAATTTGACCACTGTTCACATCTGGAATGAAAGATCACGAGTACCAAAATACATGTTGGCTGTCATCCAAATAAAGCAATGACCTTCGAAATTTCGGATATTATTTTCTATTTTTAAAGTAACTGCATAATTATCGCCGAATTTTAAAATGGCTGATATTAAACCTATATTGCAAAACAAGAGCAAAATTAAATATTTTTGAAGATTTTTTTTGTTTTAGTCAAAGGTTAACAAGGTAATAGTTGATGTAAAATACGTTCTGCTTGGTTGTCGTTCATAATTGAGAGTAATAACATCAATGGAATCCAATATGTCAGCCTTTAAATTGAGTGACAGAGCAAGAGCGTTGAAATACATGTTGGCAGTCTTCCAATCATGATCATCAATCAAGTAAAATTGCAGAACATGAGCAACTGTCCCCTGTTTAAAATACATGGTTTCCATTTCGTCTCATTTAGCGTAAAATACTTAGCTCTTAATCCCCGATCCCCTGTTTCAGACACTATTGAGTTATACTATAGTTTATTGACTCTTATAAGAATTTAGTGTGCTGACACTTAAAAATAACATACGGTAGTGACATTCGTAGTTTAGTATTATGCAGTTTTTTACTTTTTATGTTGCAAAAGACTGTAAGAAAGGTAAAAGATGCCCTTGGTCCTCTTGACCTTTCGCACGCATCCATGTGTCATTGTGGTGCACACTTTAATCTCACCGCAGCGGGATCTGTTGGCGTCAGTGGAATACTGATTGCCTTCGGCTCACCGCTGCTTCGGAATGGTTGCCATGCACGTAAGCGTGCGAGAAGGACGACTATTGGCCAGCCAGTGCGCGTTCCGAGCAACCTCTTGTGTTGTGAGATTCCTCAGATGGCATCGTGGTGGCCAGACTAGTTTTTGCGGCGGAGTCGTTACCCGATCTGTTCTGGAGTAATCCCTCGTTTTATACCTCGACCTGAACAGCTTCTGTTTCCTGTATGCGTGCCAATTGCCTGCTCTTTAAAAGACTATACGGTGGTTTTCAGGGACGCACGGACGCTCTAGGAAGACGATTAAATTGGAGCTTTCCTTGGAAAATTGCAGCGTTCTATTTTAGTTTGAAAGACTTCTTGTCTAGGTTTTGCTATGCTAAATGCAGTCAATGCGACGATAGCTTGGACAACCAAACAAAATCGTAGGCATCAAATACTTAACTAGCGTGTTAATGTAAGGGTTTTATTGGACAAACGGGCTCTCCTGAGGTCGCGCAGGTGTACAGTATCTTGACATTCTACCTCTGTGCTACCTACGAAACTGGCGAGTGAAATTGTTGAGAATTTTCTCCTGCTCGGTTACGATGCATGCCCGTTCGAAACCTCTGTGCACCGTAGGGGAAAAAAATCTAATTTTATAAAAGGTGCGGCAATATATTTTTTCTTGTGGCATTTATTTGGCACTCCGGTATAACCATGCGTGCCTTGCAGTGAAGGTGTCTCAAATTAGATTCCCGATTGAAGGGAAAGGCATGCACAAGTTAGTGTGCAGGTCTTGCCTTCTGATTATCCTTATAGGTATTAAGCATAAAACTTTTTTAAATCACATATATCCATTTTGAGAACTGCGCTGTATTAGCCAGGGTAGCTTACTTGGTAAGACATTCAACTATAATCGATCAATCAGTAACTATAGAACTAAGATCGTTTCCCTCGTGGTTTATGGCATTTGCGTTTCGTTCTATAGTTTTGTGTGTTTGCATCAACCTCAGCCGTTTTTCTGTATACGAAATATACTTTAACCATTTACGTTAAATTAATTTTCATGAAAGTAATTTACAAGTTGTTTATACAAAATTTAGCATTCTCGCATCGTCAATATTTTTTTAATGTATAATTTGTTTATTTATTAAAGGGATGTGGAGTCCCATTCTGACTACCATTTTGAAACGCGGATATTTGGCTCAAGATTTTATAATAAAAGGGGCATTATTTATAACTTATATGTACTTATTCCGAAAGTTTTGTAAAAAGTCTCTCCCAATCCCCAATGTAATGTCCGAAATTTAATTTTTGTTCTTTTTGATTTCGGGCATTTTATATTATTTTAAGTCTATGGTACTTAAGCGGCGAGGAGACGGGATTGCTATACAACACCAGCGGTTTGGGTTTTTGTATGCTTGTTCCATTTAGTACATTAAATACTAGTTTTCTTCCTCCGTGCTACATTAACAGTTATTTGTGAAAGGGTTGTGAATCCGACAGTAATTTCCAATGCGAGCTGCCGTATCTCATTTGAGCGTTGAACAACTACGAAACATGGTGGCAGTTTATGTTTTGTGACAGGACTCTCCCGGAATGAAAACTTATTGCTAGTTCTGATGCTGTGGAAAGGAGAAGCACTCTCTCCTCAGCGTGATCCACATGCGTAGCACGGGCGTATTGCGGGAGCAACTTCCCTTACCGGGGCGTGCGGTGCAGTCGCGCGCACGCCCTATTCGAATGCTGCAGGTCGCGGACTCGATCCAGATCGGCTGCGGTTGAGCTGGTTTCATCAGATGAGTCTCCATTCACATTCATCACCAACATCGTTGCCGTTCCTTACTTTTCGCGGCAATGTTACGCGGTTTATATTTTTTTAATTTGAATTTTTTGTTTTTCTAGCTTGTTTATATTTTCTTAAAAGAAATTCTGAAAGTACCCGTATACTCAACTATCAGACCTTTTAAAAACTACCCTATGTATGACGTGTTTCATTGTTTTTTAAATATTGCTTTTATCACAAGCATTTTATACTTGTGTTAACATAAAATATCTTGATTTTGTTAAATTGAACCTCTACTTATATTTTATGTAAAAATTATAATGACTATAAATAAAAAGAGGGAGAAAATATGTGCATTGGTAATGCCTAGTAATAAATAGTTCTTATGCAAAATATTATTACACTGAGTTCGCAAGAATGAGGTGCGTTGTCCCGTTGGTGTAATTTTCTATTCTCCGTTAAGCTTTGTTTGCACGAGGCGGAGGAATATCCTGGAGTATAATTTTAGCAGGGCTTCAGTAAAGTTTGAAGTTATACATGGACTATAGCTATTGGCCTTATACTGCAGTACAGACAAGACAAGGCAACTACGAACTCACAATTACGTCACAATTTTAATTCTGTAAAAATTTGGCAAAATTGTGATACGAGTAGGTATTTCAGTCATCGTGTCTGCATTGCTGTGAAAGGTCAATATGTAGTTTGCTGTAGTGGTATTTTCGAAATTTGTTTTTGCTGCCAGCGTTGGTTGCGTTGAATCGCATTGCGAGACGTCGCATCCCATTGTATCGCGTGATAGTTAAAACCGCTTTAAAGGTGTAATATAGCGAAAAATGATTTTTTTATAATCGTACCAAACGTTGTTAAATTTGCATGCATTACATGAGGTGCCAATTTCCTAGAGTAAAAAAAATTTACATTTTATATTTTTTTGAAATAATCGAATGCCAAATCCGAAATTTTTCGGTTTTCCTGCAGCTATGATAATAAATGCTAACTAAGTTGTAAAAATGAAAAGATTTACAACGTAAACTAATGACGTGGGCTACCGCCTGACATATATGTAATCACCAAATAGCAGTTCATGCATTTTTTAAAAATGTTAAAAATTATGCATTTGTTTATTTTTATATATTTTTTTTAATGCATGAACGGTTATTTAGTGATTACATATGTGTCACGCGGTAGCTCACGGCATTAGTTTCTCTTGTAAATTGTTTAATTAGTACGTCTCGGTTGGTATTTGATATTATTGTTGCAGCAAAACATAACAATTTTGGATTTGACATAAAATTAATTAAAAAATATAAGGTTTTTTTTATTCGTGGAAAATGTTATCACATACACTAAAGAGCAAAAAAAAAAAACTGGCATAGGCGTGCGCATGCAAATAACAGAGGTATGGAACCAATCAGAGTAATGCGATGCTGTCGGCAGCGCCTATATAAGACAACAAGCGTCTGGCACAGTTGCTAGATCGGTTACTGCTGCTACAATGGCAGGTTATCAAGATTTAATTGAGTTTGAACGTGGTGTTATAGTCGGCGCACGAGAGATGGGACATAGGATCTCCGAGGTAGCGATACAATTTGGATTTTCGCGTACGACCATTTCACGAGTGTACCGTGAATATCGGGAATCCGGTAAAACATCAAATCTTCGACATCGCTGCGGCCGGAAAAAGATCGTGAACGAACGGGACAAACGACGACTGACGAGCATCATTAAACGTGACAGACGCGCAACCCTTTCTCAAATTGGCGCAGATTTCAACGCCTCCTGCATACCTTCCAACATTAGTTGAGTCCATGCCACGTCGTCTTGCGGCACTTCTGCGTGCTCGCGGGGGCCCTACACGATATTAGGCAGGTGTACCAATTTTTTTGGCTCTTCGGTGTACAATGCATACAAGTTGAACAGTGATTGGTAAAAATATAAAATCATTAATTGTTTGGTATCCGACACCCTTAACGTTTTGCATCGGAATTNGGTGTACAATGCATACAAGTTGAACAGTGATTGGTAAAAATATAAAATCATTAATTGTTTGGTATCCGACACCCTTAACGTTTTGCATCGGAATTTGCGTGGATTAGAGATAGAATATTGCAGCCGTCGGTATCGAACTCGCGACTTCTCTTTTGCGAATCGGTTACGGTGCCACAGTGACCCAACGTGCTCGGTAGGTAAAAGCGCGGTTCCTTGAGGAGGCAGGGTTGGCAGCGACCGTCAGGGGTCGCGTATTGAATAATTGGCGGGCCTGTTGTGGAAGGGGGGGCAGGGAGGGTTGGTGGCAATTGCGTAACGCCTGCGGGCGGCCGAGGGGTCATGTCACGNGAAAGGGGGATTTGCCGATGCGAAAGGGGAAGGGGGAGTTTGAGGTGCGCGACCCCACCGGACACCTCGCGGCTTCACTTGTTTTGCGGCGATCTTGCGGCTTGCACCCACATTGCGGGCCGTATTGCGAGGATGCGCACACGATAAAGACTGTTCGCGGTCAACTGAGCACTTTTGAAAGCCCTGTTTAAGTGAGTGAATAGATTTGGACGGCTCTTAACATCGAGGTCTTGAGAGCCGATGAGGCTGAAGCGAGGTGAGAATGGAGCAACGCCGGAACGAAACGGCGGGGAAACGGGAGATATCCTAGAAAACCCGCCGAGCAGCGGCATCGTCCGGCACGATTCCCACTTGCGTAAACCCGGAGTGAATCAATCTGGTATTGAACCCGGTTCGCCTTGGTCTAACCGCTCAGCCACTGTGTCCCACACCCTGCTTCGGATATACTTGTATGCACATTTTGTATTCTCAACAATAGGAACATGTCGGTATCCTCATCACTTTACAAATGCGTCGATTAAGTAAAATGGAATTATTAGAAAAGTAAATATTTTACTAATTTGTCAATTAGTTTACTTAACGTGCAATATAAAACCAGAAAACTAAATAAATTTAGGTTTTTGCAAACATTTTTACAAACTTTTACCTAACGCTTTTAATACCACGTTAAGTCATGGAGCTACTTTCACTCCGTATTGACCAGCTTTACTGGGCACGTCTTTACTGGTGTGTCCGTTCAAATATAATATATGCAGTTTGGGACAGTGACATTTTTCAAAGGTTGATTTCAAAAGTGCTCATATAATCGTAAACAGCGTATACAGTTGGGATAGCTCACGCGCCCTGTCTTATAAACTGCTTGGGCTCACGGGTTCGATCGTCCTTGTTGCAGAGGCGTTATCTAGAGGTCGGTAAGCTTGGGCCCGCAAACCCTCTCCCCAATCCGCAATGGTAGTGTTTTAGTAACAGTGATTTACTTCGAGCTGTCATAAAATTTACGTACATGCAAATTCACGAACAATGTCGTTATTTAAAAAATATTTTAAATTAAAGTTTAAAAATTTAAATTTAAAAATTTTTGCTAAATCATTAATGTCGATATTCAGACTCGTTATCCTCCTTCCCCCTTCCGAAAGAAAATTCTGAATATGTTAATATGTCCTGCCAGAGCAGGATTACTAACTCCTCTCCCAGGTCTTATTTTGCCAGACTTAGTTGTTGAGTTTCTATTTGTATCATCCCAAAGGCTGATTTGGACGTTCAAGACCGTACAGTGAAGTAAGGTTGTTACGGACTTTCGCAGCGTGAGAACGNATGTCCTGCCAGAGCAGGATTACTAACTCCTCTCCCAGGTCTTATTTTGCCAGACTTAGTTGTTGAGTTTCTATTTTTATCATCCCAAAGGCTGATTTGGACGTTCAAGACCGTACAGTGAAGTAAGGTTGTTCGGTGGTTTGCCACGGACTTCCGCAGCGTGAGAATGAAGGGGCAGCGAAACATAAAGCCCTGAAGTCTAAAAAAAAGTTGTCGTTGTACTGGTGTGATAAGCGTCAGCTTTGTGACCTTTGGAACCGCGGTGGTGTAGTGGTTAGACTACTTGCCTCCCACCTAGGCGAAGCTGGTTTGATTCTCGGCGGAGTCGCTCCCAGATTTTCGTATGTGGGAATCGTGCCAGACGATGCCGCTGGTCGGCGGATTTTCTCGGTAATCTCCCGTTCTTCCCTTTCCTTTCCGGCGCTGCTCCATCCTCACCTCGCTTCACCCACATCGTCTCTCAACGCCTGGATGTTAAGAGTCGCCCAAATATCGTCTCTCTTCGTGACCTTTCAACACGTAACTCGGATGGGAAGGGATGCCATTTGGCGTTGACTGCTGACTCCGAAATTTTGTGTTTGAATCCCCGCCAAGGAACGGGATATCTTTGCATTTTTTAGTCGTAAGTCTTGGTTGAATTTAGTATGCAATTTTGTCAGCCAAATAATAGAAAGAAGTTATGCGTATAGTAGTATTAGACACAATTTAAAGTCTCCTAAAAATTTGCGGAGAGCGAAAGTGTTTTGGCGACGTAGACTACGGCGGTTGTGGGCGAGGGGTCGGGCGTGATTTATGGCGGCCGGGGTGGGGCGGCCGCCGCAGCCCCCAGGTGACTGCGATAGCGCACGAACAATGAGATGTACCTGGCGTCAAAGGCGCGCACTCTGGCCGCAGCTACGCCTCGTTTGTTACTCCGGCTCGGGGATAAATCTCTTCGCGAGCAGGCTTGCCACCTCCCCTCGCAGCTTCCTTGTGCGTGATTTACTTCCCGCTCATCGTGTATCTTTATTCGCCTAGTTATCATTTTACTCGATACATTGTTGTTAAGAGGCGGCGTGATCAGAGGAGTGATGCTTGTTTTGCTGATTGCGTTTTGTTAAGAAGGAAAATATAATCGCACATCCAAATACGCTGGACCGCAATAACAACAAATACAAGCAATGGGTCATGTGTAACTATGACATAGTTTGTGTACAGGCAAATGTAACGCGCGAATAACCGAGCGTGTGTGGCGTGCCTGCTTCGTATATTTGCCAGCTCATGTATTCCACCCCGTACCGTTACACTGGGGTGACTTTTCCTAAGGGCTGTCCGTCACCACTCCTGGTAACTTGTGCCAGTGTTCTTCCAAATGAACAATTCCACTTCCTNCACTGGGGTGACTTTTCCTAAGGGCTGTCCGTCACCACTCCTGGTAACTTGTGCCAGTGTTCTTCCAAATGAACAAGTCCACTTCGTCATACATTAATTAAGTTGAGTCGCTTATAAGCATGCATGCATATAAATTAATTTAATACTTTTCCAGTACGTTTATTGAAAAGTGTATGTAAAAATATGTCCTTTAAATTTGATAAAACGTATTAATTGTTAACAGTGTGTTAGTAAAACCATTAGCGTGCGGAGGTTCCGAAATTTGAGATTGCAAAACAGTCTCAAAAGATTGACTGTCTCTCGAAGGTTGGTGCATCAGTAAGAACCATCCGCGAGGATTTATCTAACTTTTTATAGGAATAGTAAAATAAATTCTGATTCAGTCAGTGAAAGGAAGTCTATGTGGTTCTCCTCTGTTCCCCCTCCTCAGGAAAATATAAAATCTCGGCGTTCAGTATATTACTATTTAAATATAATTTTACTGTGATAGTGGCGCTCCTTTACATGACGAGCAACTGTGTCACTTCGCACCCCTTCTCTTTCCTAATGCGTATGAGTAATATTTAAATAATTACTATGGAAAAAATGCACAACAAAAAGGAAATGTTTGCATCTTGGGTGTGGTACTGAAACATAATAGGCCTGCCTGATGCTATTTTTTGGATACAGAGACAAAGGGATGAATTCTAAGAGCGTTATCACGTACCCATAAAATACTTCTTCATCTCTATACATAATTCCTACAATGATGCGGCGTGAGATTCAATGTATAAGAAAAGTGAAGATCCTTATACTTAATACACCAGANACATAATTCCTACAATGATGCGGCGTGAGATTCAATGTATAAGAAAAGTGAAGATCCTTATACTTAATACACCAGGAATAAATAAAAAAATTGTCCAGAAAAAAAATGTATTCCCGCAATTTTCACAATCTTGAAAGTTATTTAGGGATAACACTCAAAAAACCTAAACCGCTCGACGTGCTCAATAAATGCCGCCCCCTTTTTTTACTATTATATGCGGTCCCTATCTCTAAGACTTTTTAAAATAATATTTAAAATAAATGGTTTGCCTTGTTTTCTAATGCCAAAGGCCGCACTTAGAGACATGANAGACTTTTTAAAATAATATTTAAAATAAATGGTTTGCCTTGTTTTCTAATGCCAAAGGCCGCACTTAGAGACATGAGTGAAGATAATCGATATTGCTTGCAGTTACATATATCACGTGCAGTGCGACTTTATTGCCGCCACAATGTGTCTGCGTGCAGTCGCTGAGAAGAGACAAAATGTGGAGCCATGCCAGTTTTCATAAAGGACGCCTCATTCCAAAGATATATAAAGAACCACCAAGGCGAACCGGGTTCGATTCCCGGCGGGGTCGCCTCGGATTTTCGCATGTGGGAATCGTGCCGGACGATGCCAGGGATCTCCAGTTTTCCCCGCCATTGCATTCTGGCGCTGCTCCATAGTCACCTCGCTTCACCCTCATTGGTTATCAAGACCTCGATGTTAAGAGCCGCCTAAATTTATTCACTCACACACTCTATAAATAATGCAAATTGTCAGAGACTCTAAAACGAGGATTTTTCTATACAGGGAATCTATGATCGGAGATTGAAATCTTCTCGAGACCTCGGAACTTTCAAGTGTTGCGTACCGTTATAAATGTCACGATCACGAGCCCTTTTGTAAACTGTTTACTAATATAACATTTACAGCTATTTAATACACTGTTACAGCAGACACCAGTAATTGTGAGGGAGCGGCTGAATTCCTTGCGCTCGTGTAAGGTTGTGTCGAGGTCGGTAGTAACGACTGTGCGTGTTTGCTGCTGTGAATCGGTGGACGATTCTTTCACGGAAACGAACAGAAACTCTTCTAAACTTGCAGTTCGTACAACTAGGAAAAAAAAGTAACTTCTCAACTGAATTATAAATCTTTGAACCATCGTAACAGTTTCCATTAACAAAGAACGNCTAGGAAAAAAAAGTAACTTCTCAACTGAATTATAAATCTTTGAACCATCGTAACAGTTTCCATTAACAAAGAACACAGGCGGGTGGTTGGGGTGAGAAGGTATAGTGCGAGGTTGCATGGGTTGAGACGTCTTTTTTACAGCCGATCCCCGGCTTATCTGAGCAACTTGCTCCGTCTCTAATGATCTCGCTGTNCTAGGAAAAAAAAGTAACTTCTCAACTGAATTATAAATCTTTGAACCATCGTAACAGTTTCCATTAACAAAGAACGCAGGCGGGTGGTTGGGGTGAGAAGGTATAGTGCGAGGTTGCCTGGGTTGAGACGTCTTTTTTACAGCCGATCCCCGGCTTATCTGAGCAACTTGCTCCGTCTCTAATGATCTCGCTGTCGACGAGTCATTAAACCCTACCTACCTACGGATCAGGCATTGGTGAAGTTTCCTGGAAAAAGTGCTTTAAATTTTCAAATTACAAGCACGCCCTTATTAAGCATCCCTTTGACAATTTTTAAAAATTGGTTTAGTTAATTAGATTTTTTAAGTAACTGTAGCGGACTGTGCTCTGAGTTATAACAACGATTTTAAAGCCCGGTATCGTAGTTATCTGGCCAGCAAACCCACCGAAGAAATTTATGTGAGTGCTATTTCTCATTTTCGAGTAAGTTTCCTGAGGTTTTCGAGCGAGTTTCTAGGATTATAGATGACAGTAAGAAAGTACATGGTCCTAATGTTTTGTAGAAGACATTGCATATTATATGAGTGGAAATTCGTTGACTAAATCTTCAAAGAACTACAGTGACCAAAAACTTGTGCTATGACTGTGCAGCATCTTTGTTATATTTGATCTCTTAAACACGATTCATCTGTACAGTCAAGCAGTACCGTTCGTATCGTAGTTGGTTAGACAACTTGGCGTAGGATTAAGAACGGGAAATTTTTGGCCCAGCAAAACTTATCACCGTAAAACCAAAGAAATAAAATGTTTGTTCGTGTAAATAATTATTTCATATTAATTTTGCCACCGTGTCCTTAGCATTAAATTCCCCTAGTGGCTAAGCGTGGCCTCAACTGTCCCGAGTATTTTGCAGCCAAATATGCGCTTGCTTGCGTTTACAAGTTATTATTTTTTTTCTTGTTTTGAGGAGGGGGTATCGATGACCCGAGNTGGAAACGCCAGTCGATAAAATAAATCATATTTATTTTGCAAGCCAGATTCGTATATTAATTTTTTATGGGTAAAGAATTCAGTCAACGGTATGTGTTGTATTAGATTGGTGCTTGACCATGTAACCCTTATTTTATGAGATTTTTTACAAGGGTGGTTCTGGGGAGACAGGGGTTATTCTTGCTTCCCAAGATTGTTAAAAGTGCCAATGAGTAAGTATTCTTCGTACACTTATATTTTACGAAAAATAAGATTTATCTAGGTTTTAATGTTATTTGAATTTTTAGGAGGGATCATGAGTTTGTTTAGCTACAAAAGCAGTATCCCCCCCCCCCCCCNCTCTGCACTATTTCCAACTTATGCACAACAATTCCCTGCTACCATATTTGTGTCGGCCTGTGGTAGTGATGGTTTGAAATAAGCTTTGGTTGATAAAGTGAGACTTGCACGACTGTTACATGATACAATTATTACTAAAACATTGTCTCTGAGACACGCCGATCCATTCGATGACTTGAACACTTGTCATTAAGAAGCAACTTTGCCTTGTAGGGCTCTCGTTAACCTTGTTTCCAGTCTTCTCAAAATATACAATATTTAAAAGTGCATAAATGTGTTGGTATCGACACACATGGCTGTTTGACAAAGTTTTCGTAATTTGTAGGTGTTTTGTTGAAATTTTTGCAGCCGCTTCCTTCGGCAGACTATCTTTGTAAGAATTATGCCCTGAAAAGGGAGGGGGGGTAAGAATTCGAATTCCGTTCCTTTCATTTAACTGTCACACCTTTTTTTTTCATAAACCCATTTTTTTTAGTTAAAATGTATTAAGGTCAGTTTAAAGCTTGTGCTAAACTAGTTTGATTGAAAGGAATTCTGGTTATAGTCTGTTCAGATACGCACTTCCAAAAATTGTCGACTGCCTTGATACTTATTCTGGTAAAAATCAACGCCAGCTATTAATACATCTACCCTACTAGTGAATTTTACATAGCTTAAATTATACTTTGCAATTTACTTTATCTACACTACCTGCGAGTATTTTGCTGCAGGAACGACTGGCGAGAGCATTGTAATCTGCAGTTCCAGACTTTGCACAAGGAAGATAATGACGTTGGCTGACATCGGAACTTCGTTCATTGTTCAAAAAGCCCCGAATAACATCGAATCAGCTACAGAGGAAGCCATCCATCGTCAAATCACTGTCCTTTTAGGGTATCGGTTATGCAAAGAATTCTTACATTTTCGACAACTGATTTTTAAAAAAATGTTATTGAAAATGACCTTTTTCTGGCATTTAATACGCAGGTCGAATGACAAGTTTATATGGGTAGCCTATTTTTTGGAATTCCTCTGGCAAAAATTATTACGGCTTTTGAATAATTACTTTCCAGCGATAATTGTAATTGCGTTGATACACTAAAGATAATAAATAAGTTTTATATATAATACGACTTTTTATGTTCTTAGTCGTGTTTACGCGTAGGTTTAGAGAAGTCCGTCATGTCTGTGAATACACCTCGTCGTAGTGAAGATCACCTCGTGGCACTGTTAGCATCGCTGGTTCAAAATTAATTAAGAGTGCGCAGGGCATTAATTTACGCTGAATACGTTAATCGGTACACAGGTTTGGAAGCCAGCATACAAAAACTGCGACATGGCAATCCGAGATAACAGGTTTTTGCCAACCTTGCGAGCAAAAGTTTTGCCACATAGATGCAGCCATTTGGCATATCATCTTGCGCCGCAATGGCGTTTAAGAATGCACGGCGTAAGACATAGTTCGTCAAAAATACATAACTCTGGTGAAATATTTGCTCAGAAAGTTAGTTTAAACAATTATACTAGATTATTTTTCGGTTATTCTATATTGGCGTCCATAAACTTGAAAAATGTGATTAACGTTTTCAGCGTCGATTAAGGTAGTAGTCTACGTGGAGTTATTTTCGCGTTTGAAGCTCGGAATAACGGGAACGAAAAGGTATACACCGACATGCGCATCGAATGCCCCACCACTGCTATGCGCAAAGCTCCGAACTGGTGCGTAGTGTTTTTTTTTTTTTTAAGAGGTTTGGGTGGCTCTTAACGTCGGGGTCTTGAGAGACAGTGTTTTAGTCGTGCTGCATGTACCTATAGGACTTGACACTATAATTTTATTGGTGGGAAGTTGGCAGCCAACTTCAGTACAGTTTCAACGGGCGTTTACCGTAGTTACGTTCGTGTATTAAGATACAGCAGTCTGGAAAATCCGTTTTTAACGATATTGGAGGGCTTCAAAATAATATTTCATGGCATTCGCGGTATATTTGAAAGTACCATTCTGTTCTCGTCTGGAGTAGTGGCTTGTGATGAACTGTTGCAAGGTAGTCTGGTGCTTGCTCACTGCTGTACATTCTCGGTGCACGCAGCAGGAGCCAGCCTAGGGAAACTGAATGCATTCCGACCACTCACAAGCTAGCAGCAAGGGANTTCTCGGTGCACGCAGCAGGAGCCAGCCTAGGGAAACTGAATGCATTCCGACCACTCACAAGCTAGCAGCAAGGGACCCATTACACGCGTCCTATGGCGTCAGCTGCCGAGCTAAGTTTTAGTGGTGGAAGTGTAAACTTGCAAGCAACATGGTACAGCACAGAGCTAACATCAGCTTGCCTTGAAACAGTTCACCATACGCCATTGGTCTGGAGTATGTTTTCTTTTCGTAGGTAAACATATTTGGGGCAAGTTAAATAGTTAGATCAAAAAACCATATNTTCTCGGTGCACGCAGCAGGAGCCAGCCTAGGGAAACTGAATGCATTCCGACCACTCACAAGCTAGCAGCAAGGGGCCCATTACACGCGTCCTATGGCGTCAGCTGCCGAGCTACGTTTTAGTGGTGGAAGTGTAAACTTGCAAGCAACATGGTACAGCACAGAGCTAACATCAGCTTGCCTTGAAACAGTTCACCATACGCCGTTGGTCTGGAGTATGTTTTCTTTTCGTAGGTAAACATATTTGGGGCAAGTTAAATAGTTAGGTCAAAAAACCATATNTTGGTCTGGAGTATGTTTTCTTTTCGTAGGTAAACATATTTGGGGCAAGTTAAATAGTTAGATCAAAAAACCATATTTCAAACATGCTGTAACACAGTTCAAGTGCCATGTAGGCAACCGATGTAACAGAAAACTCCTTTCTGCCCATTGTGTATCTTTTCATTGGTCAGTGTAAAAATTAACATTACCATTTACTCAGTAACTTAATACGTTGATCATGTGGTACTGTGAAATTGTCAAAAATAGAAATGCGTTGTTACTATTTTCCCCGTTCTTAATTTCTTAATCCGGTACCTATTTCAATGAGCAGACTTATAACCAGTTTTCGTTCGTGATTCACTGCCAGCATGATCGTTAGTACTGCGGTCAATGTTTGTTAAAATGTTTGTCGGAGGTTTATTTCAGAAGTGGTCAGTTGACCAACCGTGAGCATTGCGGAGCCGGTTTTGATATGGTAGCAGTTGAATGACACCCCGTTTCCTACTTTGTACCGGTACGAATTTTCGACCGCTTGCGTCACGCGGATCGCCGTGTGTCAAGCCGGCCACCAGATCTCATTCTTCTTGTCTTATGTGCACCGCAAATGAAACTCGTTGAGGTGTACGGCGGGACAGGCAGCTTAATCATCGCGGTGGCCGGTATCTATCACATGTCGGCAGTTCTCCGCGGGTAGCGCCGTCCAGCTCCCTTCCTGCGATCGCCGCTCCTCGGTGTCTTTGAACCTGCTCCGTGCCCTGTTCGCTTCCTGCCAGTGCCGGATCTGTAGTCTATTCTAGTTTTTTTTTCCTTCACATCTTCGGAATCAAACCTTTGAAAAATGAAAGGAGCCACGAGGGTTGAGCGGCCAGACTGCTCGTCTCCCACCAAGATGAGCCGGGTTCAATCCCCGGACGATGCCAGTGGTCGGCGGGTTTTCTCGGGGATCTCCCGTTTCCCCGCCCTTTCATTCCGGCGCTGCTCCATAATCACCTCACTTCACCCTCATCGGCTCTCAAGACCTCGCTGTTATGAGCCGCCGATATCTCTTCACTCACTTTGAAAAATTACCCCATGAATGACGTTTTTATTTGTTTCCTAAATATGTCATATCACAAGCGTTGTAATACCTCTGTTAATACAAAACTACTCTACTTTGGTTTTACTGAAATTTATTTATATTTTATTTATAAATTATAATGTTTAATGCATGACCAGTGAGAAAATAGATGTGTTGGTAATGGCTAGTAAGGAATAGTTCTTTTGCAAAATATTATTATATTGAGTGCGCACGGACTCACTGCGTTGTTCCTTCAGTGTAATTTTCTAGACTTGCTTATGCTTTGTTTGCATTAGACGGAGGAATAGTCTGAAAGTAAAACCATAGTGGTGTTTCAGAAAAGTTGGACGTAACCATGAATGGATTCATTAAGGGCGCTGGTCTCCAAAAAATTCTTCATTTTATACTTGTACGAAACACATTTTGATTGCATATAAGCATTGGTTGCATATAAGTTCTCTTTCCTCGCATAAAAATATTTATATCGCATAGTTTTTGTATCTTGTCATGTAAGAATCACAATTGTAATGTTTTTTTTGTACGTAAATGTAAAATAATATAATAATTTGCAGAAAATTTAACAAGGGTGACTGAAAGGTGATGCATTAGTAATGTTTAAGGTATTTTTAGCAAAAGTTATTTTATAAAACGTCATGCACTGCTGCAAATAAAATATTCAATAATTCCCTTATTTTAAGCAATTTTTGAAAGTTGCGAAAACATTTTATAGCGTTATTTTTAATATTCCTTAAAGTAGCTCATCGTATCTCATTTTAATGTAAATTATCTCATTTCGGTATATGAGTTAGTTTTTATTATTTGTACTTCTCAAAACACCAAAATTGTGATTTTGACAGTCTATTGTGTGAAAAATATGCCGTCTAATATGTTTTTGTAAAGAAATAGTATTTGTAAGTAATTTCTACAAGTTGAACAGCATTTCGTTCAAATATAAAATAATGCATTTTTCGGTGACTAGCAGCACCATTAAGGAGGAGGCAGCTTGACGGATTGGGCATAGTTCATTACGTTCAAACTTCCTGCTTACCTGTAATTTTAAAGGCGCCGCATACTTTGAGCTTTTTAGCGCATTTGAGGCCCAGAAGCAAGCGGGCGATAAGGGCGATACTGCCACGCGTACTTAGTGCCCCATCACTCCTACACGCAAGGTGCTGGACTGGCGTGCAGTGTTTCCGTCGTACTGCATGTACCTATGAGATTTTAAACGGCGACACTATCATTTTATTGCTGGAAAGTCTGAAGCAGAGTTCAGTGCAGGTTCCTATAATTGTTTCGCGTGTTTCCAACGAGTATATTATGAGATATAAAAGTGCGAAAAAGCTGTTTTTAGGTATGTTGGAGGATTCGAAAATAACATTTATAATGTGCATTTGAAGTATTTTTCGTACCTCGTCTGAAGTGTATTTTATTTTCGTACATCGATATAATAAAACACGTTTAGTGGTTTTGTTAATAAGGGTGGATTTTAAACACACTGCAGCGCAGTCCAAGCGTCAGGTACACAGTAAACATTTTTTTTAGTACTTTTACAAAATAATTTTGTAAACTAGTTGCCAAAAAATTTCTAGGTAACACTACAAAAATTTTTTTGTAAACTTTGCAATAAATAGCTTGAAAGGGTTTTGGGTAAATTCAGTATTGTACAAAAGTGTATTGTAACATACCAAAGGATATCCTGTAAAATTACAACAATAAGTGTAGTAATTCTCCAATTATTTTTTTGCAAAATCACAAGCTATAATTTGGACTTTTGCAAAGTAATTTGTGTACTTGATGGTACACATTAGTTTTTATGATATAAAAAGTAAAGGTCAGGTCAGTCTGCCTACATGGAACACATTTTGTGCGATCCGGCCAGGCACGTCCCACCCCAACTTCAATTATGAAAATTCCCAGTGGGGTAATGAGGATCGAACCCGAATCGGCTACGTTACAAGCAAGTGCACTAACCACTACGCCACAGATATGTCTATGCTATTTAGGTTTTCTTTTTTAAAGTGGTGTGGTCTGGAGAGGGTTTGTTGTAGTCGGAACTTTGTGGTTGGACGATGTCAGAAGAAAGACTTTAAAAATTGTAGCAAATGGCAGTCGAGAGATTTCTGTTGTGCATACTTCTGCCATAACTGCCTTTTTCCCCAAAAACAAATTTTATTTTATCATCTTACGCTGCAATTTTAATACACAAATTTACGCGTGCAAAAACTTCCCAGAAATTCACCATTGTATAAGAATGTATTTTAAAATAGTAAAATATGCCATGTAGTATGTTACGTGACTTTTATTTCGGTATTTAACCATGATTAGCAGGTCACCAGGGAAATAACCATGACAATACTATACGTACAGTTATTTCCGTGTAGCCGTTCCTTGAGATAAACAGTCTCTTCATGGGCGGAAGACTGCAACCTAGTGAAACTATAACGCATCAACTTAAGTGCTAAAGTTGTATAATAAACACGCACAGAAAAAGTTTCCTTTTTAAAATGGTAACTTGCTAGTTGTATAGCGGGTTCACTCTTAATTAAAAACTGTCGAAAGCCGGCGTAGTTGTTTATTTCTGCCCATTTTTGTACATACTTCCGTTACACGTAAAAATTTCGCTTGTGTTGTGTATCAGATGACTTTTATCTGTGCATTGGCTGAGTACCACTTAATTTCTCGGAACATGAATATGTTACTGCCAGCACAAATTATTATTATTCTGACGCACGTAAAACTAAACGAAATGAATTTTGGTGGTATCAAATTTAAAATTATACTTTGAATGAGATGTGAAATCGTAGAACTACGTTTAGTTATTGCTTGTTTTTATTACGTAAGGTATTCAAGAGCGGGAATTTTTTTTACAAATCAAAGCTTAGTTTCAAAAATGCCCAATTATGTGCCAATTATGATTAGCCTACCCGTTCCCACGATCGTATACGGGCTGTTCGGAAAATTACCCGAAATATTTCTGGAATTTTTACAAAATTGAAGAAACTGCGTGGAATTAAACTACGATTTCCGAGATAGTGTTTAGTGTTATCGAGATATTCAACCTTTGGAAAAACAAGCGTTAAGACCTTCCGCTTTCATTAAAAATAATAGGGGTGCCCACCCTCTTATTGCGTACATTTTCTTTTGTTTTCAGGTTTTATGAACTTTCGATGCTGTCGTATTGAGCAGTACATACTACTTAACAGAAAAGGTATCCTTGTTACAAAAGCCTAGCAGCTACCGTTTCCTTTAAAAGGCACACAAAGTTTCCAGTGGTGACGATACAATGCCTGGCATGTAGGCAATACTTCATACACGCGGAGGTAAACACACGATATTGGGCCGAATATTCCCGAAAGCATCACAAGTGAAACGAGACAAAAAGTGTCTGCTGTGCTTACATGTGTGGACTGCAGTGTAGTCAGCATGCCGAGGTTTACATGGGAGGAATTGGCCGGCATGCATTTGATGTACGGTATGGTGCGGCAGGCTGTAGTGGTCTGAGAAAATGTAATTTGTGCCAGCAGAAATAGCCAAACCACGTGGCCCTTCAATCATTGGACGTTTGTTGCAGTTGACCAAACCCACAAGGGAAATATGTGCATTGTCCATCATAATAATTATTGTACTATGCAGTTATTTGGTACTTGCTTACTCATTTGAACCTTTATACGTCTCTTAGCGAGATCACAGCGACAAGACACGTTATTACGTATGCATAACATATGATTGTGTTACTTTAGTACATTTACCACTTAGGTCCGCTTAAGAATAGTTGGCCCCATTTCAGTTGCTTACGATGTGTTTACCTCCGCGAGTAGTAAGTATTGCCTACGTGCCAGGTGTTGTATCGTCGCCGCTGAAAACTTCGGGTGTGTTATAAAAGGAAGCTGTGTGTTCTAGAGTGTTTTTTTTTTGTGTTAAGTAAGGCGTAGTGCTCAGTAATAAAGCATCAAAATTACATAAGACTTGAAGGCAAACAAGTCGTATGCAATTAAAGGGTGACCACCCTTATTATTTATATGAAGGCGGCCGATCGTAACGTCGTTTTTTTTTTTTTCGTAGGTTGAAGATCTTGATAGCACTAAACATTACCCCGACAATCGTAGTTAAATTCGGTACTGTTTCCGAATTTTGTAAAAAAAAAAAAATCTACTTCTAAATTCTATTTTCAAGGGTGGGTTCTCTTTTAGAAATTTTCTGAACAGCCTATATAGCTGTGTACTAAATACGCCTTTCAATTCTCGTTGGTCACTTGTGTCAGTTCACGTGGCCTTGTTCTCATGCACCTTTGCATCCCGTAGTAACGAACGAATCTACTGATTACAGCGGATAAGTACTCAAAGTCTGCTCACTTGTAGCTTCATGCACTTTCCGTGTCTTGTAATTTACTTTTTTTCTTCTTGCGTATCCGCTCGTGATCCACTTTTCCATGATCGCACACTGCCTTCCATTACTGTAGCGGCCTCGTACTTTCGCAAGAAATGCGGCGTTGTTTCGCATCTGGTGGCCGTGTTGCGTAAACGTCGGAATCGTGCCCATTACCTAGTAATTGCAAGACGATTTGCCGGAACTGATAAAGTTACTCTGGTCTTATGATTATTTCAGGATGGTGCCGGCGAGTAAGAGGACGAGTTGTGCGTGTTTAATTAACTTTAAATGTTCGCGTCCCAGATCGAGTTTTCAAGTGTCGTAGGTCAGTAAACTAGGTATAGCCGTTAACGTTACTGCGGCGGTTATAGTCTATTCGCGGTTTCTTTGCACTTTTTGAATCGAACCTTTGAAAAATTACCCCATGTATGACTTGCTTGGTTTCCTAAATACGTCATGTATCACAAACATTTTATACTTGTGTTAGCATAAAAGTAGCTACCTTATTTGTGGTTAATTTAAGCTTTTAATTATATTTTATCTGTAAATTTTAATATTTCATTTATAATTAAGGTGAATAACAAGGAGAGAAAAAAAGGTGTGCTGGTAATACCTAATAATAAATAGTTCTTATGTAAAATTTTATTACACTGAGTGTGCACGAATGCGGCGCGCTGTCCCTTTGGTGTTATTTTCTAGACTCTGTTAAGCTTTGTTTGCATGAGGCGGAGGAATATTCTGGAAGAATAATTTGTTAAGCTTTGTTTTTGTTAAGCGGAGGAATATCCTGGAAGAATAACTTTAGTAGGGATTCAGAAAAGTGAGAAGTAACCGTAAATTGACTATATTAGGAAAGACGTTGCTAAACCCTGGATTGCGATGTATGACGTAACGAACAAGTTAATGTTACTATCCATATGGTTGACGTATCCAAAAACTTGTCAAGTTTTGGTTTTTACATGCTGGAAGTGAGTTGCTGTGCAGCCTAATTACTTGTCCAGNTACATGCTGGAAGTGAGTTGCTGTGCAGCCTAATTACTTGTCCAGCGCCTGGCCGTGCGCAACTTTTACGACCTAAATGTAAGACGGGTTTGCGAACGCAAACGATCCAGCGCCGCAGGTTTACGTCGATTTTATTGTGGCTATATTTCCTGGAGCCGTTTCAGTTTCGGCTCGACGTGAGGACCCGCGAAAACGAATAAAAACTAAAATGAATGCAAGGTCTGCTTCGATTGTAAACTGTGTCGTAAACTAAACACGGAGATGTCGCCGCAGCACTTTGACAGTTTACGTATGTTACAAAAGCGGAAAACAAGCTGATACCTGCTGTAAATTGCGATGACGTAATTTGTTTGATATGTTGTATAGAGCGTGGAATCCGGCTTTCCATATATATATATATATATATATNNNNTTTTTTTAGTATTTGATTTTCAAATCAAACGTGCATAATAAAGTTTGTTCTGAGCATATATGCATTTCTTACACATTTTTAAATAGTACAACACCTTCGCTCCGTATAACTCTTGCATCACGATGACTGTGCCAAATACCATACAGTGTATTAAATATCATATAGAAGTTAACACGTTCCGTATAAGTGCGTGGTGGCATAGTAGCAAAGCTGCTTCCACTGCTAAATATGTGTGGCGTGAATGAGAATTCAAGCCCATCTCGTTTTCGATTTATTTTAAAGGGAAATATTTTATACCAAGAAAAACATTATTATTTGGAGGTTTTTTTGTATGCAAGAAGTAGGCAGGTGTTATTCTCATGTTTTCGATGTTGAAAAGTTTCTATCTGTTACCTTCCATTTTCATTACAGGTTTAATGTAAAGGTGCCTGTATTTTCAAATGTGTGGTCTACTTTCTGCTTCTGTGCTTGTCTGCATGTCTTTCGCCAGAGATTAACTTAGTTTCACGCACTCAGATTTTAGGAATGTACTTCTTTGACTTCTTTCTCTTTGTATTCCATGTTTGTACGGCAGATGCAGGTATGGTGAAACTGAATTAGGTCGCCTGCTGAAGCAAGAGCAATGTAGGTTAGTCAGCTGCCGTAAAAAGCAGTGTTCACGCAACGCGTAAGAACATGTTATTATGGCAAGTGCTGAGTTGCGCACGCTGATCCAGAAACATTCATTCCAGTTTCCTACGAGTCGTTTTTCTTGTAGTATATTTTAACTTACCTCTCTTTTTCTGTGGTTGGTGCTTTCTCTGAATATCGTGCTCTAGTCTGGCTCATACTGCAGGACGGTGGCTTTTCAGGAATCGTTTGTAGTTGTTCTTTTATTTTTTTTTACAAACTGTTGCCAATACAATTAGCCGTAGTTGCAGTAAGCTACTTGCCAATACAATTAGCTGTAAATTATAGTAAGCTACTTTCTTTAGTGACACAATCGTAATACTGCCAACTGATCATGTCATTTTCTGTGAATGTTTAATAGTAAAACTAATACGTTTATTATTAATTCTGCATGTTTTAAAGCAATTCATGTTATAATGCAAACACATACTCTCAGCAGATTTCTCTAGAAATTTTGTAAACAATGAGTTACTATGATTTTCGTTTATCAGGTTGTAATAGAATATCCCTCGTAAATATTTTAATATTTTCCATTCCTCCTTGCTTGAAGTGCATTAGCATCTGTTAATTTAATTAGAATTTCAGTAACTTCATTTAACATATAGTCGGATACGCAACATACTAACCATTCACTCATAGTTTTCGTGCACCGAGTGTAATTATTCATGAACTGAAACTATCCTGTAATTTTACTGGGTTAAAAAAATGCGGTAAATTACACGCATAGTTTTAAAAAATTAAAGGATAATGTTAATAACTAAAAAATAAATTGTTTGTTAAAAGTAATTGATTAGAATGTCCAGTTTGAAGTTTCTAAGAAAATGGACTTCCCTTTTACTCTTGGCTTTCCTTATTACTTAGCAGTCACGGGTTCGATTGCCTTGCGCAATAATTAATTCCCTCAGACAATCGTAATAGCTTATAGCCCTTTGTTGTCAGCTCTGCAAATCTACTACACTAATTCACAATTTGTTATATTACTTTTTATATTTATTTTGACTAAAAATTATTCCTCCGCCTAAAATGTAGGCTAGATTCGTTCTGCAATGTGAACATTATATCGAACAGCTTTCTGTCGCCCTTAAATGGTCACAAACGACCTGCAGGAGGAAATTATTTATGGAGCCGTTGGCGCAGCTGACGCCAGAAAACCTGTTTCTCCCCTGCCAGGATGAATGTACGCGAATAAAGAAATTACACATTCCTCGGGGCGAAGATTGGAGGCCTCCATTTGTCTGTCGCGAGGCCGGACCATCATTTCACACTATTCATTCCTTAGGAGTCGCATATTGCGGGGGCGTAAAAGATATAAATGAAGGTGGGTGGAGGAGGTTTGAAAGGAACTTCCTCCTGTCCTCTCCTGCGACATTCCTGACGCCTATGCGGTCCTTTCAACTTCCCAGGCAGGTGTCTTCGATACCAGTGTTGTCATTTGTATGCAGCAGAAGGCCGAAGCGGTGATGGTTCGAGACCCATCCACGTCATGGCTCATACAGAGTACTGATTGCTAGCCAACTGGTTCGGAGCCTGTTATTATTCCGCCTTGTTTCTTTCTTATACATACATGTTACATAAAACTACATTTAAAAAAATGTTCACGTTTACATACTGTTCAAATTATTGTGATGTACCCAAAGTCTACCAACAATACGACTACTAAGTAACAGCTTGATTTTCGAGCAGTATGTTTTTTACTGTTTACAGTTCCTGAAAGGTTTTTATCTCACAAAAATTAAAAGGTGTTGTACGATTTCAATCACAGAGGACAAGCGAGCAAATTGTTCAGTCTACATGAGTTAAATGCCCCTATTCTTCCACGTATTTCCAAATGAACACAGTGTAGGGAAAGTGGACACGTCATTCTCCATCTCATACTTAGCGTTTAAATTCAGTTACAAGTTTATTTTTGTGAAATCTACGGAGTCTCCTATATTATGCGACCCAAAATTAAAGAAAACTGTAATCTTTTAGCCTTATCCGCGTCCATACAGCATTTCTTATCGCTTGGCTGACAGTTTTTTTATTGGATTGGATTGGAAATGACCTATTAACGCCCCACGGTGTTATGCCTGAAGGCTTATCAGGGGATGGCTTATAAACCCAATTATTACCAAACTAAAATTAACACCCATGCCTTACCTAGGATTCGGATCCAGAACCTTCCGCACCCTATACCGGCGGTGCACCAACCAATTGCGCAACGGGAGGTCGGTTTTTTTTTATAGTGATGTATTCAGTGACATAGAGAAAGGTTAACTGCACCACTTATTCCGATATCCTCGTTCCGTGCAGTTTCTGAACTTTCTGCACAGATAATTTGAAGTTAGCGGCGGTATTCGTGGTCAAAACTGCCAAGCCTCTCCCTTCGCTTTGCGAACTTCGAGAGCGAGCCCTCGGCCGGACCACCGGTTATGAGCGACGATGTGGGAGGGCACTGAAGGTGCACTAAAGCACCAGCATTGGAGTTTTGAGTCTGGTCGGCTGCTGTGTTACTTGGAGATGACTGCGATTATTGATTGAGTGTATCTCAATCCTTGGTTGTCTGGCTCTTCACACAGGCTATTCCTATTGGTTAGATGAATTAGGTATTGTTGTGAGGGTATCGCAAACTGATAAGCGAATAACTCCGTGCACGAAAGATAGTGCGAAACAGTTATACATTCAGTTTTTTATTTCCTTCCCTTGGTTAATCGAGCTGCATCAGAGAGAGAGAGAGAGAGAAAGAAAGAGAGAGAAAAATAGAAAGAGAGAGAATATATAAGAGTTGGGAAAGGGGAGATATTGTTGGAGGGAACAGATGGTTGGAGAAAAAGGGGGTGAGATGAAGGGGAGGTGGTGGNGTTGGGAAAGGGGAGATATTGTTGGAGGGAACAGATGGTTGGAGAAAAAGGGGGTGAGATGAAGGGGAGGTGGTGGTGATGAGAGCGGGAATAAGAGAGAGGGAGAGCGTGCTTTAATTAGTATCAATTAAGAGAGTGAACAAACAGTGAGTACATTTCATAGTAATAGTGTATGTAGTATATAACCTCCACTTGGAAGATCGATGAAAACACTTTTTTCAAGGTTTGGATACACATTCTTCGTCTGATGTCTACTTTTCAGCAGAACGTTACTTTTTAGCTGTATGCTATTCACAATTACAAATATATTTAAAGTAGGAAAAGTCTCAGCGTAAATCGTTTACCTCAGAGTTGGCTTAAATGTTAGCAGAGACAAAGTTTTATATTTTTTCTTGTCCTTGCCATTGTAGAAAAGTTGTAAGGTCAGATTAATGCATTGGCCGTCTTCACGTCCTGGGAAAGACCTTCTTAATAATCGTATTCGGGATTTAACTGGACTTCGTTGTCGCTTCAGATAGGATAAATCTATGCAAATATTTCATCTTCTGTTGCAGTTTAGTAGTATCTATCTTGGGTTTTTGAACGTGAAAGATCGCGATATATAATTAAGGTGTTTAACGCCACTAACTATTGTGCACACATCGGTACTTCTTTCAAAAATCCTCACAGACCACCGGGAACAAAAACGAAGCCGAATAGTTGAGTATCTTGGCCATTAAACAATTTAACCGTAAGTTTGCTGACAAAAGTCATAGGTATTTTTAGAAACTGGTTAATATTGTATAATGTTATGCAGTATTCACATTCCATGACACCAATCGTAATTTCTTCTGGACTTAGCAAAATTATGTTTTATGTTTAGTGTTATGATATTTTTAAAAAAATGTATTCATTACCTGAAATATGACTCGTATCCTAGTGTACAGCAAGATAAACTCCCATATACAGATGCGATTCACTTGTATAAAAGAGCTGTCAAAATTATTATAAATCTAGTTACTCTAATATGGGTTTAAAAATAGTGTTCTAATCAAAGAGTCATGTTTTCTCACCTACTAAGAAACNAAATCTAGTTACTCTAATATGGGTTTAAAAATAGTGTTCTAATCAAAGAGTCATGTTTTCTCACCTACTAAGAAATAATGTGAAACAAAACAAATCTTTTTGAATTTAAAATTTTCTGGTTTTCTTTCTTTATCTGAGAAACGAATTGAAGATATTTCTGTGCGACTGTTGCTTGCATTTAAACCACCCGTGTGTGCATAATTTGCACCCCTTTTAATTGTTTAAATTTTAGTTCACACTTTCAACAATCTGAAACTAAATTTAGAACTTTACGTCAGTTTCGGGCACTGACACACATTCCTAACTAAACGTTGTGGTATNTTCACACTTTCAACAATCTGAAACTAAATTTAGAACTTTACGTCAGTTTCGGGCACTGACACACATTCCTAACTAAACGTTGTGGTATAGACACTCAAACAGTATGTCGCTGCTTAGTTGGGTTGTTCAGGAACTTCATCCTGAGGAAACAGCTTATTCCAGCTCAGTTAGGATATTGAATATATATTTAATGAAAAGAATGATTGTTCTGATAAGCTTGGAACTTTTTATACTCCGCTTTTGTAATTCACAAGATAATTTTGATAAAAGTTTTCACTGATACTCTGGGACTTATCTAACATTCCTTTAATAAGTTTTTCCAATTGTAGTAAGCGTTAAAAAAAACTCACCGCATGGTTGATACGCGGTATGCTATAACCCACCTCTCACAAGTCTTGTATAGTTACTGTCGGAGCACTGAACAAATTTGTTCACCACTTTNAAATCTAGTTACTCTAATATGGGTTTAAAAATAGTGTTCTAATCAAAGAGTCATGTTTTCTCACCTACTAAGAAACAATGTGAAACAAAACAAATCTTTTTGAATTTAAAATTTTCTGGTTTTCTTTCTTCATCTGAGAAACGAATTGAAGATATTTCTGTGCGACTGTTGCTTGCATTTAAACCACCCGTGTGTGCATAATTTGCACCCCTTTTAATTGTTTAAATTTTAGTTCACACTTTCAACAATCTGAAACTAAATTTAGAACTTTACGTCAGTTTCGGGCACCGACACACATTCCTAACTAAACGTTGTGGTCTAGACACTCAAACAGTATGTCGCTGCTTAGTTGGGTTGTTCAGGAACTTCATCCTGAGGAAACAGCTTATTCCAGCTCAGTTAGGATATTGAATATATATTTAATGAAAAGAATGATTGTTCTGATAAGCTTGGAACGTTTTATACTCCTCTTTTGTAATTCACAAGATAATTTTGATAAAAGTTTTCACTGATACTCTGGGACTTATCTAACATTCCTTTAATAAGTTTTTCCAATTGTAGTAAGCGTAAAAAAAAACTCACCGCATGGTTGATACTCGGTATGCTATAACCCACCTCTCACAAGTCTTGTATAGTTACTGTCGGAGCACTGAACAAATTTGTTCACCACTTTTACGTGTCTACCTGTTTGTATTGGTCTTAGAATATTTTTTAATTATATATATATAGAGAGAGAGAGAGCGCGCGTGAGAGATAGTTACTTTGCCTTTTTTTGAGTCACAGAAAAAAATATTTTGTGTGTAACTTATTAGTTTTTTTTTTTTTTTTTTTTTTAAGGCCAGCGCACCCTTCAAACCTCCCGCACTGTAACTGTACTCCTAAGAGTAAAACAGTGCGCTGCACTTTTTCTGTCCATTCCTAAGGGCCATTCACTTTCTTGGTACCTGTAACCGGTAGATTAACCGATTTTCTCATTTTTAAAAACCTGTCCTCCTCACCAATCCGGGTTCCTCCAAGTGTTTGAATTTCCCGTTATGGGTCATCAGAAATTTGCTGGTACCATTTGTCGAATTCTTCTAATCGTTTCCCAATCCGAGTAGCGAATTCATTCCATATCTTATGGAGATCTTTGTTGGTCATCACATCTTCCAATCTCCAGTGAATGCCCTTTTTCCGAGTTTGTTCCTCAAGCCAAACTCGTAAGTCCTCTGTCTTGAGACAGTCTTCAAGCACATGGTGTACTGTGTCATCCACACCACATACATCGCACAGCGGAGATTGCACGAGTCGCAGGCTGTTCAACTTCGCCTTGAAGTTGCCATGTCCAGTTGTTAATTGCATGCTGTAGTGGTTCACAGTGATCCACTTACAGCTCATCCTGACTTCGATGTCAGGCAATAACTCGAAAGTTTGCCGACCTTTTTCCGAATTAGTCCAGGTGTTTTGCCATTCTTCCAGAATGTCAGCCATTAGCGTGTCCTTATATTCTTTAGACAGCCTGCCGGCTCGAGCCCTCTCCGCCGTGAGTCCTCTGTATTTTATTAGCAAGTCCACTGGAAGAACTCCCGCTATTACTGGGAGCGAGTCGTTCGACACAGTTTTATATGCACTGGTAACAGTCAGCAGTGCCGCTCTTTGAGCACTTATAAGCTTTGTTCTGTGCCACGAAAGTGCAGCCCGGTGATGCCACATCACCGCACCATATGTTATTATGGCTTCAAAAACTGCCTTGTATATAGTTCTAAGAGTGCCATAATTTAGGCCCCAGTTTGTATTGCCAATTCTCCTGAGTTTTTGGAACACCATGACTGCCTTCCGCGACACATATTCAATGTGCTTCAAGAAGCTCATGTTTTCATCCATGATGACTCCGAGATACCTATATTCCTTTACGTATTGAACTGGGCTCCCCCCGAAGTACACGGTCGGATTTCGTTTTAATTTACCTTTAACTAGCATGGTTTTGGTTTTCTCTATAGAGAATTCCAATTTCACACTTTTGGACCAGTTCCAAGTTTTGGACATTATCTCTCTTGCTTTTGTCTCTAGCTCTCTTCTTGAATTCCCCGAGACTAGGATAAGTCCATCATCCGCATAGCCAAATACCGTGCACCCCGTCGGGAGACCCAACTCCAAGAAGCCATCGAAGAGGACGTTCCATAGGATAGGTCCAAGGACCGATCCCTGGGGGCATCCCTTCGTGAGCTCTTTCCTTACTTGTGCTGTCCTGGATGAGTAGATACTCCATCTTTCACGGAAGAAGTCCAGGATAACCCTGTACAAGTTGGCTGGGCATTTCTTGTTCTTTAACCAATGCATTACCTCCGGCCACCAGGCATTATCGAACGCTCCAGATATGTCCAGGTATATTTCCATCATGTATTTGGCAAAGGAACCCCTGATCTTCTCCATTACATCATGAAGCGCAAAGTCAGTGCCGGTTCCTCTTCTGAAACCATACTGGTGTTCATTTAATGTGCCTTCTGCTTCTAAGGCCATTATTAGTCGTCTGTTGATCAGCTTTTCATATACTTTGCCTAGCACCGGAAGCAATGTCAACGGCCTGTACGATTTGGGGTCATCTAATTCTCTCTTATTTTCCTTTTTAAACTTATTAGGTACTATCTGAACTACCGGGCGTTGCCTGGGTCTAAGAGGGCAATGAGAAACACGCGACCCTGTCGTAGGGGTTTCTGTCCCAATGGAAGGCCAAAGCCAATTTTAGCCTACACAGAATCTTAAGTAGATTACTGAAGGGCATACCTGCCAAATTTGGTCCATATCCTTCGAATGTGTTGAATTATATAGAGAACATACATGCGTGCATGCATGCATACATACATTCATACATACATACAAACTTTAACATTTATCAAAACATTCAGAAATTGTTTCAAATATGGTGAACGAATTTTAAATGNCATACATACATACAAACTTTAACATTTATCAAAACATTCAGAAATTGTTTCAAATATGGTGAACGAATTTTAAATGGCGCCAAAATGTGGCGACCAGAGAAAAACAAATATTGCAGATGAAAACATTAAATATAACAGTAGCAAAATGACGATGCTTGATACGACTGACCCATGCGTTTTTGTCCACATTATGCCCTGACACTTGTAGGTATGTACTAGAGATACTTTGCATGCAGGATATCTGAAAGCTTATGTCACGTCACAAGGCTACGAAAGGCGAAATACGGATGTCGATGGAAGCTAAAAGTTATTTACAGTAATAAGCCAGAGTTACAAATACTTGTATCTTCCACCTCACCAGAAACGTACTGCTTATCGCTGCCTTGGTTCAAGGACAGTTTTAATAGTCGCCAAGCTTTAATATCCTGCGTGCACTGTACAATTTGTCATTTGTTTGGTGTCTGTTCACAATGATTTACATACTTGTAAGAGGTACGTCCTCTAAAAATATAATCTTCATTGCTAATTTAAAATTAATTGCAAAATTTCCCGAAATGAAAAATTCGTGTCTTACAACTGCCTCCGGCGAAAGATTGGCAAGTGTGTGGCTTTCTCACTGGCATATCCTTGCGTATAAAGTATTTGGCCTATGAGGGTCTCAAGAGCGTTTCACTTTCCTTACAAGGAAGAAATGACGTTTTTAACTTGCCAAGCATTGATGAAGTTGTAATGCTTGAATAATCCCCCAATGGATATCCTATGCGATTTGCAAGTAGCTTACGAGTGAAGCATCGCTATTAGTGCGCGGTGGTCAATAGGCCAAGCAAATCACCTGAAGATTGTAATGCTTCTGTATGAGGAGACCGTGCCGAAGAGAGAGGAGACGTCTTAGAGCATAACGTGCTCAATCCCAGGAGCTCTGTGAACTGATGTACCCGCATCCGATGGTGTGAGGTTATGAACCCCCCCAGTTAGGAATCATTTCCTGGCGCGTGGTTATCCACGTTCTCCCATTCGTTAAAAAAAAGGGGGAGGGGGAAGTAATCCCATCATCTGTATAAGCCCTCGCCACATCGTGACCTCGCGGTCCGTCGTGCTACGTGAATCCAGCTTCGCGCGCGTGATGCGTTATGTTTCCGCCAGCTTGGCATTTCGCGTGGCCGCGGGCCCGTTGCGTAACGCAGGATAACCTGCTCGTGTTAAAGGGGGCCTTTCACCTCTCATTTTTTGCACCACCTTTTCGCTCTTTTATTTTTTACTTTTTAAAGTTTTATTTTTAAACAAGTTTCTGAGTATTTATTCGTACAGCTATCGGGTAGTCTAGCAGCCGTGATACTACACTTATCGAAGTCAGATTTTTCCCAATATTTACCAGTTAGTGGAAAATAATGAGACGGTATTCACATATGGTACTTAGANTATCGAAGTCAGATTTTTCCCAATATTTACCAGTTAGTGGAAAATAATGAGACGGTATTCACATATGGTACTTAGCATTGTTAATTTTGTCACAAGTAGTGGATTTTTCCTTGTGCTGTAAATTGGTAATATATATATTTAGAAAGGAGCGGAGAGAACACCCGATTTTCTAATGTGTTTCTCAATGAAATTAAATTTGTAACAAATAAAAATTAGCAGGAAACAAACTCTGACAGATGGTGTTTCTTGCATTTCAGTAGTATGGGAACGTAAATGTCAAAAAACTTAACTATCTTGGTTATAGTAGAGCAGTAATAGGAAAAGGGGAGTTCATGCGATCGGGGAATGGGGATGCGGACGAGCCGGCGGCCATCTTGAATGACGTCACCCGACCCTCTTTTTCCCTTTTTGCCCTCGGAATTTCCCTCTTTCCCTCAAAAACGTCTAAAATTTCCCAATTTGTTGGTGACTGTGCTCATAATAACGATTGCTTCTTAAAATTTATTGCAGTGTATACTAAATTGATACTTTAGAGAAATGTAGACACAGTAGACAAACTTGAACCGAGGAAATTGGATTTAGCCGTAAAAAATTATAGCTACATAATGGTACGGACATATGAGTGACAGAGTTTTAAGAATGTTTTCGAATACCTGTCGTTTGAAACGAAGCAGATATCGTAGATGCTGGAATACCGANGTGACAGAGTTTTAAGAATGTTTTCGAATACCTGTCGTTTGAAACGAAGCAGATATCGTAGATGCTGGAATACCGAATACCAAAAAAGATTTGTTACACCTTTATGCAAAAGCTGATTTCTTTTTATTCATGTTGTGTTAATGTTGAAAGGAAATTGTCAGAAGCTGCAGGTATTTTACCTAATAATGAGAGTGTTGAAACATATCGTATCACAGCACTCCGTTCGTGTTATTACAATATCCTTCGATGCTATTCAGGCGTGCTGTATGGTGTGAGGGTTTACGGGAACTGGATGGAAACAATTCCGGCTGTGGTATACGTATGGGAAGCACACACTTGCGTAATGAGAGGGCACAGATCCACACAGATCGTTACGAAGGGTCGTAATGACACGGGTATAGGTAATGGACTCGCCTGGGGCGAAGTGGGAGGCGAGGAGCGTCTTCAAATTGCTGCCCGTCACGCCAACTTCTTCCCCCAGTTGCGAAATTTGGCCATCGCACTGGATTCGTGTTTACCTCTCGAGTTGCGTGATTTGTTCGTTCGTCGACTGATGAAAGAATGCTTGTGATTGGGACGTCACGGAATACGCTGAGTTTCTACAAGTAAACAAGTTTCGTGATGTCGGCTCCCGTTGGTTTGTTTACCAACCGAGAAGTCGTGAGTTCTATCTCAGTCACTTATTTCTCAGTCCATTAATATGTACTTTAGGTATAATTCATATACTTTTCCTCTCGTAGTCTTCTGGCATTAGAAGTGATACTTAATAAACAAATATTTACAATAGTTTAGTTATTAAGCTGCCTTATTATTAGTGACCTTCATGTNTAGAAGTGATACTTAATAAACAAATATTTACAATAGTTTAGTTATTAAGCTGCCTTATTATTAGTGACCTTCATGCTATGATGCATATGTATATTCATGTAGTTTGCACCGATCGAAGGAATTTTGGAAGTCGCTAAACGTGGTAGTCTTGTAAGAATCATTTTCTGCTCACATACGTTCCTTTCGAATACATCCTTTTTCTTGGCAATTCTGTGTCGTCACAAATGGCTATGCAGTAGCGTATAAAGATCCTAAATAACATTCTGGCACTACGCAATTAACGTGTTTAGCTCGCATTTACATGCAATACATATTAGTAACTAAGTATCCTCGGAATAAGACTTTTTTTGGTTAAAAAAAAAAGTAAAGATGCACCTTAGTTTGAAAACCGAGATTAGAGTCAAGACTTTTTGCATTTAATAAGTAGCGGCAGGTTTCGGAGTTTTTCCACTTTCTCCACAAATAAAATGCATTAGTTAATCAAATGGGCATTGTCTCGGCGTAGACAGCATCTGGCGCTCTTCTGTAAAAAATAATTTACAGAATACAAACTTTTCGCAAATTTTTTTTTGAAAGTTTAGTTAATTACTTATCATGTTTGTGAGTGTCTCATTTGCGAGTTTTTTTTTTTAAATCTTCATTCTATGTATTAATAATTTCTCTCTAAAATATTTTGCGTGTTAGTAATTTTGTTACATTTTGAAGGTGGTTTCTTTGCATCTGTATCATTTATAGGAATGATGTTTATCATTTTTTTAGCACGTCAGTTTGTCAGGCGTATTCCTGAACCAGTGGGCGTGATCGCGGTGGACGTGTTTTTCGTAGAGCCCACAGCTGTCCTTTAACACACACCGAAAATCATGGGTTACTCATAAAAAAGTTTGGTGGTCGCAAAATTTCTCGGATAACAAAAAAAAAACATGCTACATATTGAAACCAACTATTAGGTGTATCCTATGTTTCACACCTTAAACTGCATCACATGGTGTGAACGAGGTTGGATGAAAATCTGCATAACGCTACAGGCTGAACTAGATCATCAGTAATCGAATGGAGCTGGCGTGATGTGGGGCAGGTTGTCTTGCCATCATATATGCACACNGCTGAACTAGATCATCAGTAATCGAATGGAGCTGGCGTGATGTGGGGCAGGTTGTCTTGCCATCATATATGCACACAAATAGACACCCGGGGGCGCGGTGTCGCAGCGGCTAGGGGGTCGCCTCCCACCAAGGTGAACCGGGCCACTCCCAGTTTTCGCACGTGGAAATTGTGCCGGACGATGCCGCTGTTCGGCAGGTTTTCTCGGGGATCTCCCGTTTTCCCCGCACTAGCATTCCGGTGCTGTTTTATACCCACTTAACTTTATCCTCATCGGCTCTCAAGACCTCGTTGTTAAGAGGAGCCTTAACCTCTCCAGTCACCACACAGACACCCGTCCTTCCCGGCCAATTTTAAGGCTGCGCAAGGTAACACGAAATGCCGGTGAAGAAATTACGGAATCAGGGAAAAATAAATCACTACTACCACAAGTAATATACGCCACACTTAGTCGACGAGACTTCAATGCTTATAGATATCTCTGAACCACTCGACGCTTATAAATTAGCCCCCATATTGGAAGATGAGCTTAAAAAGTCAACTAGTCTNTAGATATCTCTGAACCACTCGACGCTTATAAATTAGCCCCCATATTGGAAGATGAGCTTAAAAAGTCAACTAGTCGGCTTTTTCGCCACGTGAACATGAAGCAACAACGGCCTACTAGGACCCACACCGTCGACACAGAGGAAGTAACTGTGCAGCTCTAACTCTTTACGTTGCGCTGTTGTGTCTTATGATGATCAGTATTATGAATAAATATATGTTTCGTCTCAAAANGCTCTAACTCTTTACGTTGCGCTGTTGTGTCTTATGATGATCAGTATTATGAATAAATATATGTTTCGTCTCAAAACTCATTTAAATAGCTTTTCACATTTTGGCAGACTACTGTTAAAATTTAAATGCATGACATATTACGCAAAAATACTGGTCAGCAAGATGGCGACCGAGTTCGCATTCACTCGGCCTTTGTCAATGGACACGTATCTTCGCTGTTTTACGGAAGTATCCTCTTCCTACCCGTTCAGGGATTTCCTCAGCCTTCACCACAATAGAGATTGAAAGCCTGGGATATTAAACATTGAAGTTTGGCGTCCCTATCTTTGAGCCAACTGTGAATCCATGCATAGTAATTCAAAAATATATCGAAAGCGAATGTGGCGTTTGCCTTGCAATGCATTTTACATTGTTTATTCAGTATATGATTGATTCCCACTGTTTTTGTACTGCACGCGTGTCTGCGGTCGGATCCGATAGACACAGAGTTTTGAGCTTTGCGACCCGTGTGGGAGAATAATATGTAGTCGCCAGGGCGAAACGCTTTGTTAATATATCAAAACTAAAATAATATTACGCTAGTCATTAGGATTAGCTTAATTAAATTACGAGTGTGGGATGCACTTATGAGGCTATAAAAAAGCATTATGAACATGCCGTTCACATTTTGCAATGCAGAATGCATGCTACACTACTTATACGTGGACTCGCTTTCTCGTTGTTGTTTGTACGAAATAACGTCCACATTTCAAGTTCGCGAGTCCGTAACCGTTTCGGACTAAACATGTGTTCGCGCGGCGTTTATTCCGGCTGATTACCGCCGTTATTTGATCCTGATTTATGGACGGTAATTTCCGGTGGGGGTATGGTAACGCTTTAGAGTGCCCTAGTCATAACTTCTGTTCACACTNTGATTTATGGACGGTAATTTCCGGTGGGGGTATGGTAACGCTTTAGAGTGCCCTAGTCATAACTTCTGTTCACACTTTATAGTCGGAAATAACTGGCGTGTCTGATAGGTAGTAATTTATGGTAACCTCTCGCTCCGCCGGCCGAANCACACTTTATAGTCGGAAATAACTGGCGTGTCTGATAGGTAGTAATTTATGGTAACCTCTCGCTCCGCCGGCCGAAAACGCGTTTTGCTGGTGGACATCAGTAACTGCGGTGCTGTTCTACATGCTCGAGCTGCTAGGAAGTTCCCGTGTCTGAAGAGACAATTTTCGATCAAGTGTTGGACAAGAAAACATTTTTGGGTGTTTCTAGCGTTGGCTTGTAAATGAGTGACGTGGTTGGTTACATACATACAACATATTTTCGCTTCGTTATTTATATATTTATTTTGTATCGCTGAAATAGAGTGGTGATAATTAATCTGGCAGTTCAAAAAATTATTTTTGCGATTTCAGTTTGTACTTAATAAATTACAGTCTCTAATATCTTGATTTGTACCCCGTTCGGATAACTTTTTGCAATGTGTGGTCTCGTATCAGTAAGGCTGTGCTATATTACTATTTACAATTCTGTATTCGACCGACAAATTTTGTGAGGTGATTTTCTTATGCAAAAGTAAGGAGTGAATGTAATTAACACTTTCTCCTAAAAATGAATATTATGGGACGGGGAGGCTTTGAAAATAGAGGTTAAAAATTATGATACTAATAAATCTTGAAATCTGTTTGAGGCAGAAGAGGAAAGGTTTTGGGTAATGATGTTTTGATAGTAGATTCGAAGCCTCCTACAGTTTAATCCGTAAAATTGTCCCCCTTCGTTAACAGCATAAAGGTGGCTAGATTACTATCACAAAATCAGTTGAAACCATAAGGAGATCAACGTACTTTTTTGCTTGAATAAAATACGTATCTAAATTAACAACTCAGGTTGGCTTAATTCATTATTCTTGAGCAAGCCGCTAAGGAAGTTTCACAAGGAACTACTTACTGCCTGCGCGGGTTGGAAACATGTCTGGCAGTAGTGCCGCCCCTGGCTGATGTGTAGAGTTTGATGGTTTCCACTCCGAGACTGGCGGTAATGCAACATATAACACTCGATATCACAGCACTAACACCGCTCTAGCTACAGCCACTTTTTTAAAGAGTGTTTTATGCTGTATCGACATAACGCAAAGTTTTACGTGGCCCGAACTCACAGAAATGCTACTGGTATACGGGACGGCAGAAGCAAATAAACGAGAAGCGCAACGAATTTACAAGAATAGATTTCCGAACACTTATTCTCAACTTAGTTCAGCAGTGCTGGTATACATTTATCCTCCCGTACCTGATCCCANAATAGATTTCCGAACACTTATTCTCAACTTAGTTCAGCAGTGCTGGTATACATTTATCCTCCCGTACCTGATCCCATAAGGTATTACAGGAGGATTGCCATTCCAGATCTTAAACAAAATTGTACGCACAGCAGGCCAGCACACACATTCGGGGGCCGTTACGATATTTTTTTTTTACTCTGCTCTGAGACGTGATATTTAAATTGTCTCAGTTTGGGCTAGCATTTCTANGCCGTTACGATATTTTTTTTTTACTCTGCTCTGAGACGTGATATTTAAATTGTCTCAGTTTGGGCTAGCATTTCTATGTTCCAATGTTTTCCGACAATATTTCAGGTATGTATATTTAGTTTTTTTTTATATTTACATCGATTATGTTTAATTGGACTCACGGTTTTCTCAGTGACATATACACTAGCATCCCACCGCAGGGTTCCTGGTGAGCAGGAATTTTCCGACGGAAATTCTTGTATCGGAAGTGTGGCAGACGCTGCTGTAATTGTGATGATTTTCTCAGGGGTGGTTGGAAAGACTGGTCTGTTCCTCTGGTAGGGAAGCAGTCTCTCATCCATATTGACCCTTGCTTTCAGACGGGCGGAGTGTGAGCATATATATTATTGTGGGTATCGTGCTGTGTTTCAAGACGATAGTAAAATATACAAATTCCACAATCTGTTCTTGCGCGGAGCCAGTTAGAGTTTCGGTTCGCCCACCTGGCGTTTGAACTGCAATGCAGCTTGTTTGAAATATGGGTTTGACGAAACTATTTAACGTGCCCCCACTATGTTTACTTAACAAAAAGAAAACTTAGGCCTACCCCAAACGAAAACGGAATGACACTTTATATTAAAACATACAACCTGGACAGAGCTAAACTACGATGGGAGCCTATATTGAACTTTGCTACAGACTTTCCACCAATAAAATGATGAGTCACAGCTTAAAACCCCACAAGTACATGCAGTACGACGAGAATCCTGCATGCCAGTTCAGAGCCCTGAGCGTAGCGGCGATGACGCACGTGATGCGCGTGCTGTGTCGTCCTTATCATTCCCAGCCATCTCAGCCTCAATCGCAGAAAACATCCACAGGTAGGTGAAGCCCTTTAAAATTTAAAGAGTCTCCCGCCTCAGGAGGTCTCGCGATGCGGCCCCTCTCAAATGGGTGAGTGCACAACAGAGACACATAACTGTTTAACTACACTCCTCCAGTATGTAAGTATTGTACTCACGTTCGATTAGACAGCACTCTTCATGATATTTCAACAATTTTCCGTCAGTGTAGAACTAGGTTGCTACGACGATCGAAAGGTCTCGTCATTCTTAGCCCTTACGAGCATAGCTGTACGATTTAATCGTAATTTTTTAAATATCCTGAATAGTGCTGTCTAATCGAACGTGAGTACAATACTTACATGCTGGAGGAGTGTAGTTAAACAGTTATGTGTCTCTGTTGTGCACTCACCCATTTGAGAGGGGCCGCATCGTGAGACCTCCCGAGGCGGGATGGACATATCGACGGATTGTTGCACATGTTGGTCGTGATGCATCCGTAGTGTGGAGATGTTATCAGCGGTGGTCAGTTTAACAGGCCTAAACTTAGACCAGGTTTCGTACGGCCGTGTAGTACATATGCACGTCAAGATAGATGCATTTTTAGGGCAGCACTGGCAGACAGTACCGCATTCACAGCTGAGATCAGAACAAATGTGGCACGAGGTATGCAAACGCGGGAACTGTCTATTTGCAGCAGAACTACAGTATGGAGCTGACGAGAAGGCAAGGCTGCGTGGCGGGGTGGTGGTCGGGGCCGTAAACCCTCCCTTAACCCCTTCCTTCGTTTAAAGACCGCTGTCAGAGTAACGGGTCACCCTCGCTATTAGTCATCCCAAAAGAAACAGCTCTCTGGAAGTCAGTCACGAGTTAGTGTCGGTTGCGTGCGTATCAGGACGGTATATTATGGCGCAGTCTAGGAAGAAAGGGAAAACTATACACAGCGAAGCGACGGAGGTGATCAGACATGTGATAAATAAATGTGACGAAGAAGCTACTGATGGTCATATAAGGCATTTATTATCTCAATCCAATCTGCGTGTATCAGAATACACTGGAATTTCTATGAGAAGTGTTTCCAGAATTCGCAAAGAAGGTGCCGATGCTTGTAACAGTTCGCTGTCAACACCAGGCAAACACCGAAAGCGTCCGCATGAAAGAAATGTGCGCTGTGACTCATTTGATAGGAGAGTAATCAGAGACGTCATTCATGATTTTTACTTAGTACAGAAACAAGTACCAACATGTCCTAAGCTTCTCGTTGCTTTGAGAAAAAAAAATTGGATTTTCCATGGGATGTTCACACGCTTAGGCGGATACTGAAAGAAATGGGGGTTAAATGGAAACGGTGTAACAGTTCTCGGAAACTATTAGTGGAAAGACCGCACATTGTCCACTGGCATTGTAAATACTTAAAATCAATTCTCCACTACAGAATGGAGGGGCGCCCCATAATTTACATTGATGAAACCTGGGTTGATAGCAACATCACATTTAACAAATGTTGGCAAAGTGATACTGAACGTGGTGTGTTAACCAACAGCAGTTCTTCGAACCGTTTAATTGTTCATGCAGGTGCTAAAACTGGATTCATTGAACATGCACTGCTAATTTTTCCAGCAGGCAGAGCTACGGGGGACTACCATGGGCAGATGAATTCTACGAACTTCGAAAAGTGGATGCATAATCAGTTATTGCCAAACCTACCGGAAAAGTCTGTTGTTATTGTGGACAATGCGCCTTACCACTCAGTGCAAGAAAATAAACCCCCCATCGAAGTATGCAGTGAAAAAGGAAATGGGGTCATGGTTGACCAATAACAACATTCCCTTTACTCATGAAATGCGAAAAACAGAGCTTTTCGACCTAATTGCGCAGAACAAGAAGCCTGAAAAAGTATTTCGCATTGACCAACTTTTAAACCTGCACGGACACGATATTCTTAGACTTCCTCCTTATATGTGCTAACTTAATTCCATTGAACTAGCGTGGTCTAAAACAAAGAGACTAGTACGGGAAAAGAACATTACTGCTAGCTTGTCGTTAACAAAGCTAATGGAAATCACGACGGAAGCAATATCTTCCGTTTCTGAAGAAGACTGGCAAGGATACTGTTCGCATGTCCAAAATATAGAAGCAGACTACTGGCAAAAGGACTGTCGTGTCGAATACGCAATATACAGTTTTGTGATATGCCTAGACCGTGACTCCAGTGGCTCGAGTGATTCATCTGACGACGAATTTTCCTCTTCCGAATCGGAATTATCACCGAACAACATACACTGTTTGAGGTAAGCGGTAAGAATATATCCTTTCAGAGTATTTTTAAGTTATGCATTCCTGATATTAACTGTTTTCTCTCTTAATTTGTACCATCAAAATTGTTTTCAGGTCACTATGGCTGTTTCGCAGGTATTAAAGTAAAACAATTTAAGTTAAAACAGTTTAAAAATGTTGTTTTTGGCCGTACTGAAAGTCTTCAAATTAGTGTTGGTAATGTAAAAGATGTTTTAACAATTGTAACTATTGTGAAATGTGATTAANAAGTCTTCAAATTAGTGTTGGTAATGTAAAAGATGTTTTAACAATTGTAACTATTGTGAAATGTGATTAATTTTCTTACGGGAATAGCTTGCGAATATGTACAATAAATAGTTTGCTTTAAAAATGTGTACTTCAAACACAATGCAAAACATNTTCCCGTGTCTGAAGAGACAATTTTCGATCAAGTGTTGGACAAGAAAACATTTTTGGGTGTTTCTAGCGTTGGCTCGTAAATGAGTGACGTGGTTGGTTACATACATACAAAATATTTTCGCTTCGTTATTTATATATTTATTTTGTATCGCTGAAATAGAGTGGCGATAATTAATCTGGCAGTTCAAAATATTATTTTTACGATTGCAGTTTGTACTTAATAAATTACAGTCTCTAATATCTTGATTTGTACCCCGTTCGGATAACTTTTTGCAATGTGTGGTCTCGTACCAGTAAGGCTGTGCTATATTACTATTTACAATTCTGTATTCGACCGACAAATTTTGTGAGGTGATTTTCTTATGCAAAAGTAAGAAGTGAATGTAATTAACACTTTCTCCTAAAAATAAATATTATGGGACGGGGAGGCTTTGAAAATAGAGGTTAAAAATTATGATACTAATAAATCTTGAAATCTGTTTGAGGCAGAAGAGGAAAGGTTTTGGGTAATGATGTTTTGATAGCAGATCCGAAGCCTCCTACAGTTTAATCCGTAAAATTGTCCCCCTTCGTTAACAGCATAAAGGTGGCTAGATTACTATCACAAAATCAGTTGAAACCATAAGGAGTTCAGCGTACTTTTTTGCTTGAATAAAATACGCATCTAAATTAACAACTCAGGTTGACTTAATTCATTATTCTCGAGCAAACCGCTAAGGAAGTTTCACAAGGGACTACTTACTGCCTGCGCGGGTTGGAAACATGCCTGGCAGATGCCGCCCCTGGCTGATGTGTAGAGTTTGATGGTTTCCACTCCAAGACTGGCGGTAATGCAACATATAACACTCGATATCACAGCACTAACACCGCTGTAGCTACTGCGACTTTTTTAAAGAGTGTTTTATGCTGTATCGACATAATGCAAAGTTTTACGTGGCCCGAACTCACAGAAATGCTACTGGTATACGGGGTGGCAGAAGCAAATAAACGAGAAGCGCGACGAATTTACAATAATAGATTTCCGAACACTTATTCTCAACTTAGTTCAGCAGTGCTGGTATACATTTATCCTCCCGTACCTGATCCCATAAGGTATTACAGGAGGATTGCCATTCCAGATCTTAAACAAAATTGTACGCACAGCAGGCCAGCACACACATTCGGGGGCCGTTACGATATTTTTTTTTTACTCTGCTCTGAGACGTGATATTTAAATTGTCTCAGTTTGGGCTAGCATTTCTCTGTTCCAATGTCTTCCGACAATGTTTCAGGTATGTATATTTGTTTTTTTTTTATATATTTACATTTACATTTACCACTCAGTGCAAGAAAATAAACCCCCCATCGAAGTATGCAGTGAAAAAGGAAATGGAGTCATGGTTGACCAATAACAACATTCCCTTTACTCATGAAATGCGAAAAACAGAGCTTTTCGACTTAATTGCGCAGAACAAGAAGCCTGAAAAAGTATTTCGCATTGACCAACTTTTAAAACTGCACGGACATGATATTCTTAGACTTCCTCCTTATATGTGCGAACTTAATTCCATTGAACTAGCGTGGTCTAAAACAAAGAGACTAGTACGGGAAAAGAACATTACATACTGCTAACTTGTCGTTAACAAAGCTAATGGAAATCACGACGGAAGCAATNATTGAACTAGCGTGGTCTAAAACAAAGAGACTAGTACGGGAAAAGAACATTACTGCTAGCTTGTCGTTAACAAAGCTAATGGAAATCACGACGGAAGCAATATCTTCCGTTTCTGAAGAAGACTGGCAAGGATACTGTTCGCATGTCCAAAATATAGAAGCAGACTACTGGCAAAAGGACTGTCGTGTCGAATACGCAATATACAGTTTTGTGATATGCCTAGGCCGTGACTCCAGTGGCTCGAGTGATTCATTTGACGACGAATTTTCCTCTTCCGAATCGGAATTATCACCGAACAACAACATTCACTGTTTGAGGTAAGCGGTAAGAGTATATCCTTTCAGAGTATTTTTAAGTTATGCATTCCTGATATTAACTGTTTTCTCCCTTAATTTATGCCATCAAAATTGTTTTCAGGTCACTATGGCTGTTTTGTAGGTATTAAAGTAAAACAATTTAAGTTAAAACAGTTTAAAAAAGTTGTTTTTGGCCATACTGAAAGTCTTTAAATTAGTGTTGGTAATGTAAAAGATGTTTTAACAATTGTAACTATTGTGAAATGTGATTAATTTTCGTACGGGAATAGCTTGCGAATATGTACAATAAATAGTTTGCTTTAAAAATGTGTACTTCAAACACAATGCAAAACATTTCGCTCACCAGGCAGACGGGCACCTAAAATGGCGAATTTAAAGGTTACTGTCAAAAGAAATAATAGAGGCGTATACCATAACAGTATAGAGTATGTTTGTATGCGTGTCGTATGAAAGGAAAATCTCCCTGCGAACTGATAGTTTTAGTACTGGTAGTACAGGTTAGAGGCGACGGTGGCGACATTGCAACCCATCGGGCCCATCCACCCTGCCCGAATTCCAGGGCCTCGCCTTCTCGTGAGCACTGGGCAGTACAAGGACATGTGCCTTTGACCAGGCTTCCTCTTCTGCAACAACACCGTCGTGCAAGTCTCCTGTGCTGTCTTAAAAGGATCGCCTGAGAATGGAATGGCGCTCTGATGTGTTCAGCGATGAAAGCAGGTCCTGCCTTCATGCAAGTAATTGCCGTTTATGTGTGCAACAGCGACCTGTTGAGCGAGCGTCGTCTTCGAGTGTATTAACCCCCGACATACGGGCTCAACTCGTAACATCATGGTGTGATGCGCAGTAAGCTACAATTGGTGTTCGTGGAGAGTCCGTTCATAAGTGCTCGCTATATCCAGCACATTGTTCGGCCTGTTCTGCTTCCATTCCTTCAACAGAAATGTGATGCACTGTTTCAACCGGATAATGCTCGTCCACACTGCTGCTGCTACTCGACGTTGCTCCTCGTGGTGCTCGACAACTGCTCTGACCAGCACTATCCCCAGACCTCTCTTCTATTGGACATGTTTGGGACATGATGGGACGACGTCTGACCCAATCTGTACGGTCAGCTACTAACCTTCTATAATTGCGACAACAAGTGCAAGAGGCTTTACCGCAGGATGATATACGGCACGTGTACGATAATGTACATACTAGAATCTACGACTGTGTTGATGCCCGGGAAGGAGGGAAANCGTGGTGCTCGACAACTGCTCTGACCAGCACTATCCCCAGACCTCTCTTCTATTGGACATGTTTGGGACATGATGAGACGACGTCTGACCCAATCTGTACGGTCAGCTACTAACCTTCTATAATTGCGACAACAGGTGCAAGAGGCTTTACCACAGGATGATTACGTCACGTGTACGATCATGTACATACTAGAATCTACGACTGTGTTGATGCCCGGGAAGGAGGGAGAGGGGGGGGGCGTGTATATTAATGCGGCGCTAAGAGCATTCAGTACTTGGCTTCTGTTGCTTGGTTTGGTCTGTATTGTTGATAATGTAATGTTATCAAGCCATATTACCTGTAGATTGAATCGTGAATAAAGTGACATGCACAGTCACGGTGTAGCAATTTTATTTTCGTCAGTGCATTTGTTCTGACTCGGTGCCGGAGTTTCGGGCCCGCTCGCCACTTGAGCGCAGTGTGTTACAAGCACAGCCACGGAGGACCCCTTGGCGGTCGCCGTGGTAGGCTGTCCTGGAGACCCCGCACCGAGCGACGGCCC
>NQII01000108.1:730739-752659 GCA_002778355.1 Clitarchus hookeri
CACGCCGCGCCGCCGCAGCCGCACACTAGATCTCATCTGGGCCATTTGTCTTGAGGGCGCGCCCGCCCCTGTCTATATTTGCAGGCGCGCAATTACACCCACACCCAGGGCAACCTTTCGCCGTCGTCTGTTGCAGCATGTCGTGACTTTTGCCAAGACCGCGGCGCTTTAATGACCAGCTCGTCGATGGTGACGAGTGGCTGGTGGACGTTACGGGGGAATTAAAGTTGGTGCATAATTACTTATTTCTGAATTAATTTTTCCAGTATTGTTGTCTTTTAGGACTAATTTCAAGCCTTAAAAATTTTACGGCTGTATATAAATATTTCGTATAAACAAAAATTCTAAATGCTGTTCACGGTAACGAGGAAACTTTTGAAAGCCCTGCTTAAGATTTGATTTTCTCCTAGTTTTGTATTTTCCGCCGTAAGTAAAATTTACGTTACCATGGGCGTAATGTCTTTATTTTTGTGTCGGTCAACCGAAAACGTGCGAAATTATTAGGAACTTAAATTTGTTATTGAAAGAAAATTCCGTACTATGATGTGTATAAAGAAAAAAAAGCATAATTTCCCATGCATTTTAACATTACACTTGCAATACAACGTAACATGTATAAAATAAAAATATATTCAGCATATATAAAACACCAACGGAAGTTGCGCGCGCACAGTGTAACGAAATTCGACAGTGAACGTGGTAGAGGTATGACCCAACGCGCATGCGCGTATCTTCTAGCTATATACAAACGCAAGGTACACAACATAGCACGTTGTTATATTTTAAACCGACAGAAAATCTGTTCATGTAATAAGCAAATTGAAAAACATTTCATTTATATAGTTTGAATTCATTATGATATGGGACAAGATCTGAATGAACGTAAGCGTGAAATGGTAACATACGTAATAAAATTTTATTTTAGTCACGCCAAAGAAGTATAACTTNTCTGAATGAACGTAAGCGTGAAATGGTAACATACGTAATAAAATTTTATTTTAGTCACGCCAAAGAAGTATAACTTCTAACTCACGTACATAAGTACACGCACCCATTTGTTTTCTTCTTCAAATTTCTGCTTTAGTTTTAGATATTATAATTTAGCTTATAGAATACAATCTCTTGCAGAGGCCGCACGCACAATTAATAACAGTTCAGTTATTAACTTCACTATTCTTTCACTGTCGTGCGTGTGACATCTTAGCTCGNCGCACGCACAATTAATAACAGTTCAGTTATTAACTTCACTATTCTTTCACTGTCGTGCGTGTGACATCTTAGCTCTGGTCGTGCTTGTGATAACCAGTGTTTGTTATCCGTCATAATATTGCTTTGTCATTGGTGGTTCTGTTACTTGGATGNCGCACACACAGTTAATAACAGTTCAGTTATTAACTTCACTATTCTTTCACTGTCGTGCGTGTGACATCTTAGCTCGGGTCGTGCTTGTGATAACCAGTGTTTGTTATCCGTCATAATATTGCTTTGTCATTGGTGGTTCTGTTACTTGGATGNCCGCCCCTGTCTATATTTGCAGGCGCGCAATTACACCCACACCCAGGGCAACCTTTCGCCGTCGTCTGTTGCAGCGTGTCGTGACTTTTGCCAAGACCGCGGCGCTTTAATGACCAGCTCGTCGATGGTGACGAGTGACAGGTGGACGTTACGGGGGAATTAAAGCTGGTGCATAATTACTTATTTCTGAATTAATTTTTTCAGTATTGTTGTCTTTTAGGACTAATTTCAAGCCTTAAGAATTTTACGGCTGTATATAAATATTTCGTATAAACAAAAATTCTAAATGCTGTTCACGGTAACGAGAAAACTTTTGAAAGCCCTGCTTAGATTTTATTTTCTCCTAGTTTTGTATTTTCCGCCGTAAGTAAAATTTACGTTACCATGGGCGTAATGTCTTAATTTTTGTGTCGGTCAACCGAAAACGTGCGAAATTATTAGGAACTTAAATTTGTTATTGAAAGAAAATTCCGTACTATGATGTGTATAAAGAAAAAAAAGCATAATTTCCCATACATTTTAACATTACACTTGCAATACAACGTAACATGTATAAAATAAAATAATATTCAGCATATATAAAACATCAACGGAAGTTGCGCGCGCACAGTGTAACGAAATTCGACAGTGAACGTGGCAGAGGTATGACCCAACGCGCATGCGCGTATCGTCTAGCTATATACAAACGCAAGGTACACAACATAGCACGTTGTTATATTTTAAACCGACAGAAAACCTGTTCATGTAATAAGCAAATTGAAAAACATTTCATTTATATAGTTTGAATTCAATTATGATATGGGACAAGGTCTGAATGAACGTAAGCGTGAAATGGTAACATACGTAATAAAATTTTATTTTAGTCACGCCAAAGAAGTATAACTTCTAACTCACGTACATAAGTACACGCACCCATTTGTTTTCTTCTTCAAATTTCTGCTTTAGTTTTAGATATTATAATTTAGCTTATAGAATACAATCTCTTGCAGAGGCCGCACGCACAATTAATAACAGTTCAGTTATTAACTTCACTATTCTTTCACTGTCGTGCGTGTGACATCTTAGCTCTGGTCGTGCTTGTGATAACCAGTGTTTGTTATCCGTCATAATATTGCTTTGTCATTGGTGGTTCTGTTACTTGGATGCTATGATATTATCAATTTCTGCTCTGAAATGCATGGCTAGAATAACACAGTTCCTTATTTTTTATCTGTGTTCCAGTCTCGCTTTAGTAGTTGACGAAGGCCGTGCAGTATTCTCTCATATGTTTGGCTAGCATCTTTCAGTTTCCATGCCAGCAAAAGGTTTTGAGTTGTTGCGAAGCACACTAAATTCGAATCAATGGAAAATCACAGATTTTTAGTCAATTGCAACTACTCGAATCAACGAAAGTCTCCACTAAAAATCGGCGGAAAACCACTAGTTGTTTAAACGAAACAATCTCACGGATTGAGTGTCACGGCCAACTGCATGCTGCGAGTTAAATATTCTGTTTATTGAATTTAGCTAAATCGTGACGAGAAATAAACATATGTCCGACATTCGCTGTTGATGTGCAATTCAAATTTATTAAAAAAAGTAAAAAAAAAATATATTGCCCTGCCTAAGATTTGATCCCGCATTATTTTGTTTCGACACTGTCGCCTTAACAATTGAGCTACAGATCCGCCTTTGACTTTAATGGGAAAAATATATTTAGTTAAGTTTTTTTATCGTAAATATGTAGCTTTAAATTTTATGTAATTTCTTTTCCTTTTTTGTTCAGTAGGCAGCATTGGGATTGTTAATACAATTAATACGTATGAATGCACTCACTTCAGCACATTTCATGCAGAATGTTCATGTTACCTCGTCAAATTGCATTATTAAAAAAATTTTATTTTGTGGTTTTTATTAGTTGTTTACTTTTTGTGTGTTTATGAAAATATATATTTTCAGACGCATTACGTACTATCACTGACAGAGCAGTAGCGCAGTGGGTTAACACGTCAATGGAAAATACCACGTATTCAATAAGTGAAGGAAGGGAATCTGACGTGTTTCCACTGAATTTCTGAATAAAGTGTTTGAAAGTAACGGTTTGGTCGGTCAGGCGTTTTTCACTGATTGGAAAAGAAATATTCTCACTGATTAAGGTTTAGAGTGTGTTTTCCCATTTAAAATTATACTTATTTCATTGTTTACCACCGGTTTTACTTATCCATCAATCAAAAAGCAAATCACTGGGGAAAAAAAGCGAATGAAATTGTTGATAAATCAGTGGAAAATGTCACTGAATCAATACGTGAAGTAAAACGGCCATTTTTACACTAATTTGCCAACTAGATTGATTAAAGTGACTGTTGAGTAAGTCGGGCGTTGTTAACTGATTTAAACAGCGAAGCTCTCCGATTAAGATTTAAAGTCTATACATTTCTTTGAATCACCTGGATCATTCACATTCCGAAGGTACTCGGAATAATGTTACATACTTCCCGAATATGGTTTATGTGGGATCAAATAGGTACATATACTTTCATAGTCGATTCTTCTATTTTACAATTTTTTTTTCCGGTGGACTTCTGTCTCCACGCACAAACAAAGTATGCGATTTTCCAATGTCGACCGCCTTGAATGTGAAAGTTTCTTGGTTTCTTCAAAGACTGTCCAAAAAAGCACATACTGCCGAGATTGGTGACGTATTTCCAATAAGTATTTTTTGCTCTCTGCTCAGATCATCCTGATTTTGTCCAAGGGAGGCAGTTCATTTTCCAGTAGTTTGACTAATATAATTACTGTGGGATTTCTTGATATCAGTCTCGTGTTTATTGTGCCTGGGAATTAATTTGGTTCTGTCGTATTTCCATTCAGAAACAATAATAGGCGAAGTAAGGCTAGTTCATTTCCATGAAATTTACTAAAACCCTTGCAATGGCTTTCCTGTTAGTATCTCTAGTATAAAAAACACCGCTATTTTTACCAGTGTTGGTAACAGTCATCTCATCCTATAGTAGTAGTGTCTTATCATTTAGTATTATCACTAATAAAAAGACACAATGCTATATATGGTATGACTTGTGACAGACGTTCCCACATGTTGCAAATATTTTGATTCTTGCTTCTCAATAAATGACTCACGCTCTTCTACAGTTGTTTTCCTGTGGGAATATTTTGTTCTCTTTCTCTCTACATATATATGTATATATACACGTACACACTTCAGTTTTGTCTTTCCATCCGTTAAAATAAAGTTAGTTGTTAGTTGTAACTATTTTGCTCTCATTAGTGTCTTCTTCCCATTCATTTCTATCCATAGACATTTCTCTACTTATCTTCATTTTGCCGGGATTTTACTTTGCGTATAAGTAAAACACTTAATAAACTAAATGTTTTAAAAATATAGAAAAAGGCCCGAAAACCCATAATGTAAATAATAATTACTCTATCTGCAGCACCTTTTATAATTGTCTGGTTGATTAGATACTTTTATCACTTGACTAGGTTAGTCAAACATACTTGTCGTATTAAGAGTGAAGCGAATAGTCTTCTAAGAGCATCTGAGCTGTTTATATTACAAGTTTTTTGTTTATTTAAATATTTGCCGTTTTGTTTATGCCTGACGTAAGGTAAATGATGAATACTGTTAAGTTTATATCAGTACGTGGTAGGTGTATAATTATTTACTAATAAAATGTAGTAGAGTACTTTGTTTTTAATATATACAAGCTTTTATGTTGTGGCGTCCACGAGAGCAAAATGACCAGCCACCCAGTTTTAACTAACGGGTTGAAATATTCGCCACTTCAAAGTGCAGTGATAGCAGTTAGCAACATCGGTGTTAGCAACTATACGACATGAAAAGTAACGCTAGGAACGGCACCGTCACTTCTAGCAGACAGCCAGTAGACGATTTGTAATTTTACCATAGTGTGTACTTTACCCTCTTCTCCCCTATCACTGTTATACAACGGAATTTTGAAAGAAATCATTTTACCTGAAAGAACGCGTTTCAGTTCCTAAACGACGTAGAAAGTAAGAAACCATGGCGGTAACACGTAATAAGAAATGTTTTGTTATTATTGCTGTGTCATTTCCTCGAATTCTCGTGGTGGCATATGTTAAACACTACTTTTGGACCTAGTATCGTGCCGTGTATTGGCTACGAGGAACGTAGTCTGCTGTACAACCATCACAAACTTCTTTTCAAAAAAGTTGTGAATTTTTTTTATAGTACTTTGAATTACTATTTACAAAATTGTAAAAAAAATTTATTGATTCTTTAAATATCATTAGATAGAATTGGCACGACATTTTCTTTCAGTTTTCTTTACGGGAAAATTTGTTTGATTACTCTTCATAACTAAATTTCTAGTTACAATCTGCCATACCCTCTGTTTAAGCACACATTCTCTTTGAACGGAACTGCCGCAACATTACTAGATGGCACAGTACTCCAAATTGATTAGTAATGGGAACAACTGTTAATACTTCTCGTGTTCTTTTAGTGATCACTGTCTTGCTGAACCCAGTAAGGGATGGACACCAGTTCACCGCCACGTCTTTACTTCCCTACTTCATGACAATTTGAAAAGTTGTAGATTTGTAGGAAGTAATTATATTAACAGTGAGGAAGTGAGAATACCGTGTGCGCAATTATAGCGTACAGTGAAAACCGCAGAAGAAAACTCGGTGAAAGCGAAACATGGGTACCCAAGAAAGAGAAAGATGGAACATTCCATCTCGTGGTGTGTAAATAGCTTAAGAAAACGTTCTCTAACATTTCGTAAGGACTAGAGTTGAGCAGTTAAACATTATAAAATAGATACTAGTAAATTCATTTTACAAATGTTTTTCTTACGAACAACTGGGTCACACTGCAGTATTGCCTACCAGAAATTAGTGTTCATCAATTTAGGAGCTTTTTTTTTACACGAACTTCAACTACATGCAAAAGTCATACTGGGATACGTAACTTAAATAAACATGGTTGATGAAAGTCAGAAAGCCCACAAATCCCAAAAATGGTCCTTTTTTTCAGGGGATAAATGATTAGAAAAAAAGAAACACAAATGTCAGTGGTTGTTGCATGATGCGCTATTTGACGAGTATTATCTAATCTACCTGATAACCTCCTAATGTAGAAACGAATAGAAAATGGGCCCGGAGTGTCTCTCCACGTAATAACTATTCTATCACGCGACTAGAGTCCGAATGCAACGGAATGCACGGAACACGAAACTGCACTCTATTGCGAACAGCTAGCAAGTCTAAATGTGGAGGATCAGAATTTACACCTAGCTGAGATGAAACAAGTCACCCTCATGCAATTTTGAAACTTTGGTTCGAATAGCTGTGATACTTATTTTTAGTAACAGCGGGACAACTGTTTTAGACTTACCCGGCAGTAAGCGTAGGGCAAAATGCTTGACTGTTAGTTGAAACCATTGTAAATTGAATAACTGTGCGTATATTGAAGTAAAGGAATCAAAACTGAAGTAGGCAATAGGTGAAAAAGGGATTAGGGTTTTTGTCCGTAACTTTTGTTTCCGTTTTAGTCTGAATTCGGGCTGTATTACGCTTTAGGAAACGAGGCAAACCAGTGGAAATTATGCATTCTTATATACCGTACATAATGCCGTAAAATGGTGACAGTTTGTGGTCTTATTGCAAATGTGCAAATCAGTTATCCGGTAGTTTATTATTTCATGGCGACTTTTACGTTGCCTTGTTCGTCGTCTTAACTTCGAGGCGAGTCACACGAATTAATAAGTTACAAGTGCAGAAATGCCAGGCCCTTTGCAGAGTCTTTTGGAACCGTGCATGTATAATAAGTCATGGTCCTTCCATATCGTGAGCAAGGGATAACAAAGCTGGGTTATCAAATCAGTTACTTTGAAGGGAAAATAGCAGTGTCAGAAAATCACTATTAAAATAATAATATAAAAAGGTTATTGGTCTGAAATAATTACAGTATTTTAAATTATTTTTCGTTGCATAATGTAGACAAAATACTTGTTTAATTTCATTACAGAAGTTACATTTAAGTATTGAAAAGTGTCTCAGCAGTAATATTGCCCGCCCTATAAAGTTTGTGTTAGGGGTCAAAAAAATTACAAAACAATAATATTCCAATGTCAAAGAGAATCTTAAACTTTAACCCATTTGCATGCAGCACATTCCAGCAAGAAATAAACCATTCCAACCTGGGTGGTACAAATGTTTGAAACGAAATACGTATTCAGCCAAGCATAAAAAGGTAGACTGAAAACATAGGAGGAAATAAATTGCTGTAAATCCCTTCGTAAAAACTATCTCATACTGTCTTTCCCTGTTGGTACATTCCAAAAGACGCTTTTCCCTATACTCAATCTAAAACTGCACAATCACACACACTCCGCGCACATAGCATCAGAAATTACAGGTAAACGGTTTAAAACTTTACGAACCCTAACTATTCGTTCCCAGATAAATCTAACTGATTCCGACCTGCGACTTATATCCATTTGCCGAGAATTTATCAGCGCAACATATTTTTTTAAAAGATTTATAGCGTATCGTGTTAATTCCATCGATTGCAAGTCATATTTACATCCAGGGCATAAAAAATCTCCGCATTTATTGAACTATTTTTTGTTCTTTCCCTACTGAAGCCTACTACGAATCACAAATATCTCACATCTCAGCCTTGCGTTATTCGAAAGGGTACATGCCATAATTACAAATCATAAAATCAGTCGAGTGCATTCAATCTTTCTGAGAACTACGCCGGTTCAAAATCAGGACATCATGTAGACGCATCGGCTGTTCCTTAGCGTCGTTTTCGAACCTCATCAGAGTCCAGAAACTTGGCAACTTGCACCTCGTGTTACCATATCACGACTGCAACAGCCAATCTGTCCGACGTTAACAAAAGCCTCCATGAAGAAACACTTACCGAGCACCTCCGTTTTGTGCTGACTCAAAAAGTATTATCCACAGAAACGCAACAAAACGTGCCGAAAAAATCTTGGCCGCCTACCTAGGAAGCAGAGAAATTTCAATGGAACCAGAGAGAGAAAATATGTAACACAATAAAAATAATAAAATTCCCATGAGTATTTTAATATAGTAGGTAAGGTAATAAAAATTATTTTGGGAAATTTGTACAAACTTCGCATTGGATAGCTTGATGTAGGAGGGAAGGGAAAAGTTGAGATTTTCAAACATGCTGTATCATTGGGTTTGACGTTGCACGTTTTCTGTGCTTATTGACTCAGTATGTGCAAATTCTGAGTCCATGGCGTGGATGAGTGTCGAAACTTTACAGATTCGACCTCGCCAAATGGTCGTGACAGCAATAGCGACCATCGAGAACTCTTAACTTGTGAACTCCTTTGGAAAGTTATTAAGGGAACAGCTTACGTCTTCACATATCGTATGTGCACTCTTCGATTACGCAACTAATCCTTGTTATCGTAGTTGGAAACCCTAATTGAAGTTTGATTGGAACTGACGTCTTGCGGTCATGTTTGAGGTGCTTCTCTGTAAGCAGGACAGGATACAGACACAAGACNGTTTGATTGGAACTGACGTCTTGCGGTCATGTTTGAGGTGCTTCTCTGTAAGCAGGACAGGATACAGACACAAGACACAGTCTTCCTGGTCGCTTTGAAAGCGTTTTCGTAGAAAGGCGAGCGGATCAAGGCTCGTTAACTCGGGCATACGAGCGTGGGCGAGCTTCATGGCCGCGGTGCGGGAGCAAGGCGCCTCACCAAACAGCCCGCGGCTGTGAAGGAAGAGCGNACGTCACAATATTAACTCAGTCAAAATTTGGCAAAATCGATATTGTGACGAAAATACGAGTTTGTGGTTCAGTCTGTTTACTACTGTGCAAGGTCAATAGCTACTTGGGTATAGGGGTACTTTCGAAATTTTCTTTTTAAAAATATAAACCACTTAAAATACCAAGAATCTTATTTGGCTGAGGAGTATTCCCGTTAAGGCTAGGTCTCATCCGCTATCATATAGAATTTTCCATTTATGTGCCACATTTCAATTAAATAAGTAAATATTCTTATTCTAGCGCGTTTACGTATCACAAAGACTTCAAATAAAGTTGCCAAATTTTATCCACTCTTTACATGGTAATTGTAAAACGGCAAAAATCTGCTGATAATTTAAAACATTTAGAATTTGTTTGTTCTACAGCGTAACGTATATTGTCAGAGATGTATAATTCAATTATCAATAGAAGCGTCCCTAAACAACTCAAATGTGTTAGGAATCAGCAATTCAGTATAGTGCGCGAGGCCGAGTCTTAACACACATATGTACATTACGACTTAAGTTCTTGATTGTATTTGTGGCTGGAGTGAAGGCTTGTCAGCATTATCTCGCCGAAGAAAAACCATGCCCCATCTGGCGATGTTTAGCCATAATCTCACTTGTACTTTTAGAATGCTTAATGTCGGCAATTGCCGCTGAAAAATTGATGTAGCAATATACGTGAGCCCAGTTCCCCCAAAACCAGGGTTTGACTTACGGGCTGTACTGACAAACCTGATAATGATATTTAGGCTGAAACATGGTTTCAATACAGGCCTATGTGGTATTTTCCGTATAGCAGTAAAATAGTAGCGTAGGCGTCACGCTTCTGATGCTTCACGTCCAATCCTCGAAATGAATCAATTTATAAGCACCTAGTTGGTACAAAAGTGGTACGGGCACACTATTACGAGTACGTATTATTTTATACGTGTNATCAATTTATAAGCACCTAGTTGGTACAAAAGTGGTACGGGCACACTATTACGAGTACGTATTATTTTATACGTGTATCTATTACGGCCTATCGTCGCACATACAGTGGCGTCAACATCCGCATTAGGGCCTTTTTGTATTGCGAGTCGGCTATTTGTCTAGGGGGCGAGTCTCGGCAAACACGTTGTAGACTTCAATCTTCCTGTCTTCGAATTTCTCCTTTCTTTTGTTGAATAGAAACAAGCAAAGGGAGTTTCTGTAAGTGGTAATTAACTGCCGGCTGGTTTTTCCTTGGTGTTAATTTCCCAGATTGGATTTCTGCTCTGCTTCCCGTGAGCACGATGTGCTGTAAATTACCCTGCTTTTAGTTCTATGTTACTAGCGGAATGAAATGTTAATTTTATTTGTGCTTTCTGCATGCTGTTTTACCGGCATAATTAAATAATTAGTAGGNACTAGCGGAATGAAATGTTAATTTTATTTGTGCTTTCTGCATGCTGTTTTACCGGCATAATTAAATAATTAGTAGGGTATAGACAATCCGAAATTCACTTTATAACTGATTTAAACGTGCTTTTGATTAGATAATACCTTCTTTTTAGAGTTTCTTTGAAATAGACCCAGACGTCTGTTTGAAGTCTTGTGACGTTCGAGTTCCTATACCTCACTGGGTCCTGGTTTTCAGCGAGACATGCACATCTACGTTGTCACGTCGGTGATTAAAAAAATTTTTTTGTTTGTTTTTTTACGAGGTGTTGCCCAGAAGCCGAAAGTCGGTTCGCTGTTGTCGGCCTCACTTTTGTCAACGTCTCGACGACGTGCTATCTGGTCTGAAACTTGACCTTTCAGACGAGAGTATAATTAGTGTAATCAATAAAGCTGCAGGCACCGCGCTCTCGCTAGCCGCCCTCGCCTCTCAGGGCGTCCGTCTATCAACCAGTGAGAAACTTAACAAAATATCGCGGGTCTCGCGCCTTCTCGAGAAACTCCTGACCTCGCAAAGTGACTCTCTGACAGCGTGTCTTAAAAACACAACAGCATTCAACCGTGGCTCTGAAACGCGGCAAAACGTCCTAGCTAATCAGGCNTGCGGCAAAACGTCCTAGCCAATCAGGCGCTCCCAATACAAACAAAAGCGGACGTACTTGTAGGTTTCGAGTGCCCCGTTTATTGCACCTCAATTGAGTTTTATTATGTTTAAATAAATATATTTATTTACATACGTGTTCAACAGTTCCATTATAAAATCAATCATATTAATTTTCAATGTCTGTAGGGGACCCTNAACTCCTGACCTCGCAAAGTGACTCTCTGACAGCGTGTCTTAAAAACACAACAGCATTCAACCGTGGCTCTGAAACGCGGCAAAACGTCCTAGCTAATCAGGCGCTCCCAATACAAACAAAAGCGGACGTACTTGTAGGTTTCGAGTGCCCCGTTTATTGCACCTCAATTGAGTTTTATTATGTTTAAATAAATTTATTTATTTACATACGTGTTCAACAGTTCCATTATAAAATCAATCATATTAATTTTCAATGTCTGTAGGGGACCCTNTATTTATTTACATACGTGTTCAACAGTTCCATTATAAAATCAATCATATTAATTTTCAATGTCTGTAGGGGACCCTCACGACGGTACAAGAACTGTTCAGAAAGAGTCTAATGAGTTGCCTAGCGAAGCTCTCTTATATAATGTGATAAGGCTGGTTAATGACTAGTAAGAGCTGAGCAGTTACTAATCCTACTAATATTATACATGCGAAAGTCTGTGTGTGNAAGGCTGGTTAATGACTAGTAAGAGCTGAGCAGTTACTAATCCTACTAATATTATACATGCGAAAGTCTGTGTGTGCGGGTGTGTGCGTATGTTACCACCCAGCTCCATAACGGCTAAACGGATTTTGATGAAATTTGGCATGTAAGTACTTTAGGTCCTGGAATAGAACATAGGATACTTTTTATCTCGGAAAATTGTTTGGTTCCTGTAGAATAACAACAAAACGTAATTCTGCAACGGCTGGGAACGTGACCAAAATATTTTTTTCCTCTGGTGTCAGAGTTTATCAGGCCGCCCAAGGACCTCTGAAATGGCTTAACGACTGCTATCAATCAATAACAACCGGGACCGAATATTTAACGTGCCCTCCGAAGCCTGGAAGCGCTCAGATGTTATGCCATGCCACTAAACGGTCACCCATCCAAATGTGTGCCGCTGGGAACGTTGCTTAACTTTGGTGATCGATTAAGATCCGTCAGCCAAGTTCAAAAAGTAATACCTAGGTACACTTATTTCTTAAGCTACAACTTGATGAAACTCACGTTTTGATTTTCATACATCAAAAGCGGAAATGTTGTAACTACGCGATAGTTTCACAAATACACTCCAAAAGCAATACCCTACTTCTTGGCTATCGGGTAAAAAAGTTTACTTCTTTTTAGGTTGTCGTAATCAGTTAAAAACCTAGGCCAACATAGTATAATTTTATAATTCTGTTTTCACATAAATGAATTGTCTTTTCCCAATTTATTTATTAGCATATCACTGTAAAACGCAATTGTACCCGGGCGAAGCTGGGCCGGTTCGCTAGTCTTTAATAAAGATCATTAATTAATTCGCATAACACGATTCCACTTCTAACTCCGGTTCTGATTCAAGAAATTATATGCAGCACCCTCACCCAGCACTCAAGAAGCAACTAACCACTGATAGTCTTCACTGAGCAATTCAGTATAGTACAGCACACGAGGGCTCGCAACACGTGGTCTCGGCCTCCACGGCAGTCCACGACGGTAGACGACACTGGCGGGGAACGACGACGACCTGCCTCGCATGTCCACCTTTCATACTCACTACTGCCTTCATTCCCTTTCGACGGCTCGATTGTTGCCAAAACAGCGTCCCACGCCACCACTGCCTGCTCGCCTTCGTGGGTCCCTGGGCCGCTCCAGCTGGGCGGTGGATTTCATGTATGGCACGGACATGCAGCTTCCACGCAGTCACTGTAAATCCTTTCTCGATTATTCCACACTTAATGCATGTCAGCCTCATTGAGCATCGAGAGGTTTCTCAATAATGAAGATAATCCCAGACATTCTCGAAGGTGTTGGTCGCTGCCAGGTGTGAGCTGACGATCACAGGCTTGTGCCAGACACGTCACGTTTCCCACGCTCCCTGCAGTATGTATCTTCGAAGGCTGCTTTCGTCTCGCCGTCCCGACGTTCGCAGGCTGGTCGCAATGACATGAATAAGATTCGCCCAAAGAATAAACTCGCTTTGCCAAATGTGGTTTTCGAAGTCAGTATTCTAGTACTCCTCTATATGGTATCGAACCCAGGAATAAATTTGCCTACGACACACATGAACTCCTCGACGCCGTTGCTCCGTGCCGCCGTCGGGGTGGTGGAAGAGGGGGGGGGGCAGCAGGTTCAGTTGCTCCTGTACAATTTCTTATTTAAAGGGAGAGAGGCAAATTATGTGTGTTGCTTTTCCACATGTTATAAGTGTACCTTGCTGCTGGAGAAGCCTTACGCAATATCGTACCCTACGTAAAAATAAGTTTACAGTCAGGTGTAAATTATTAATGTCCAAAAAGTTGAAGTTGTGACAAGTATAAAGTAAAACAAAAAAACAGTGTAAGTAAGGGTAATTTCACCTCGCCTGCAAAAGCAAGTTGGTTGCTAATATGTTGTATCTGCACTCAAGTTGGCTTTTTTTAATTTTCTCCTGCAGTTATCAACCAAAATGTCGTTGATTTGTTTATATCGGGTGNTTGGCTTTTTTTAATTTTCTCCTGCAGTTATCAACCAAAATGTCGTTGATTTGTTTATATCGGGTGTTCTAATCGTTTTTGGTCGACTTTTAACGTCAATTTACAATTATTCTAACTTGGGTCATAATTAGAAAAAAAACCTGCGGGTAACAGTTATTTTTAAAGAAGTGCTTAAAAATGTTTAAGAAATGTTTTAAAATGTATGTTTTATGAAGGCACAAACAAATTGTTCGCTTTAATCAGCTGGAAACATGGTTAACTGNAAATGTTTTAAAATGTATGTTTTATGAAGGCACAAACAAATTGTTCGCTTTAATCAGCTGGAAACATGGTTAACTGTGGCGTCACTGATTGTCTCTCACTAAGCCGAGTCACGCTGTCTGTTAAGGACGTCGGCAAGTGTTTGGGGCTCTCTTTGTTACACTTTATTCGGTCACTTCATTAACCCACCCCATGGGATAAAAGTGTCGTTGTTTAGGAGGCAGTGACACGAACTTTCCTTTCATGCAATCTGTGTAGACCACTCGATGTTGACACAATCAGCCCGTTGTTGCAACAAAGCATCCTTTAATGAAGGGGAAGTTCAAATAGCTTGTGTTACAATTGCGTGCCTTTTGCCTTAATTTCGTAACTATTGCCATGGTTTGTATGCCTGTGGAGTAATTTCGCTAAATACGAATTCTAATTGTCTGCTGCATTTATTTTCCTGCCATTTCAGTAGTCGAGAAGATTTCAATCAGTAATACCTGAATGAGACTTGCAGTAGTTGCAGTCTCGACTAGAACAAACACACNGTAGTCGAGAAGATTTCAATCAGTAATACCTGAATGAGACTTGCAGTAGTTGCAGTCTCGACTAGAACAAACACACCTTGTTTGTTCTAGCCTTTTGTGTTTCTGTTGTAACTTCATCAAAAGTTAGGAACGAGTATTTTTTATTTATAACGAAAATATTTAGGCCAACATTTTTTTCCGTAACTTAACAATCTCACAAACATTTTTCTATTTTTATATTAATCTCTTTTTATTTGAGTATTATTTTGTCTCCCTCTTCTTATGGGCAACTCATCAAATCAAACCCATCGTCAAATACATCTGTTTGGGGTAAAAAAAAAAACCTAACAATGTTTTATAGTGTTTTTTACAATATTTTTGTAAGGTTTTCATAACATTTTATGTAACTTTCGTTAAATTCTCTAACGTTCTAGACAGGACACACGAAAAGTCTGTGCTTCAACAAGTATTCAAGGTACTAGTACTTACTTATTGTTATCGAACTGCTTATTTAGGATGCTGTCTCATGATAAACACACATCCACTTAGGTTGCAAATCCTTCATATTAAATTTAAAAAAAATGGAATGTTAGATATTTTTAACATCTTAAATTAACAGTCACTTTCTTTTCTGATTATAAGGTATGTAGCTTGCGTAGTAAATAAATAAATCGAGTTCATTGGAATGATATTTATTCATAAGGTTTCGTATTTCTCTAGAAATTACATTTAATTCCAGAAACAGTAACGTGAGTTTATTTGGCGATTTAGCGCAACACTTACAGTTTTAATAATTTGATAAATTGGCACTAACCTTTCAAATTGTCATTAGGGACCTAACATTTATAATTAGGCACACATTGCTTTATTGGTACTCTGAGAGATGACTGGTAACTTGTTTTACCATCTTAAAGGTGTTTGTGTTTATAACTAATGACATGCTAGTTATAACTGTCTTCGTTTAAGTACATATTTCAAATAAGAAAAAGTTTTTTCCTTAAATTAAAAAAAAAAAAAAATGTTATGTGTGTGTATTTATGTGTATGCATTACGAGTGTATGTATATGTATTGCATTGTAACATATTTCAAAATGTTTTGTTCGTTGATAGTTGATTGCTGAAAAGTACACAATATTGACTCTGTAATGTTCACAACTGAAACTAACGTATACACCAATGCACATATATGCATATTATATATATATGTCTTATTTGTGACCATGGCAAGATCAAAATTGTGTCCCTTTATGTCTTAAACAATTCACGAACAAAAACAAAATTGCACTCTGGTACAACAAACAACAAACAAAAAAAGGATAAAGTACAGAGTTAGACTGCGTCGGTCTACAGCAATATGCAAATAAATTACACCACCTCCCCCCTTTACGATAAGTAAACATTTCTCCAACAATATCCATTATTTCAGACTCTCTTTCCCTTTCCTTTCAGATGGAAGTCTCCAATTTTTCTCTTTCTTGAGGGTTTTCCTTTGTTTATACCATTTTTCATTATTGATGTTTGTTCGACAAAAAAAATGAAAAACTCAATTTTTCCATTGTTTTGAAATGTCTATTACACATTTCTAGGGCTTGTAAAAGGGACTGAGTAGATAAATATTTTGAATAGGAAATAGGAATCCATGTCTGAAACTTAACTATGCTACAAATAAATTGTTAATTTCTCTCTTCTGCTAGATTGAAAAAGCGCTACTGACGTCGTTTTAACTCCAGTAAAAAAAAAGGAAGTTTATAACAATTTTATTTCATTGTTGGTTTGTTCGTCATTGAATCCTGGTCCTCCCCTACAGCTGATATATGCACCGCCCATCTATTTCGGTGTGAATATCGTACCTATGCGAAGCATGTTCCTGTACATTCGCTTGAAAATGTCTAGCGTGTGTGAGTTGAACCTCACATGGCGCGGCCAGAATCTTTCTTTGACTCTACAGGAGTTTCGTACGACTCTCATTTGTCCTCACAAGGAAAGGTCGAGTAGGGTCAAGTCCGGTAATTTTAGTGACCAAGAAGTTAGGCAGCATGGTAAGTGCAGTGAGTGGTGGTGCGTTATCGTGTTCAAATCACATTTGTTGACAAATTTTAAATGACACATTTACCAAGAACTATATACTTCCAGACTTGTGTTGCTTTTTGAAAAGTTATCTACTCAGATACACTCTACAAACGCTAAGTGTGTGAAAAAGTAAATTCTGAATATCTTCATAATTCTCGGCGCTTGTGTAAGCACGCGATACTGTCATAATAAAACTTCCCCCATCGGAGCCGCAGTGGCTGAGCGGTTAGACTGCTCGACTCCACCAAGGCGAACCGGGTTCAATCCCCGGCTGGGTCACTCCCCGATATTTCGCAAGTGAGAATCGTGTCGGTTGATGCCGCTGGTTGGCGGGTTTTCTCGGGGATCTCCCGTTTCCCCCGCCCATGCATTCCGGCGCTGCTCCATTCTCACCTCATTTTATCCTCATCGACTCTCAAGACCTCGTTGTTAAGAGCCGCCCAAATCTCTCAAACCTCAATTCGACTTTCCCCATCAATAATCGATAGTCTTTTAAAGGTTTCGTCTGCCTGCAGCTATTTCGGGCGTGAGCTGTAAGGCCAACTCTTGCACACTCACTACTTGTCTCATCGCCTCTACGCAGAAGGCGCTCAACTGTCGTGGAATCTTCCCTTTGGTGACTCGCCTGAACATGACTTTAAGCGGCGATTCAGTATTTTTATGGCATGCTAATAAGGATGAAAGTATGGTGCATGTCTAAAGACAACTCTGAAGTTTGTGTACAGAAAATTCACCAGCTAAAACGGGTTCTATAAATAAACGTTTGTGTCTTTTCATGCACAAAAATAATCATTGGAGCTGAAATGGGTATTTGAAACCTTGGCCACGACATGTTTCTTAAATGCTTTTCGTGTCTATACACTCCCCCAACTGTTTTTGAATCACGCGTTTTCTACCAAACCTCTGCAACACACTACTTGCGCCAACCAGACGGGTTCTTAAGTAGCACGAAAGTAATACATCACATAAACTAAATATAAGGTAAACCGATATTTTATCTTCTGTCCATGTCCTCCAGATTTGCTCCCGAACTAACAGAACTGTCATATTAATGTGATTCAGACTGTGACGAGCGTGTACGTTTGTTTTTGTTTGGGTTTCCAACAGATCCAAGATTTTCCGAGATAAATAATTTTGGATAAATGAAACATTTCCTAGTTGCATTAAATTTCGTTCAAAGGAGTGAGTGAGTGAGAAATTTGGGCGGTTCTTAACAGCGAGGTCTTAAGAGCAGATGGAGGTGAAGTGAGGTGAGTGTGGAGCAACGGCGGAATGAAAGGACGGGGGAAACGGGAGATCCCCGAGAAAACCCATTCCGACCAGCGGCATCGTCCGGCACGATTCTCACTTGCAAAAATCCGGAGTGAACCGGCCGGCGATTGAACCCGAACCGGGTTGGTGGGAGGTGATTGGTCTAGCCGCTCAGCCACCGTGGCCCTTCGTTCAAAGGAAGTGTAGTGAATTTTCAAATCACGTATTTATGTAAATAGTGAGCTGAAAAACTTGTTTGTANTGAGGTGAGTGTGGAGCAACGGCGGAATGAAAGGACGGGGGAAACGGGAGATCCCCGAGAAAACCCATTCCGACCAGCGGCATCGTCCGGCACGATTCTCACTTGCAAAAATCCGGAGTGAACCGGCCGGCGATTGAACCCGAACCGGGTTGGTGGGAGGTGATTGGTCTAGCCGCTCAGCCACCGTGGCCCTTCGTTCAAAGGAAGTGTAGTGAATTTTCAAATCACGTATTTATGTAAATAGTGAGCTGAAAAACTTGTTTGTAAAGCGTTTTCCACTCAGTGTTTTCCCGCGCAGGGAAGGTGCGCAGGATACTCACTGAGGATATTTTGTCGAATACTTTTCCCATGCGCAGTGTTTTGTCTGGCCAATTTGTTTATCACTCCGAGATGTGTGATCACTTAATTTGGATTGCGCTGTAAGCGTTTTCGAATGAAAGAAAACGTTCTCACATTTTGTAATGTTTTCGGTACTTCATTGTGATAATTTTAAGAATTATTTGAGAATCGATGATCATAAACGTTAATTAGGAATTCATTATGATGAACTTTGGGTGAATGGGCGGATATCGGATGATGGTATTACTGAAAACGCTCTGTTCTTCAAAAACATTTTAAAGATAAAATCTCAGAACATTTTTAAATCAATTTCCTATAAAGAATAAATGTTAACGTTTGATTTTGTAGAGAATGAAACCTTCACTTTACGCCACGATTTTATGAGTCGTAAGCAACTTTACGAGAGGATTATTTTCAATTCTCGTGTATCTCGATGCCGAAGAGTAGTAAATGTGTTCGAAATTCTCGCTGCTAGATTCCAGATAGTCCAGAAAGCTATAAATGTGAACTTTTAAAAGATTGAGAAAGTTGCGTGCTGGATGTTACGTAACTTTCTACGTGGAAGACATTCCTGCCTTTCTCCTGTAAACTCAGAAGAAGGCAATTTCGTTAGATGCGAGATACCACACCCGTAAAATTTTGCTAATATTCAGGACATTATCTAAATATTTATGAGTGTAACTAAAATTGCGAGACAATAGTTTGCATCCTATTAAAAAAAAAAAAAAGCAATGTCGTGGCTGAAAAAGTAATTTTTTTTTTAAATGTCATTACATTTTTCAGTATGTGATATAATAGTTTTTGAAAACATCACATGAAGTGGTTAAAAGTGCATAGAAAATATTCATTTTGAGATATAACGCTTTCCATATACGGATGTTAAATTAGCATTTACGAATTATGAAATGTCCAATAAACACTGGTTATTAAACTCATGGACTTGTAAAAATAAATATTTTATACAACATTAAATGAAATTGTATCCCTAAATGTGTTCATTCATTAATCAATTTAAGAGATCACCAGCGTGTTTCTGTGTCATGCCTCCTGCGGCTGCAATTAAACTGTCACTTTGAATTTGTGTTTGACAAAGTTGCCAAGACTGATATAGCTGTGTGCATATGTTTTGAAAGGATTGTATATTAACTATATCGTCCTTCATTATGAAGTGATAGAACGTAGTTCGGTGTGGTGTGTAGTTGCAAATGCAAAATTGACATTTTTACATAGAACTTAAAACTTTACGTTTGTATTGCGTATTCGTGACTTCGTAAAAGTAACTAAAACGTTCTCTCGTGTTATTAAAAAGGTCTATACACCGTAGACTAAATGTGAGGTAGACTGAATTCGGTGTCCTGTGCATTTCCTAAACTTACTTGAGTCGTCGTTCTTTTTGAGAACTGGCATCAAACAGTGACGTGGAAGTTTTTTTACATTTTGTCTATGAGGACCGCCCTTTTGTATCATAAATATATAGCTTGAGCATATTTTAGTTAAATTGCAACTCAGTTAGAGGTAGTGCAAGATCATTTCAAAACACAAATTTACAATATGTGAACAGTGTTCCAATTACGAACTCAATCCATGTTGTTTTGATGTTACTATTGGCAAACAAAAATAAAAAAAGTCCAGTGTAGGAGCACATAAGTTTCGTTAAATTTAACTACACAGGCTACACAGGAAAGTAAACTTGCACAGAAGTCGTGTCTTTCAACAGTCTGTGACGTCAGACCAGAACGAAGGTTACCATTTCATTCAAACGACGTACCTACACATGTAATTTTTTGCTACGCGTCTTACACCAGCTCCGGAGGAGGTGTAGCTGGTGTAATAAAAAGTGCACAAAATTTAAATAAGTTAGTTGTCTATTGATTCAGGAAAATATGTTTTGATAACGAGATAACAGTTTGTAATATTATTGCAGTTTTTGGTCAAGGGCTTTCGTTAATGAAAGCAGCTAGTAAAGTGAGATAAAAGTTAATGTAATATCCAATATCCCGTGTTTTCTGTTTTGGCGAAACTACTAATATAAATTAATATCAACTTATAGTTTATTTAAAGGCTGCTGTAGTTGTGTAATAGACGGGAAACAACTTAACGTATACGCACAAGGTAACAACAGATTGAATCTTACCACAATATGTATCTTACCAAAGATGTTTGTAGTTCAGGAACAATTGTCACATCCAGTCTCCGTAGGCTACGAATAACACACAAGAGATACCAGGAAGAAATAAAAACCAAAAACTACCACTAGCTACTTACCAAATGATTACTCACAGATACTTGACTGGAAGTAAATTTGATTTAATAGAAAAAATAAATATTTTGGTTGAAACATCATGAATTAAAAGAATATATGTGCAAATACTAAGTATTATGTAGCAGCTAGCTATTGGTTTCGAAATTCACGATGCTTTGTGTGGCCGTAACTATAGGTGTAGCCCGCTCGTACGTATTTATTAATTGCAATTAAAATGTAGTTAAGTCTCGTCTGGTCCTTTAAATTATTTTAAAATGTGCAAATTAAATTAATAAATAATTTTCTCACGCCAACTCGGTTGGAAGAACATGAGACCTCAGTTCGGGGCTCCGTAGGCATATACAGAGGATGGACAAAATAATATGAACACCATGCCATATAGTACATTTTGTTGCATGTTGGCAACACTGCTTCCGTGTAAATAATGCGACGCGTATGTATTGCACAGTTTACGTGCCAAGTCTTGTAGGTTATATTTCAGTGTATTATACGCTTTGTTCTGCGACGGTTAAAATAAGCGATCGGTGAAATTCGTGATCTCTCAGACTTCGAAAGAGGGCAAATCGTTGGTGCTCGGTTAGCGGGAGCGTCTGTGACGAAAACAGCCGAATTGTTTAACGTTTCACGAGCGACAGTATCCACGGTAATGACAGCATACACAAANGAATTGTTTAACGTTTCACGAGCGACAGTATCCACGGTAATGACAGCATACACAAAACATGGTAAAACATCATCGGCGAAGAGGAATAGTGGGCGAAACCCAAACTTAACTGACAGAGACCGACGAACATTAAAAAGAATTGTGGCCAGACAACATAAAACTTACCGCGGCAAAAGTGACAGCAGAGCTCAACACTCACTTGAGTAATACTGTTTCGTCAAAAACAGCACGGCGGGAGCTTCACAAAGCTAGCATTCATGGAAGGGCTGCAATTGCGAAACTCTTTATAA
>NQII01000108.1:752801-819588 GCA_002778355.1 Clitarchus hookeri
AAGCATGGGGGAGGTTCCGTTATGATTTGGGCGGCTATATCGTGGTATTCAGCTGGTCCTCTCATTCACATCACTGGCCAGATTACTGCGAATGAATATCTCGACATCCTCAATGATGAAGTTCTTACTATGACTAGCATATTGCTGCCAAACACTGCCATATTCCAAGATGATAATGCGCCCATACACACAGCCAAAAAGGTTCAGTCTTGGTTTGAGGAGCATCAGAATATCATCAAACAATCGCCAGACCTCAACATAATTGAACCGTTATGGGGAGTTTTAGAGAAGAGAGTGAGGAGCAGATTTCCATCTCCAACTCATTGAAGCAATTGGCGGATGTTTTGGTACAAGAATGGGACAACATTCCATTGGAAATTATTCAGACACTCTACGAATCTATTTCGCGAAGAATTACAGCTGTTCTTAAAGCAAATGATGGCCCAACACCTTATTAATAAATAAATATTGTGTATATGTCAGGTGTTCATATTATTTTGTCCATCCCCTGTAGGTAGAGCAACGTTAACAAAAAGGATGATCCAAGATGGCGTAATGTAAGCCAGATTAGTTTCTCAAAAGTCATTTATTATTTTACAGGCGCCGTCTTTGTGTCGAAAATTCAGCATACCTAGCGTAAAATAAATCTTGATCGCTACAACCGCTCTTGATATCTTCTGTAACTGGTTCCGCTTGTTGTGGGCCTTATTCTTCCCTCACAATGCTTCCGAGCCTTAGGTTCGTTACTAGAGTCTTTGCCGTACCACAGGCAATTTCTGTAGCTCAAATTTGGTTTTAAATACACTGAAGAGCCCAAAAAACTGGTACACCTGCCTAATATCGTGTAGGGCCACCGCGAGCACGCAGAAGTGCCGCAAGACGACGTAGCATGGACTCTACTAATGTCTGAAGGTATGCAAGAGGCAATTCACACCATGAATCCTGCAGGGCAGTCCACAAATCTATAGGATTGCGAGGCGGCGGAGATCTCTTCTGAACAGCACGTCGCAAGGCATCCCAGATATGCTCAGTAATGTTCATGTCTGGTAATTTATGTGGCCAATTGAAGTGTCTAAAGTCAGAAGAGTGTTCCTGGAGCCACTCGGTAGCAACTCTCGACGTGTGGGGTGTCGCATTGTCCTGCTGGAATTGTCCGCGTCCGTCGGAATGCACAATGGTCATGAATGGGTGCAGGTGATCGGACAGGATGATTACGTATCTGTCACCTGTCAGAGTCGTATCTAGACGTATCAGGGGTCCCATTTCACGCCAACTGCACACGCCCCATACCATGACAGAGCCTCCACCAGCTTGAACAGTCCCCTGTTGACATGTAGGGTCCATGGATTCATGAGGATTTCTCCATACCTGTACACGTCCATCCGCCCGATACAATTGGAAACGAGACTCGTCAGACCAGGCAACGTGTTTCCAGTCATCAACAGTCCAATGGCGGTGTTGGCGGGCCCAGGCGAGGCGTAAAGCTTTGTGTCTTGCAGTCAACAACGGTATACGAGTGGGCCTTCGGCTCGGAAAGCCCATATCAATGATGGTCCATTGAATAGTTCGCACGCTGGCACTTGTTGATGCCCTAGCATTGAAATCTGCGCCAATTAGAGAAAGGGTTGCACGTCTGTCACGTTTAATGATTGTCGTCAATCGTCGTCGTTTGTCCCGTTCGTTCACGACCTTTTTCCGGCCGCAGCGATGTCGAAGATTTGAAGTTTTACCGGATTCCCGATATTCACGGTACACTCGTGAAATGGTTGTACGCGAAAATCCAAATTTTATCGCTGCCTCGGAGATGCTTTGTCCCATCTCTCATACGCTGACTATAACACCATTTTCAAACTCACTTAAATCTTGATAACCTGCCATTGTAGCAGCAGTAACCGATCTAGCAACTTTGCCAAATGCTTGTTGTCTTATATAGGCGCTGCCGACCGCATCGCGTTACTCTGATTGGTTCCACACCTCTGTTATTTGCATACGCCCGCCTATACCAGTTTTTTTGGCTCTCCAGTGTATAATCCGCGTTGGTAACGCGTGCAGACTTAAATTATTCCTCTTCAGGTGCCCTATCGGCAGTCTGCTTTTCTGTACGGTACTCGGCCAATTAACCAGTAAAATAAAATATCTCTCAGGCCGACGACCCACTAGGTAATCGCCTGCCTGACTGAAAAACCAATGTGGCCAAAACCCTTAAAAACTGCACCTAAACGACGCCTTTAAACATCGCGCCAATCACGAGACGGCGACATCATATCTTACACATTATTCTTGTGTTACCATAGCAGCCAATCAGAATTCCACGATGGAAAGCGGCCCACATCAAAATAACTTTGTGAATGAAAGCAGAAAGACTTGCAAACATAATTATCTAGAAACACGTTTTATGAGGTTAAACAACCTGCAATTAATAATATTTGGAGCAAAATATGTCATATGAATGTGGGTCGTATTCCCAATAAATGCAGAGTAATTCAACAATGAACATACCCACCCTACAGGGGAAATGAGTTCTCAACACCATTTCAGATCCTACACGATCAGCTGGTTAGGCCATTCATTTTCCCGGGACACTTGACGGGTGTGGTGTATCTGTAATTTTTGCAAGAAGAACTGCCGCTGATATTTGAGGATATTCCGTTAGCAGTGAGGCGTCATATGATCTTCCAGCAAGATGGTATACCTTCTCACTTCCACCGTGCTGCGGTTGAACACTTAAAATGTGCATTTCCCTGAGAGATGGATAGGACGAGGCGTTTTTCACCCCTGGCCTTCTCGATCGCCAGATCTATCACCACTAGATTAATGCGTATGGGGATGGATGAAGGATGGTGTTTACGAAAGGACTGCACAAACACGTGAGAAACTACTTGCACGTATTATGCATACAGCTACGTAGAGCAACACGTGCTTTTCATGCACGTGTGGCCAAGTGTATGGAAGTAGACGGAAACATTTTTGAACATATTTTGTAAGCTTGTTAGACGCAATTGTGATGCTCAACTGTAAACAATACGGTCTGATACATCACTGTATTTACTTCTGAAATGGTTATTATTGTATTCGTCATTTTTCAAATGTTTCAAATTACTATGTAAATATTGGGAATAGGACCCACATTTATAAGACATATTTTTCTCCAAATTATATAAGGAACAGGCTCTCTGAGTGGCGATAGCTCCTCGTGAAACATCCTGTATACTTAGTTTAATTATATAATAATTGTTTCAAATGCCTAAGTTGTAAAACCATAGATCCTCGATTTCGGGTATGTTTGGTATGTTTTCGTTTTCATTATTCGAGTTACGAGGGCCTGACTATGATAAAAAATTACGCAAAGAAAAATCTTCCCCTAAAATTATGTGTTTATTATAAAACCAAACATAGGCAAATGTTACTATGGCACTGTTTGAACCGTAGAGTGAATATGAGATAGAGCTATCTCGTTTGCTGCTGCGCATAACAAGTTTCTGCCAATACGGCTATCATAAAATACGTGGATATGATATAAATTTTTTATATTTATTATTTACGAAATTTTATACAAATGTTGTTTATTTAAGGTTAGAACACTATTCATGCAAACAAATACTTTGAGATGTTTTTATACTTCCTCCAGCCTATTCGTCATACAATTAGATTGAATTCAAATTGTTAAAGTATTTTATTCATATAAAAGTTCTTGTATTTTCAGAAATAAGATATAGACAAACACGTTCATCGCTGTTGACCATGTGACTTCGGCAGTTGTGTTTTTTTGTTTTGGGTAGGTCACTGTTAGGTACATGCGCAGAAGACCAATAATCGGTCTACCGGTGTACCTTATCTGTTATCTATGGCTTGTAAACGTAATTATGATAGTTCTACCAATTCGCGAGTCAATGTTGGGGACATCTGCAGAAGATGAAATCAGNGGCTTGTAAACGTAATTATGATAGTTCTACCAATTCGCGAGTCAATGTTGGGGACATCTGCAGAAGATGAAATCAGTCTACCTCATCTTTATTCTATGGCATTTTCGTTAAAAAAAAGTTCCCTACGTATTTGTAGATATCAGGCAGGATTGTCAACAATTGCTTCCCATAGAGGAAATATGTCTTNGGCTTGTAAACGTAATTATGATAGTTCTACCAATTCGCGAGTCAATGTTGGGGACATCTGCAGAAGATGAAATCATTCTACCTCATCTTTATTCTATGGCATTTTCGTTAAAAAAAGTTCCCTACGTATTTGTAGATATCAGGCAGGATTGTCAACAATTGCTTCCCATAGAGGAAATATGTCTTACATAAGCAGACATTTAGACATTTACCCAAATGTTTCAACATTTAGTTAACTCTAATCTCTTAAGTTGTCCTCTACTCTTGAAACATTGCGTGGTCAATCTGCGAAGGGTTTGCATGCTTCTTGAAATGCACAGCCACCATGTACATGCAAAACGTCCCGACTGTTATATGCAACGTTTTGATCCGTCTAGTGTTGTCAAGGTTAGTAGAAATGGTAAACAATACCAATTCTTACATATTTAAACCGTATTTTTGCCTCAGCTGCTTAATTTGTTTTGATTAAAATTATGACATTTCCACATCAGTTTTGATTTTTCCAAATAAATATGCTATTAAATACCTACTTTTAGTTTTGTCAGGCAATAGGTAAGACCTAGTAAAAGGGGGTTTTTGAAATTACCTTCGGGAGCTTTTTTTTTTTTCTAGTATAAAAATTTCATTGTGATTCTTATTAAATAATACACTATTAAGGCAATGCAACAATGAACCGATCGTCTGCAGTGTAGTGCCGGCGCTATTCTGGAATTTGATTGGTCCACGTGACCGTGACATCAGTGCTGCCGTGCAGTGCTGGTGACGCTTCAACTTTTATCTCGGCAGCAGATTAGCACTTAGTACTCTGCTTATGATTGGCCAAAGGATTTGCGTCACAAGTCGTGAGCCAATGAAATGTAGATTCGTAAAGCGCATGCGAGGAAAAATCAAGCAGTTCCGATTGTAAACAAATGCACATTGGGCTAATTATTAAGTTTAGGGGTTTTGACGTGACAACGTCTTAAATTAGGTTGCGGCTGGGAGTCGCTTATGAAAAAGTGTAACGCTNCTAGTATAAAAATTTCATTGTGATTCTTATTAAATAATACACTATTAAGGCAATGCAACAATGAACCGATCGTCTGCAGTGTAGTGCCGGCGCTATTCTGGAATTTGATTGGTCCACGTAACCGTGACATCAGTGCTGCCGTGCAGTGCTGGTGACGCTTCAACTTTTATCTCGGCAGCAGATTAGCACTTAGTACTCTGCTTATGATTGGCCAAAGGATTTGCGTCACAAGTCGTGAGCCAATGAAATGTAGATTCGTAAAGCGCATGCGAGGAAAAATCAAGCAGTTCCGATTGTAAACAAATGCACATTGGGCTAATTATTAAGTTTAGGGGTTTTTCTGTAAAATTAAAAAAACTTAACGGAAAATGATATATTTCCACTCTACTAATGATGCAGAACACGAATATACTAGGGACATTAACGCNTCTGTAAAATAAAAAAAACTTAACGGAAAATGATATATTTCCACTCTACTAATGATGCAGAACACGAATATACTAGGGACATTAACGCCAGACTAATTTCTTAATATGTTCCCACCTAACCTAACAGAACCTAACCCCACGATGGGTGAATCACTATTTTACATTTTTAAACTAACCTAGGCTTGTATTGTTTTAAACTAACCTAGGAGTTTAGGGTTTCACACCAACCTAGGATTGTAGGGTTTTACACTATCCTAGGATTGTAGGGTTTTAAACTAACCAAGGATTTTAGGGTTTTACACTAACCTATGATTGTAGGGTTTTACACTAACATAGGATTTTTGGGTTTTACACGGAAAAGACGCAATGGCGACTGATTTTTTTTAAATTGACCGTTAAAATGCCCGTAATGACATCCGTGGCTGCTAGGCATAGTGGAATCAGCAATGCGCGGCCATTAATAATGGCGGTAGACGTTAATAGACGTAAACAAACCAAGCAAACTGCTCGTACATTTCACAATTTTTTAAAATATATTCTACTTATTTTAACATTACGCCCTCTTGAATATGAACAAGGTAAGCTGTGCAGAACCCAATAATGCAACTTTTGTTGGTCTAAGACGTTTCGTTCAGAAAAGCCCCTAAACTTAATAATTACCGTTGCAACAAATTGGTATGAGTAAGCTGTTGCACACTTTAAAATGCCCAGTAGCTAACCATAACTTCAACTTCCATGGAACAAAAAAAAATCAATGAGTTACAATTTCTTGGGTTCTGAACTACATAAAAATATTAAAACTAAAACTACAATGAACTACACTGTGTGTTTTTAAGGAAGTAAACAATTAACATGAAATAAATATTCGTGCAACGAATGTAAACAATAATAAAACTTGGCGATCGTCCTGCCACCTATTTTGTGCCACAATAACTATGCTCACCATCTGACCATCAGCACTTCATTGTAGTGCCAGCATGTAGCAACTGAGGGATCGGTACTGCAGTCGTTAGCACTGTTCTGCAGACGATCGGCTCTTTGTAGTAGGGCCATTACGCACATATTTTCAATTGTTGGCCACATTTTAACTGTAAAATCGCTTAGAAATTGGAAACTAAATTGCATTGCAGAATCTGCTGTGGATATATTGTAGTTGGAAACAAATAGAGAGTTTTTCCTGCCAAAGCTTGATGTAGAAAATACCTTCTTAGTTTCCCGGCACCATTAGATAATATTGGTGATGAAATTGTGGAAAATAAATATCCCATTGTTCGTTATCTGTGGTCGCTAGTTTTCAGTCAATGTGCTCGACCTGTCTCGCGCCTTCTCAAGATGCCTCCTGTCCTATACCAATTGGTGTAGGCCTATACCTTTGTCAGTTAGGTACGTCTGCAGTGACTTTTTATATTGTTGCAAGAATGGAATATTTTAAACTCATGAGTTCACGACGTGGTCTGAGATACCGACTGTTGCACGTGAAGTAGTGCCCCAATTTGCTTTCTGTTCATGGAGTTTGAATCCTATGTTGGAGCAAAGTTTTCAAAATAACCAGTACAACGTATTTCAGTTGGTGTGAGAGACAGGTTATCAATGACGACAGCTTACCTCGTTTATAGCTTCGCTAATAAAAAATTTCCTATCTCTTTTGCAGCTTATTTCTTTTTTTAATGTCTGTGAAGTACTGCCGTAAGTAGGCTTTGGGAGTGAATACACACATTTTGATATCGCAGAGCCATGTAGACTNATGTCTGTGAAGTACTGCCGTAAGTAGGCTTTGGGAGTGAATACACACATTTTGATATCGCAGAGCCATGTAGACTGGATGTATTTCTTAGCTGTTACATTTAACAAACTTTAACTGCACATCGGGGGCAGCCTACTTCCGTTTTGAAATATTGTATAGGCTGTTCGCGGTTGAGGCTGATTGAAAACTTTTGGTAACCCTGCTTAAAATATTTTTTTTTCTTAATTTTGCATCCTTCTGCCATATGTAAAATGTACTATCCATCGGCCTAACAATTTCATTCATGCATCGCTCGTCGGTATACTAAAAATGCTTAACTGTTATATAGGAACCTAAAAGTTTTGCACTCTAATGTGTATGATGCACACACTAACTTGATATACCATCAATTTAAACATTACACTCGCTATACAACTTCGAGACTTAATTCGCTGCCAGCATAACTGGAAGTCTGCTTGCCCGTGGGTACGGTAACATAGGCTGTCCATGGTAGAACAATCACTTTCAAGGCCCTAGTTACTTTTTTCCTATTAGCCATTTTTATCCATTGCCTTGTAAGTAATAAACACAGTGTATATATTTCACCGTACTCCAAATATATTTATTGACTATTATTCCAAATGAGAGGATTTCCAAAAGTGCTCACTTTACTGTGAATAGCCTGTAAGTATATGCAGTTAACGTGTAGTGGTTATTTTGAGAAGTTGATTTCAAAAGTGCTCACTTTACAGTGAACAGCCTGTTGATTCCAACCTTTATCATGTTTTATTGTTTCATTCATTTGCATATATATTCTTGTTGGAAATGTAACTCATTGGATGCAGTGGAAAGCCACTAAAGGTGCTGTGTCATTTTTCACTTAGTTTTTGTGTTTTTTATAATACAAGATCATTTTTTTTATCATATTATGCTGTTATTTAAATTAAAATAAATTTATTGTTGCACTCTTTTAAATTTAAGTTTTAATCCTATGATATGTGCTTTTATCATTGATTTCTGAAGGTGCAGTATCCCTACTCACTAGACAATCAATTGCACACGCACTATCTAGTCATGTCATTGTGAATTTACTTTCAAGTGTGTACACGTATGTGTGTNTAGACAATCAATTGCACACGCACTATCTAGTCATGTCATTGTGAATTTACTTTCAAGTGTGTACACGTATGTGTGTGGAATCAATAAAATTTCAGATAAAACTTTCAGTGAATTATTTTTACCTATGTTAGTTTTAGACTGTCTATATGTTTTACATTAATACAGTTATTCATGAAAGTCTGAAATAAAATACAACATGTATCTGGCATGCTGTGGTGTTAAATCAGAGGACCTGCCACCTGAATATAAGACTATAGTGAAGTTGCTGCTCTGATGTGTGTGTATGTGTGGGTGTTTATGGCTTTTTGAACATCAGTTGAGTAAATGTGCAAGCTTGGACATGCTTTGTAATATGGTATAAGTACAGCATAATAGGCCTACATTATATATTTGCTATATATATATATATATGTAGCTCTATGATGGTTAAATACTGCTAATAGATATTTGTTTGTGGTATTTCAGATAGAATACCTACATTACCTTCATTTAGCATGCTCCACAATGAGAATAGTGAGATTCATCATGGGGTTATCCACAATAGTTCAGGCAAGTGCATCTAGTGTCTATATTAGTGTAGAAGTTGTAATTAATCTTTTCTTAGTTATTGGTAATTCAAGGATTTGTTTATGAAAAATACTGGAAGTACAAAAGAATCCAACAGGGTGACATACTTTAGGAACCAATATAACATATCAGAAACCAGGAGAGACCACTGGAAATACAACAGAGCCCAACATAATGAAATCTGTTGTAAAAAAGAAACTAAACTTCTTCTTAAGCCATTTAATGCAATTAAATTAGATGAAATATCACTAGAACCTTTAAAAGTTATTTTAATAACTACACATATCATCATCCCTGTTTGCACCCTCCGTCATGACACTCGACACAAAAGGCCGCCTTCCGTTACTCACTGTTGTTCCGATACTACTGATGAGCACTGATGATCACTGGCACTCAACTCTGCATGCCGCTGGGTGGCACCCTGCGTTAGGCTATATTGAATACTGAAAGCACTGAGTTTACTGATGCTGCAGAGGTTATACAGTATCAGTGAAACATAGTTTTGGCGGACAATTAAAGTTGTAGGTTCTACGAGATATTTAAAATGTGCGTATGGCAGTATAATTAAATATGAAATAGTCCATACTAAAATTCCAAACAAAAGCAGTACAAAAATAAACTCAAAACAGAGTTATATGTTGTTTTAAAAAAAATTGCCTTTCTGTTGTCAAACAACNAAAGCAGTACAAAAATAAACTCAAAACAGAGTTATATGTTGTTTTAAAAAAAATTGCCTTTCTGTTGTCAAACAATTATGATAAGAATTCTTTTAACTCAAGAGAGAAATTATATAATGCTTAAATTCATAATTTAATTCTTTTATTTAATGTTAATGAATACCACTGCCGAGCATTCCGAAATGACGAAGTTACTGACAAACAAAATATTTACAGTTTACTGCTGACNTTAATGAATACCACTGCCGAGCATTCCGAAATGACGAAGTTACTGACAAACAAAATATTTACAGTTTACTGCTGACTATCCCCTTACTACTGATGAACCATCAGTGATTTCAGTGTTCATCAGCAGTAACGGAAGGTGGTCAAAGTAAACGAAACAGAGTACAAGGTTTTACCAACAACTGGAATACACATAAAAACAAGTATACATGCTATCCCATGACATATTTAGCAACATTAACATGTAATTATATTAAGTCACAGTTCCTATTTTGTTGTTTTAATTGTTCTCAACAGTAATGTTCACAGCTTTGAACAGTGTAGACTGTCGGATATTTATTTTTAATAATTAATATCTGATTCATTATATTGCTATTCTGCATGCTGTAGTCTAATCAGTTGTCTTGTCAGCTATACGTATTTTATCATACATAGTGTGTTCCCTCAAGTGTATTACAATGTTTGGGAATTGATTCCATGTTGAAAATTAAACAGGAAAACAAAACGTGTAACCTAAAGTAATGACTGTTGTTATTGTTTTAGTTATTATTATGCACCATTGAAAAAAAGAAAAATATTAAGTGCTGTTATTTAAAAATATTGAAAACTACTAGAGAGTTGAAAAAAATGTCTATGGTCTATGTATTACTTAATTAAGGTAGTTCAGATCAAGAAATGTAACATATCCATCATTAACAAAACAGGGGTTGCAATATCTTGTTAAAATGTCACAACTTGTAACATATATATTTGCTCTGTTTGCAAGAAAATTGCTCGNGACGTGAAAATGAATAAATAAAGTAGTTGCACAATTCTTTTATTAATTAATGTGATGTGTTACAACATGTGAAAGTGAAATTCATAACAACTAAACATTTGATATAAATAGTGCGTCAACATCACAGGTAGTTGGGCTCAGGCCGCTCCTTTGACATCATCAGGCAACCCCTTCTGGCAAGTCCGGCAGCCGAACATTAAATTCAATTAAAGCAAAAACCAAGTGATCAATCAACAGCAATAGAAAAGACGTGCTACAAATAAAATAACATAATTTCTGGTACCATCAAAACTCTCACCAAACATATTTTTTAATTGCTGTTCAGTTTTGAATGCACCCATCTGGTACATAGGCACTTCCATAAATAAAAAGATGGATTTCACTGTAATGTGTACAATGTAACATGTCAGTTCTGTCTTAGTTATAAATTTTAGTGCCACGTTTGTTTTACGCGCCACCCGATTGTGAAAGACCGATCGGGTGACGCTATGATTTTCAGTTGTCATCAGCAGTCTTACAGGTGAGGTCGGCATCATACCACTTGGGGCACTTCACCTTTTGTTTAACTGATTTAGCTTACGATAGTTCATTAATTACTTAAACCTTCATTTCTGGCCCCAAGTTGTGCCCACCACTCTTATGACTCACACTGGAGAGTTTTATTAGTTTCAGCCCTTGATGGCAGATAGTCGTTAGCTCAACGGCGGAGCTTTGTGCATTGTGTCCGCTTAAGTAACGTGGAGTATAAGCATCAAGTGTTAACTGTGTGACGGTACAATAATCACAGGGCATACAGAACGGCCAACAGTTCCGTTGACCACCGCAAATGAGATGTGAGTTATAGGACTGGGTAAGTCACGGCCGAGCACCCCTGAGAGAGTCTTGTGTTACTCCGAGGCAATATTGAGCACCTGGCACCCTTATATGCATTCCATCAACCAAATATTATTATCTGAGCATAGGCCCTATAACCTCAGTGGTGTCANGCAGCCATTGCACGTTACTTTCTGGAGACGTGAAAATGAATAAATAAAGTAGTTGCACAATTCTTTTATTAATTAATGTTGAAGTTGAAGAACAATAAAACTTTAATATTAATAGAGCACCTTTCAAAGTTTTACAAGAGATTTGAGTTTGCCATGAAGTAAAAGGGAAAATCGTGTAACACTGACCTGCTAGCCGTACAAGAGAAGTATGTGTGCATTTGTGGAAGACACATGCATCTAACTCAGTGTTTCAGTATTGGTATTTACAGTTGACCAAACTTTTGGTATAGTTTATAGCCTCTGCTAGTTTGGTATGATTTTCAGATGAACTTGAGTTTTTGCTGTATTGCAGACACAGTAGCAATGTGTAGTATTTCTTTGAACTGGCTGTATACCATTTAGTTTTAATAATTCTGCCTGAGGTTGTTTTCCTGTGTATTGTAAAAGAGACTTTAGAACAGTGGTCTGTTATAATTATTACCAATTGTGAGAATACTGATTTACTAGCATGGCATGGTGCACGAGTTGCTAAGTTACAACTGTATCATTAAAATAACTAAAATTAATATAATTTCTGTGCTGAAATACTTCTAAAATTATAAAANCTAAGTTACAACTGTATCATTAAAATAACTAAAATTAATATAATTTCTGTGCTGAAATACTTCTAAAATTATAAAATATTTTTTGAACATGTTTCTGTTTCTACACACGGCTTTCATTTTGCATTAGCATTGCAGTACAAAGAAATATTTGTTGATTGCTTTGAGTGTGTTTTTAATTCTAATGACAGTGATTTATGACAGTATTATGTTTTCTTCCACAGAAAATGCCATTTCCAAGCAGGAAGTGAACCAAAATATTCCTCCATCAATAACACAAACAGGTTTGCAACAAAAATATTACTATATAAATGTGTTGTAGAGAATATAATTATATTTTGAGATTAGGGAGCATAATTATAGTTATATATTTTGACAGTATGTAGTAATATGTATAAAAATAACTTTTAAAATATATTTTATCCAAATCATTATCAGTAAAAAAGATTGTAAAAAAATGTACATCTGAGAGATTGTTAAAATGGCACCCAGTGTATTATTTATTCACTTATCAAAATTCTGAGAGAGATTCAACTTTGGAAACATATAAAGAGAGTAAAAAATAAAAACGTAGGCATAATAATTTTAAAGTTATCCTGAGCTGGGGAAGAGCATTATGCATAATATAATTGTTAATTTTGCGTGAGTGTTACAGATCATTTTAAATAACATAGTACTGGACAGTTGTTACACATAGTTTGTATCTTGGTGAAGTATTGATAGCTGCAAGTTATTGGTACTTGTTGGGCAGCTACCACTCGAAACTATAGTTTGTTGTATTGTAAACAGCTTCAAAAATTTCTTTTGACTAAACCAAATGGAATCAAAGAATAAAGTTTGTTGATAATAATCAGGTAAAGTTTTTATGGATAGCTACAAATGTTTGATGTGTATTTTGCCAATTACGTGACACTAATTCCATTGAAGTTCTACTTCTTTTCACATTTTTTCAATAACTTATTAATTATCCACCAGAGCATAAGTGCAAGGGTTTAAGGTCCAGAATCTGGGTGGTTAGGCAGTGTGTCCACGGCCATTTAATTGTGGGAATGTTTCATTTAGAATATCTGTGACATCCCTTATAGGTAGTGAGATGAAGTTTCGGTGTTGCAAGAAAATCATGCTACAGATACCTATTTGAAAAGTTTCTCATCTGTTCAGATTGACAATCATAGTGATAAAAAGATTATGTGCAAGGAAAAAGTTTATAAATCCTATTTTGGTTAACAACACAAAGCATTTGAATTTAGTACTGTGTCAGTGTTCAATACTTCTATGCAGGTTTTAGGAACCCCGTAGAACTAAGTGTTACAGTGATTAACTTTGCCTGAGATGCCGAAGGTAGCTCCTGTCGCCAAACACGGTTCAACCTCAAGTCGGCTCTTCAGACTGCAACTGCTGCAATGGTTGGAGTATTTGCTGTCTGGATGACAGTCTGTCGTGCAACATCAGTTAAACTGCGATGAAACACCATCAATTTCTCTGCTCGCTTGCCTTGTTGATTTTTGTGAACCACACACTTTCTGCATATAATTCACATATTCGAGTTTGCATGGCCATAGTGTGTGTTTCTTCATCTACAGACAACTAGTTCCAACAAAGACTGTGTGCCGCTAGTTAACTGATATCCGTATTGGTGCCATCTTCTTGTGGATAGTTCAGAATTTCAGAAAAAAAAAATTGTGTATTTATGCCAACTTTTTATAATTTCTTAGTAAAAATTTGTATTTTCAGCTGATGACACTGAAATATGTATCTTGAACTATTTCCAAGATTCTCTTCTTTACAACAATTGGGTCACTTGTTAAAAATATACTTTATATTTTTGTAACTGGTAGTTTTTAATCCAAATTGTGACAGCCTGAAAGAATCACACATTGCCCGAGAAAATTTNTTATATTTTTGTAACTGGTAGTCTTTAATCCAAATTGTGACAGCCTGAAAGAATCACACATTGCCCGAGAAAATTTTGTAGTCTAATTTGAATTTAGACATTTAGACAAAACACTTTCTGTATCATAGAAAGATTTTGTGACATATCTTATATTTATTCTTACTCTGATGTCCGGGAAACATTGTTGTATTTTTTTTTATGGTAGCCAGTTTATCACTTTGCTGGCTTCATGTACTAGGTATGTCGTGCTGCATTTATTTTTTACATTTGCTAAGAATTAAAATAAGTACGATATTCAGAATCTAACAGATTTAAATTTGCATACTAATAAATTTTTTTAATGTGCATATATGTGTGTTCTTTTAAGTGATGTTTAGGATAGTTGGGGTAATTATGAGCCTAATAGATAATGTCAGTCAAGCATCATATATAGATTATTTGAGATAAAACTTCATAAGACTGACTGCATAATTAATAATATTTTTGAAACTAATTAGATTATTAGACTGTTGAAACTAAAAACGAGATCTTTGGGAGATCAGCACAGAGATAATTGGAAAATATGTATTTTGTAATTTTTATTTAATGAGCAATTAACTCGATGCTATTGTGCCAGTGAACTCTTTTGCTAACTCTTATGTATGTAAGAAAAACATGAATATCTGTAATAAAACTGGGTGTGTTATGCAAGATCAAATATCAAATATTTTACTAAGCTGTACTACATTGATTATGCAAAAGCAAATGAAATTTGTTGTTGTGTTTGCAGCGTAGGGAATTTCTAAAATTGTCTCAATTCTTCTTTTCAAGACAGAACATAGAATTTGTTTTATTTTGATAGTATTATGTTGACTGGTAGGCTCAAAATTAGGTAGTGACTATAAAAACCTTAAATAATTATTAATTACTTACTCCAAATGTAGGCTACATTTTTAAATGCCCAAATCATTAATTGTATTCAGGCATCCAGTTTAGTTATAAAATTACTTCAATGTATGTATTCTGAAAGTGTAAGCAAATATTAGTAAATGTGTAATTTTCTTTATATTATTGTTGTTTAATTTATTTTATGGTGGAGGGGAGGTGTTAGGTGCTTAATTATTGCTTACTATGAAAAAAAATACCTGAACACTAAAGAACAATTATGATAAAGTGCAAGATGTTCAATTTTATTTTAAGTCCTTCATTCAGAGATGTGATGTGGACACAGCTTCCAATTGATTTATATGCAGCTAGAATGTTTCAAGGCAAGTGAATTTCTCTCATTATACTGTTCTGTTAAGTGCCATGTAAAGACATGCTGATTTATGTGTGATTTAGTTACAGTGCCTCAACCAACACCAGTTATAGTAACTATGGGCACTGCAGTACAAAATGAAGCTACAAAATGTAAGTACTGTAAAATGGTCAATGTGTTCTTGTTCTCATTGTTTATTGTTTTGATAGTTTGATTTTTCTTGCAAAAATATGTATTTAGGCAGGTTGTGGTGGCTATATCCAGTTTATGTCATAGCTGTAGCTTGCACTGCATATTGTTGATAGCAGCAGAATTATGGAAAGGCAGGTAGGCATGTTTTCATGCTATTAAAAATCAGATCCAATAAAGCAACTTTCTCTTAGTGGATTGGAATAGTTTTCATGAATATTTTGTAGTAGTGAGAAATAGTAAAGGTATGATAGTTGCTGGAACTAGTTTCATGATGTGATAACGAAACTGAACTTCTCATATTCCTTCTAGGGGTTACACCACAAAAAAAATAAAGGCACAGAAAGACGTTATGTGTAAAAAATAATTAAACTAAGTGGTAAATTCTGTGTTAAATTCAAGGAATTAATTTGTAATTTGTAGTAAACGTGAAATTACAGTTTTACATATATAACCATTTTGGTAACAAAAAACAATGAACAGTTAAATTAAACATGCATGTAACAAGTACTCTTGTATTTTTAATTTTATTATTTATGTACTTAAGAATGTTATACAATGTATTTAAATTTTGTTGTAGAAATTAACCACAGAAACAAAATCCATGACAAAATATAGAAAATTCTTGTTATAGTCCATTCAAAGTTACCTCCAACTTTTCTAAAATCTTGCTAAAGTTCTACTTCCATGATATTCCTCCGCCTCATGCAAACAAAGCTTAACTGAGTCTAAAAAATTTTACCAAAGGGACAGTACACCACATTCATACGCACTCAGTGTAATAATATTTTGCATAGGAACTATTTCTTACCAGGCATTACCAACACACCTATTTTCTCACTGTTTTATTCATATTAATTATAAATGAAATATTATGATTTATTGTAAAATATAAATAAAAGTTCAAATCAACCAAAAAATGGTTACCTTTATGTTAACAAGTATATAATGCATGTGATACAAGACATATTTATGAAACTACCAAACCCATCATATATGGAATGATTTTCCAAAGGTTTGATTCAAAAAGTGTGAAGAAACCACGAATAGACTATAGCATCTCAGAACGTAAAACCTTAGATATGAAAATCCGTGCCCCATATATAATTAATTGATTCTGGTATGTTAGTTTGTCCTATGAGGCCAAAATAGTTGAACACTTATTCTTGAAACCCTTAAGTATTTCCATTTTCAGAGTCTAACACTTTTCATCTTTGTCCTGCACCACTTGAATTTTCTTCAGGTGTTTTATCTGAAAAGGGAGTTTCTCGTAACAACTGCCGACAAAAAGTTCTTCTTCCATAATATCCTGAGGGCTGTCCCTTGGCTGCCCTACTGGAGCTCGTGAAAGTGCATCTGTCAAGAAAAACTTATTTCCTGCAATGTGCAAGATGGTGTAATCAAAGCACATGATACACATTCATATTTGCTGAAGTCGAGTTGTGAGTTCAGACACTTGTTTGCTTGGCATCAAAGTTACTATGCGCTTATGGTCTGTCACTATGGTTTTTTTACCATCTAATATATTAATTAATCTTTCAATCTTTCACGTGTCCATGTGATTGCTCGGGCCTTCTTCTCAATCTTTGCATAGCGCTTTTCCACTTCACTCAGGTTTTTTGAGGCATATGCCACTGGTTTTCATACGTCACCGTGGTACTATGGCACTGCTCTAGTATACCCTCTAACACATACGATGAAGCATCTGCTATTTGGCAATTGATTTCTTCATTTTCCATACAGCTTCTTCGAGGTCCATCCATACCCACTCAGTGTCCTGGTGCAGTAGCATCAGCAAGGGTTCTGTCTTTTCTGTGAACTGTGGGGCAAATTTCATTAAACTATTCACCATACCCAGAAATTACCTTAGTTTTGTTGTGTTTATCAGTTCTTGCGTGTTGATTATCACCTTTGTTTTCTCAGGATCTGGTTGCACTGTGCCTTCACTTACAATGTGGCCCAGACACTTTACTTTTGTCTCCTTGAACTTACATTTTACTTTGTTAAGGATAACTCCATTCTGCTTCAACCTCTTGAGTACAGTTTTCAGCCTCTGATCATGTTTCTCTATTGTGCTGCCACATACCAGGATATCATCCACCTGGTTCACTACTCCCATCAGACCCCAACACCTGTTGCGTTAGGTGCTGGTAGTGTTCAGATTCTGAGTGTATTCCAAATGGTAGCTGGTTAAAATGGTATTGTCCAAATGGAATGATGAATGTTGTGAGCAGTGCACTATCCTGGGTGAGCAGAATTTGCCATAACTGTTTCAAAGCATCAAGAGTATTAAACCACCTAGCACTCTGTAGATGGGCCAAAGACTCTTCCACTGAAGGCAGCTGTAGTCTTTCCCTTTTGACAAACCTTTTGAGTTTTCTGTAGTTAACACAAACCTCTAAGATTTCCATTTTTCTTTGGAACTATGACAGTCAGTGCACACCATTCTGTTGGAGCATGAATAGAGGTAATAACTACCTCCATTGCCATCCTGTCTAGTTCTTTAACTTTCTCTTTCAGGAGCAGTGTGACACGCCTAGGGGTTGCCACCAAAAAAGGGGTAGCACCATCATGTATTGTGATAACTTTCCCAACCCTTGAAACATCATTGGGAATTTATCCACATACCTGTTCAAAAGTCCATAACCTATGCGGCTTCTCTCACAGGGACAATATTGAGTGCTCTGATTGCAAGTCATCCCAACAGAGGCATGGGTTGGTCATTTACCACATAAATGTCTTGCGTGACATTGTAGTCACAGAATGTCAAGAGCAATGTTGTGGTACCCACCACCTGGATTGTCTTTTTACCTGCCCCAAAGAGTTTCTTACCCATTTTGCACACAAGCAGCCCTTACTTGTCACTCAGTTCTCTACCAACAACTGTCATGTCTGCCCTTTATCTATTCTAACCCCATTACACCTGCAGCTGAATGTACGAGGGATCTGGACTTATTTCAAGTGACACTTCTCCCATACAATTTTCCTGATCGTCTTTCGACCCCTCGCCCAACTCTTGCACTGTGATTTTTTTTATTTTTGCAGCATATCCCATAATAACCCATTTTCTCACAATGAAAACATGTTGTATTCTTTGCTGGACAGTTTCACCACTGATGCAGCGGTGAGATTCCACATTTTAAACATCTGCTTTTGCTGCCTTTGCCACCCCTGTTACTGCTGCCGCCAGTGCCGTGTCTCTGTCTTTTCCTCCCATATCTTCTACCTTAGGGTATCTGTTGAGGTTAGGAGGAAACCTGTTCTGACTGACATCACACTGGCATGGTTGAGGTTAGGATTGAACTTTTGGCAAACTGCATCAACACTTGCATGGTTTTCATGGACTAATTTCTGCTGGCCATACATTACCTCCGTTTGTCAAATTCGCCCTACTGCTTCTACCGCTGTGAGGTAATGGTCCATTTGTAGGATCCCAGATAACTTATCATCTGCTACACCAATTACCAAAACAGTTGTTATCAGTTGCCTTTGTAGTTTTCACATCTCTNCCCAGATAACTTATCATCTGCTACACCAATTACCAAAACAGTTGTTATCAGTTGCCTTTGTAGTTTTCACATCTCTGATAATTTGTACAGATAATTTATGAAAACATTTACTGGTTCCTCTTCTAGCTTTTAAGGCTTAAAAAATTTGGCACGTTCGCAAACAAAATTTCTTTACATTGAAAAAGTAGCTGAATTTTTGTTTTACAAACTGTACTTGCTAGCGCTGTCATTAGGCTGAATTACCTCAAGGAATTGTCCCCCTCCAAACCCATACAATATAACAACATACTCACTTGCTGTTCTCTGATTTAGTGGCAAGCTCTGATGCCACCCGGAATCTCTCAAATTTCTTGATCCATTTCTCCCATTCTGTTCAATTTAAAAAAATCAAAGCATTCTGGTAGTACTATCTGGAACTGGGCCACCATGACTTCTCCCATGAGGTAATTTCACTAGTAACTCAGCCAGAATATGGAGGAAAATTGTATATGGCTATAAACTGCCAGTAAGTTACGGGATTTCACACTTTTTGGATCACTACATAACTGTGACAAATGTTTATATTTTTGTCCCCACACCTGACACCATGGTTTGTTATTCATTCCACTTCCTACGCCTGTCCGTCTCTCATGTCCGCCATTACTACTCCCACCCCCTTGCTGCTAATCTCACGTACTTGGCACTTATTTCCCAACACCACAGCAACACATCAGATTTAATTTATAAAAATAATTCAAGTTTGAGATGCAAGGCAAATGATTTCATGTTTACTAGTTGCTGCTGCCAAGTGCACAAATTGCTCCAAAACCAAAAGCCACTTGACCACTTATGTCCACCTACATGCCCGGAGTAGAAGAGAGGAGAATTGCTGGTTACTCTTTAGCTTACTGGAGCTAGGAAAAACAAACAGTACATTCTTTGAAGTGAGCAGTTCATATAAGTCATTAAATACATTGAAATAGGCAACCTTGCTGGAATACTGGAGCCTAAGAAGTAGGAGTAGCACTTGGCAGATGGCACCACCAGTACCAATGACTCAATAAAATGTTCCCGAATTGGTACAGAATTATTGTTCAAATATGCAGCTGAAGTAAGAAACATGTTAAGCCTGGCATACTTAGCAGTAAACAAATTAAATAGAGGGGTCTCGTTATATTAAGGGGGGCTGTAATAGCTCTTGTACTTTAATTTATCCATAGGTTCTGAATTCAGATTTTTATATACTGCAGTGAATGAAGTGCAGGGTAATAAATATTTATATACATTTTTTTTTAAAGGGGATTAATGGAACATATTCCTTCACTTCAATTTTTAAAGGCCCTAATATTTTTTACAAGTTTTAATTGTTGAAGCCTTCATAAACCACAGATGAATGAAACTCGGCTTGGATCACATACATTGCATAAGCCTAAGACGTAAATAAGAGCACCATAAAAAAAAGTCAAATATTTTCTTCTGTAATTTACTGAAGTTTATACAGGCCACATGCTTTACACAGCAGACACACGAAACAGTTTGTGATGCAATGAGCCCAGCAGATTACGAGAACAGCGTCGCAGAGTCCATTATAAGTTCACGTTACTTAAAACTTTGCATCACTAGAAATTTAGGAAGGCAGGAGTAGTCTTTCCCTCCTGCCACCCTGACTACCTCCCACGCCGGCGGAAGAAATTTTGCAGAAATTTTCGGCCTAAAAATGAGGCTAGAAGAAGATGGTCACAGGTGCTTGCTGGTGTGGGCTACATGTGTAATGCCTGAAGCTTCCTCTCTGTAGGTTGGTTGTCTTTTGTTAAGTGGAAATGGGCACTCACTCCTAATAATTCTATAGCACTCTACCCGCACTCCTCACATCATTACGCCATTAACATTCACAAATAAAGGCATCCCACAGCACTATTCTTATTGTGCATCCTAATCACTACCTAAAAAGGCATTGTGCGGTACAGAGAGTCCCTTCAGACACTGGTGTTGAACCCTGTCACAACCACTTTCCCATGTGAGCTTAACTGCACAGAAAGAACAAAAAACTGTTTTTCCAGAACGTACTCAAAAATAAAGAACACTTATGAACATCCTAACAGCCCTTATCACTAACCCCTGATGCAACTTCAACTATGACGTTAGAAAAAAACCAATTCAAGACAAATACTCATACTGACACTACAAAAACATAATATATATTCTCTCGCAAAAACAAAAAGAAAATTACTAAATATTCCTATTAAATCAATGTTACTGCACCATTACAAAGTTATTAGAACTTGCTGTGTCATTGCCAGATCTTTATTACAAATTGTGATTCAAAAGTGTTTTAGCATTCATGTAATAACACAAAGTAAGCTTCTTTAATAATTTCATCAACCTGAATAATAATTCACTGTTGAAAAATCTGTTTGGCCTCTGCATAATGAAATTTGATTGAAAATACAGGTTACAGTCTGAATTATTCCCATGAGTGAATTTAATGATGTTGACAGTTTTTTTTTTGTTGTGGTTTCATATTCTTATTCAATAACTAATACTTTTTGTAATATCTGCAGTAGACTCATGTTTCAGGCCTTTAGGTATTACATAAAATTATAACCACTAGTATTTTTTTTTAATTTTTGTCAAATGATAAGCATGCTGCTGAAGGTTTTTGTGTTATTCATTTTTCTTATGCACAAAGTTTCAGCTCACAGTTTTATTCATTGTTGAACAGAAAAGGCACTTCTACATATGCTTGTGATGTGTTGTTTTCATGGCTGTGTTTCACTACTTCTTCTAAACTGTGAAAAATTAAAAAATTTCAGAAAAATCCATTAAATTTTTACAGGCAGATGTGAAAAACCAAATCACCGCAGCTAAACTTAACATTTTATATACTTCATCAGGGACATTATCTGCAAAAATCAAATATTTTATTTTTGTCAAATGTATTTATGATTTTGTATGTTTTGTTAGTATACCAGTTGCAGAAATAATATGTACACACTATTCTACTTGAACACAGTAACAAAATTTTACTCAGTACTTGTACAGAAATGCAGTTTTTCTCTTATTTAATCTGAAAGAAAATTACCATTTCATTGATTTTGTTGTACATCAAGGTATACAAACCTTTTTAATACAAGCCCTTACAAATACTGTATGTTTTAAATTTAATTTTTAAGTTATAAATATTTTTTTTAGATTACTTACAGAAAACAGTACCATAAAAAAGCTTGTAGAAGACAGATGTAAAAAATACATGAATATGGAAACTTGCTTCACAGTTATTTGCATCACCTGGTGGTGAAAGTGAAAATCTGAAAGAACCTCTGTTTACTAAAGTAAATTTGCAGGTACTAAAAATTATAATGCATTTTGCATTATGTAAATTATTTGCATGAGCAAAAAAATTAAAGAAAAAAGTAAAGCTTGTCCTATTTTAATTCTGACTGGTGTGTGCATGGATTTTTTAAATTTAGTTGTGAAGCACTGTTTGAGTATTTAAGAAGAAGGTAATATTTGATTTTGTTTCAGTAAACTTGAATGAGNAGAACACTTATGAACATCCTAACAGCCCTTATCACTAACCCCTGATGCAACTTCAACTATGACGTTAGAAAAAAAACCAATTCAAGACAAATACTCATACTGACACTACAAAAACATCTAAAATACTAAAAAAAAAAAATATATATATTCTCTCGCAAAAACAAAAAGAAAATTACTAAATATTCCTATTAAATCAATGTTACTGCACCATTACAAAGTTATTAGAACTTGTTGTGTCATTGCCAGATCTTTATTACAAATTGTGATTCAAAAGTGTTTTAGCATTCATGTAATAACACAAAGTAAGCTTCTTTAATAATTTCATCAACCTGAATAATAATTCACTGTTGAAAAATCTGTTTGGCCTCTGCATAATGAAATTTGATTGAAAATACAGGTTACAGTCTGAATTATTCCCATGAGTGAATTTAATGATGTTGACAGTTTTTTTTTTGTTGTGGTTTCATATTCTTATTCAATAACTAATACTTTTTGTAATATCTGCAGTAGACTCATGTTTCAGGCCTTTAGGTATTACATAAAATTATAACCACTAGTATTTTTTTAAAATTTTTGTAAAATGATAAGGATGCTGCTGAAGGTTTTTGTGTTATTCATTTTTCTTATGCACAAAGTTTCAGCTCACAGTTTTATTCATTGTTGAACAGAAAAGGCACTTCTACATATGCTTGTGATGTGTTGTTTTCATGGCTGTGTTTCACTACTTCTTCTAAACTGTGAAAAATTAAAAAATTTCAGAAAAATCCATTAAATTTTTACAGGCAGATGTGAAAAACCAAATCACCGCAGCTAAACTTAACATTTTATATACTTCATCAGGGACATTATCTGAAAAATTAAATATTTTATTTTTGTCAAATGTATTTATGATTTTGTATGTTTTGTTAGTATACCAGTTGCAGAAATAATATGTACACACTACTCTACTTGAACACAGTAACAAAATTTTACTCAGTGCTTGTACAGAAATGCAGTTTTTCTCTTATTTAATCTGAAAGAAAATTACCATTTCATTGATTTTGTTGTACATCAAGGTATACAAACCTTTTTAATACAAGCCCTTACAAATACTGTATGTTTTAAATTTAATTTTTAAGTTATAAATATTTTTTTTAGATTACTTACAGAAAACAGTACCATAAAAAAGCTTGTAGAAGACAGATGTAAAAAATACATGAATATGGAAACTTGCTTCACAGTTATTTGCATCACCCGGGTGTGAAAGTGAAAATCTGAAAGAACCTCTGTTTACTAAAGTAAATTTGCAGGTACTAAAAATTATAATGCATTTTGCATTATGTAAATTATTTGCATGAGCAAAAAAATTAAAGAAAAAAGGAAACCTTGTCCTATTTTAATTCTGACAGGTGTGTGCATGGATGTTTTTAATTTAGTTGTGAAGCACTGTTTGAGTATTTAAGAAGAAGGTAATATTTGATTTTGTTTCAGTAAACTTGAATGAGACTGTGGTAATTAAATCTGCCCCTGATGTCGTCCAGTCAAATACGGGTAAATAAAATTGCAAAACAATATTTATATACCTAATTCTTTAACATCTTAATAAGTTTAAGATTTTAGTTATCGTAACTTACTTGTATACAAAGGAATACAACTGTGAATATATGTTTGCAGTTTATCAGGGTGATGACAGGCCCATTGTCACCCAACATCAGCAGCAGAGGTCAGATGAACATATTCTGATAAGGAAGGTTGCAGTAATTTCATCAAGTTCCGCGACACAAAGCTATCCAGGCTTCTGCGACGTCCGAGACCTCAACTGGTGCCCTCCCTGGCTGCAGTCAAGGCTTGCTAAGAAAAAGCGGGCCAAGCCCAAATCACCAGATAAAGACAAAGTAAAGAAGGCGAAATCAGAGGTGGTTGTGTCATCACAGACTGCCACAGATGCTGCAAAGAAAAGCAGTGTGACTGCATCTGCATCTGCATCTGCATCACAACCATCACTTAAATCTGATCACCAGAAAACTTCATCAGTTCATAGTGACTGTAAGTTGATGCATGATAATTTAAGCTGAGGGTTTATAGGTAGATTTGNTCACAACCATCACTTAAATCTGATCACCAGAAAACTTCATCAGTTCATAGTGACTGTAAGTTGATGCATGATAATTTAAGCTGAGGGTTTATAGGTAGATTTGTGTAGAGTGGTTCAGACACTTTATAAAAGAGAAATCCAGAGTCAGCTTGACCTATTGTGGTAAAAAGTAGGCAGAAAATTATAGTATGTAGCATGGATGCATTAATGACTTCTCAGAACAAGAAGCATTGAAACCATAACACAGAAAGACACATACAATGCATGCAGATAATGGCAGCTCAGTTGGGTTGCTTAACATGTTTTCTCTATTCCCAGATATTTAATTGTAATAGAACAACAACAAATTGTGTACACACTTGCTTTTATGTCCTCTCCATATAAAGTTATTCTGTTTTGTAATTACCCCACATGATTCATTTTAATAAGTTGTTGTTTTGGACCAAGCTGTCTGCACTAGGTGTGATTTTTCTTAAGCAGTTAGCTATCTCTGCTGTAATTGAATTTTTGTTCAATTCCTTACAATGACCTGGCCACTTTTCAACCCACTATATTGAGTATCTGGACCATTTTTATATGAAGATAACTAGACATTTTTTTAGCAGTGCATGAGTACTTCATTGCAGTTTATTGTTGGTACTTGTTTCACATTTTACGAAGTCTCAAATATAATTAATTGACAGTAAGAGTTCACGATTTGGACTGATTTTCTCATTATTCAATCTTTTCAGCATACCATTTCTGCCTGGGTCTCTGGTAACAACAATAGCTGCTAATTATAATTACTTATACCAAAACATCATGCTACCATTGGCAGATAGGCCCTGAAGTTGATTTTGTAGTATTTTTCTGAAAATCTTATAGTGTGTTGTGTGACATGAATATCCTGTAGCTGTTACGTGGTCAATTAACCCTGTCCGTTACTATGCAACATTATGTGGCACTGGGAAGGAAGTGCAGTCTATTGCCCCAGTAACATGCAAGGTCACTTGGTGAGAAAAGCGATAGCTGTCTTGCATGTGGCCTAGTAATGTAGTATGGCTGCTGATATATCACAGGATTTTGTTGCTTGCCTGTTGTCTTGGTCTTCATTCACAACACTGTTATGCAGGAAGTCCATATGATGCCTCTCTAAGTACGAATTAAAATTATGGGAGAATGGTGACCTTTACAGTCTCCCGACATAAACCCCCTTGACTTCTTCNTCTCTAAGTACGAATTAAAATTATGGGAGAATGGTGACCTTTACAGTCTCCCGACATAAACCCCCTTGACTTCTTCTTATGGAGGCTCGTAAAAGACGGGGTTTATTCTTCACCTGTACATGATTTTGGTGATCTGTAATGGAGACTTNCTTCTTATGGAGGCTCGTAAAAGACGGGGTTTATTCTTCACCTGTACATGATTTTGGTGATCTGTAATGGAGACTTGTGGCTGCCATAACTCATCATGCTAGACATACTACGCAGCACATGGACTGAGCTAGAGTATTGCTTAGATATCATGAAGTGTTACAAAAGGAGCTCATGTAGAAGTGCACTTACAGCTCACAAAACCTTTTTGGGTTTATCCATACCATCTATCTTAACTAGTTTTTCTGATAATTGTAATTTGTAATTAGAGAGATTTCATATGGACATCTTGTATTATTCCACCAACCCTGCCAGAATGCTCTGTAACCATGGATGCAGGGCATCTTGCGAGTGGAGTAATGTGTAGTGTGGTGTGTGTTGGCAGTCATCCACTTACTCTCACAAGCATGACAGCTGCAAGAGCAGGCTAGGATNAATGTGTAGTGTGGTGTGTGTTGGCAGTCATCCACTTACTCTCACAAGCATGACAGCTGCAAGAGCAGGCTAGGATTCAGTGATTATGTTTCTCAGTTCCCAGGGTAATTTACCGTATATTGTAATGTTGAGCTGGGATCAGCTAGAACCAGTGATTGAATAANAATGTGTAGTGTGGTGTGTGTTGGCAGTCATCCACTTACTCTCACAAGCATGACAGCTGCAAGAGCAGGCTAGGAAGGATTCAGTGATTAGGTTTCTCAGTTCCCAGGGTAATTTACCGTATATTGTAATGTTGAGCTGGGATCAGCTAGAACCAGTGATTGAATAANGTTTCTCAGTTCCCAGGGTAATTTACCGTATATTGTAATGTTGAGCTGGGATCAGCTAGAACCAGTGATTGAATAAAATGAGAGGACAAGTTTGCAGTCATGATTTGCAACCCAGAAACCTTTTCACAGAGAGCACCAGTGCATCAAAATTTTATAAACCAATTTTTCTTTATAATGCAGGTAATCTATTATGAATGATTCAAAATAACTGTAACTTACGGTAGCTACTCCACTAGTGACCCCCAGGCATAACCTAATTTTGAGCTGCTGTCTTGGAGGATAATCAATGTCTCTTCTTTGGTCATGTATTCTTGTTGTTCCCAGTCCACCAGTGTAGTGGCATATGCAGCTTGGGGGGTGAGAGTTGCTTAGGAATTACCCCAAATCTTTGGTATGAATGCCATATGAATCCAGTACCAACCACAAACCGATTAAATTCCTAGAGGGCACAACAGTCACAGAGTTGGAGAGCATCAATCTCTCTGACCATGGGTGCTCAAAAGTAGCATACAAGGAAAAGGGACTGAGCTTCAAGATCTTTTGGAATAATTGCAGGTTTTTCTCTTAATTTAATTAAATTTTTCACATCACAAAAAAATCGGAAAATTTATTCTAAAAATTGAGGAACATATAATGTTACCTCACTTTTCTCTTCCGCTCACCCACCACCCTAACCAACCACCCTTCCCGCACCCCTTCAACAGTCTCCTCAGTCGTAACAATTCAAGTATAATTACAAAAAATTAAACAATTGGTTCTGAAAATTGAGGAACATATAATGTGTCCCCCACCGTCCTCACTTGACTCCATCACCCTAACCATCAACTTNAACATATAATGTGTCCCCCACCGTCCTCACTTGACTCCATCACCCTAACCATCAACTTCTACCCCTACCTATCCACCTCCCAATCATAAAAAATTTATTTTAATCTACCTAAGTAAGGCATAATATTTCAAATTCTACCATAAATTTTATCCAAAACAGACTCTCGCAATAAACTGTATATACCACTGAATTAATAAGTCTTTCAGAGTAGCAGAATGAGCTGTATAAAAAATTATACTCCCATTATTATATATACATAAATTTAATTTACTTACTTATTATATACATTCTATCATTCTAATTATTTCATACATTCGATCTTTACATTTCTCAGATGTTTTCAGATTGTGGATAGTAGCCAACAGTCTCATCTGATATAACTCCTATCCTTCAGTTCACTAATGATAGAAGATATCTCGTTAATGTGCAAGAAATCTCCATCTTGTTGCAAAGCGATCAAATGTATGAGTCTATCAACAAGTTCAATCAGGTCTTCGGGAAACGTAGTCTCAGTATTATCAGCCTCTTTTGCATTCTCCTTTTCGCTCATTGCAGAAAATGTGGTGGAGGGGTGTATGAGAGCATCAAGAAAATCGCCATAGTCTTCAGCACCATCACTGACTTCATGCTCATTTTCATCAATGCTGTTTTCATGGTCATCTTCATCCCCCATTTTGTATTCTGTATTAAATTAATTTTTCTTTGTAGCAGGAGTTGTATGNTGTTTTCATGGTCATCTTCATCCCCCATTTTGTATTCTGTATTAAATTAATTTTTCTTTGTAGCAGGAGTTGTATGGTTGTATTTAGAGCTAATGGTTGTTTATTTTGAAATTTATCAATTTCATGCCAAAGTCTTGTAAGTGTACATTCTGCACAGACCGACTCTACCTTGCGTTGTAGGTCTCTCATTCCGTCATTATCATTAACTGTCTCGTTATAATCTTCTGTGGAATCAGTACCCATTGATGCAGCAAGGGGTGTTGATGATATCACTTGCTGGCTCCTAGTAGATGGACCAAATACACTATAAACCAATATCGGTCAGCTGAAATGTTTCTGCAAGTAAATCTGACGGTGTTGTCACCTCCAGCCAGCAGACAGCAGCACCTCTGTTTGATACTACATTCCACTGATAATAATAATAATACGATACCGACATGGTGGTTATGGAGTCGAAACTTTCTTTTTTCTCTGGAAAGTTTATTTAACAATGACCAAAACTTAAACAACGAAAACTGATTCCCAGTACTTCAAATGTTTCAGAAGTGGAAAATATTTACTGACAAGTGATAAAAATAAATAAATTTAGAAATATTTCCGGAAATGTATTAATAGTAACACCTCTTGCCACTAGGTTATTTTTCGCACACGCATGTGTGCTATTTGTAAAAAGCTGTCCAGTATTTGTCTGTACTGTATTGGGATGAACCCTTGCAGATCTTGATGTGTTCCTTCAATGTGCCGCCTTGCATAAACTGCATGTGGCCATTGTCATAATTTTTCATCATGCTAGTTCCCTTGTTATCTGCGAACATATTATGTAGTTTACTAACAGGAGGTTGCAATTGCTGTTTCTCACTGGGTGAAAGAACACTACATTTGTCGATCATGATATGTTTATTTAAGTTATCACATTGAGTGAACTGTCTGGAACATTTATAGCAACTAAGGATCACATGAGATGGGTTCTTCAAACAAATGCTCTTTTCATGTCGCAGTGCATTGCAAAGTAACAACATTGNCTAAGGATCACATGAGATGGGTTCTTCAAACAAATGCTCTTTTCATGTCGCAGTGCATTGCAAAGTAACAACATTGTTTTCCATGTCATTTTTGAGTAGTAGTTGAAGGTATGCATGTAGTCGTACGTGACATACTCGATTTCACATCGTCAGTGGTTTCGCATCGTCTTCAAGCATACTTGAATTCATACACTTTACTCCTGCTTACTGACTCCTGCCGACTTTGCACCCTTTCTGAGGGGAGGTAAAAACACTTTGGTCATCCTTGGCTAACTTTGGCGGCACTTTTTTTCTCAGCCTGGAACACTTTGACTCATTCCTTCCCTGAAAATTTGTTTGAGGAGGGGAGGCTGGAGTAGGGTGCATTTCTACATATTTTGCCTCCACTACAGTTAATAATTATGGTGCGACCGTTATGCGATGGTGACTGTTAATCAGTGAAATATAAGAACTCAAAATGCAGTCTTTGTGGAAGGAAAAATGTATACCAGAAAGAAAAGTTAACTAATGAGCTTGTTTTATAATGTTTTGTTGTATCAAAACATTGCAAACATTTGGGAATAATATATAAATAGCTCCTAAAATTTGATGGTACTCTATACATAGCTTAAAAATCTAAGTTTGTTTTTAAAATTTATAGATGAATATGGTGCTTCTGGGAGGGAGCATGCTGCAAGTGTTTCCTTCCTCTGAGGTAACTGCAGAGGTATGCCAACCATTCACTATCTCAAGTTCTGTGGTCGTCACAATTTCTCAGCACCTCTTTGTATGAAGTGACAGTACAGACTAGAATAACTTTAATCTGTTAACATTTTAGTATGGGCAGTAAAGTGAACTTTGTCTTTGCAGTGGAGTTATTAAAGAAGAAGGCATTGAGGCTGGAGAAGGAAAAGTTGAAGTTGCTACAGAAAAATAAGGAGCTGGAGAAAGAGCGTGAAGAGATGAAGAAAGCAAAAGAGATGGAGAGACGTCAGATGTTGCTTCTTGATAAACCATGGAGGCTTGCTGAGAGTTCGGAGAAGGAGGCAGACCAAAAGGAAAATAAAAGTTGCAGAGTTGCTGTGAAACTTGAAAATGGTAATAATGACACTGAACTGTAGTAGTTGCGAAAGGAAGTGTAATTATTTAGGTTCCATTCGTTGTTGTGAAAATTTTAACCCCGCTTGAGAGTACCTCCTGGCCCTGACATTACTAGTAATGTTTTGTGAGAACTGTTGTCAGGTTGCATAGTGTAGCCTAGTTAGTAACTTTTTTGNGCCCTGACATTACTAGTAATGTTTTGTGAGAACTGTTGTCAGGTTGCATAGTGTAGCCTAGTTAGTAACTTTTTTGTCCTTATATATAATGGCTTGACTAATTCATTTATGTATATTTTTTCTCATGGCTGTGACCTAAATAATTTCGTTCATCCTTTTCTCATTAATTATATGTAATTTTCATTCATGTGCTTAATTCATGAAGGCTAAGGCTGGACCCCCTCCCCTTTGTGTTCTTCTCAACTCATACCATTTCAGTTTTGGGGTACATGGATCCTGGAGGGGACAATTTTATTTAAATACAAACTTGACTTTATTGCAATACAGTGGAACNTCCCCTTTGTGTTCTTCTCAACTCATACCATTTCAGTTTTGGGGTACATGGATCCTGGAGGGGACAATTTTATTTAAATACAAACTTGACTTTATTGCAATACAGTGGAACCCTCTTATAAGGTTCTTCAGGGGTCCACAAGAAAGTGACACTATAAGCAGGAAAACCTNGCCCTGACATTACTAGTAATGTTTTGTGAGAACTGTTGTCAGGTTGCATAGTGTAGCCTAGTTAGTAACTTTTTTTGTCCTTATATATAATGGCTGGACTAATTCATTTATGTATATTTTTTCTCATGGCTGTGACCTAAATAATTTTGTTCATCCTTTTCTCATTAATTATATGTAATTTTCATTCATGTGCTTAATTCATGAAGGCTAAGGCTGGACCCCCTNGTTCATCCTTTTCTCATTAATTATATGTAATTTTCATTCATGTGCTTAATTCATGAAGGCTAAGGCTGGACCCCCCCTCCCCTTTGTGTTCTTCTCAACTCATACCATTTCAGTTTTGGGGTACATGGATCCTGGAGGGGACAATTTTATTTAAATACAAACTTGACTTTATTGCAATACCAGTATTTATAACAAAAATACACTTTAATTGCTTGGTTCTTGTGATGTAGGTTATAAATTAAAAATAGTACTACTACTCTTAGCTGATTAGATAACACTGTTCTGAGAGATTTANACTACTCTTAGCTGATTAGATAACACTGTTCTGAGAGATTTATTCTGTGCACTTCTTTATGCTTTTCAATATTACCATTTATTTTATTAAATACAACACAGGTAAAGTTTAAGCAGGGACAGTAAAATTGAAATAAAGTCCCTGATATTGTGACAAGAAAAGTAAAGGAAGAAATAATCACAAATATGATTATAAATCTTTCATTAAGGAAGCGTCAGTTGCAAACAATTAGAAAAAAAGTCCTTAGGAAGACAGTTGGTTCGAATAGCTTGACCTTCATTGGAAGAAGGTACATGTACAAATGTTACAATCAATACTAGAAAAATGTGTTGTTCTTGCATAGCTTAAAAACTGAAAACTTTTTTTTTGCAATCAGACTAATTTATATCTTGGTAAAGTTGTGCAAATATTCACTGTACTGAAACCAAAAATGAAAAATGACGACTTGCATTTTCGTTTTAGTAATAAATTTGGTTGCCAAAAGTTGTCACAAAAAGAAAACCCTTGAATTCAATGAATATTAAATAATAAATGTTCATTCAGTGCACCAGAAAAGAAAATTTTTGCTGTAAATAATTTTGTTTGTTTTCATTATTTTATAATGAAAATAATTACATAAAATGGAAATTTAAATGTAGGCAAGAACACCTGTAGCAATACTCCATATCCTAATTTTTTTTTTTTTNAATTACATAAAATGGAAATTTAAATGTAGGCAAGAACACCTGTAGCAATACTCCATATCCTAATTTTTTTTTTTTTTGCAATAAACTTGTTATAATGAATAAAGTGTGCTTATTAGGATTATGTATTAACTAATGTTTTTATCTTATTAGGGTTAACTGATATTAATTTTAAAAGATGGCAGCNAATTACATAAAATGGAAATTTAAATGTAGGCAAGAACACCTGTAGCAATACTCCATATCCTAATTTTTTTTTTTTGCAACAAACTTGTTATAATGAATAAAGTGCTTGTATAAAATTGTGTTTCACTTTCATTTGAGTTTCACAAAAGTTCGGAACATATTTTTCATTTCAGTTTTGTGAGAAAAAAAATTGTATTTACACAAGCCTATCTCCTAGATAAGCCATTATAATAAACCAGTTAATTTAGCTTATTAGGATTATGTATTAACTAATGTTTTTATCTTATTAGGGTTAACTGATATTAATTTTAAAAGATGGCAGCCTTGATTTATTGTTTGTTGGAAGGGGTGGAGGCACCTTGCTGTCTATGCTAACTCCTCTGAAAGTGGGTACTGAAAGATGATATTACTTTTAAAATCAGCCACAATATACAAATCATATTTTAATGTGACCATATAAATAATACAACATCAAGATATTGCATTCACAGGCTTCATGTTGACCTGAGGATCTCCAGCACAGCCTAGCAGATTCAATTTACAAGTTGTACAGATATTTTGTTAATATCAACAGACTTTTCATATGACAGTGAGCCGTGATTGTTTTGATGATTCTGGCAATAGAAAAGTGTCCCTGATAAATGTAAAAGACACCTACTGTTTGACGCGTGACATCGGTTTGACTGACGACGATGTCACTGTCAGACAAGGTTCTATTGTCGGTCAGAGATACGAGTAACTGACTGTGGTGAGGGTTTTACCTATTGGCTGNTCACTGTCAGACAAGGTTCTATTGTCGGTCAGAGATACGAGTAACTGACTGTGGTGAGGGTTTTACCTATTGGCTGCTGTTCGGACCCCGGCTGCGATATAGGCTGGGGCATGTGGCCTAGCAGCACGGTACAAAGACTGGTGTGGGTTTAGCGGTTCTCCGCACTGCGGATGTAGGTACAGACACTCTTTTACCTGCAGGGGCTGCGGCCCGGGGTAGTTCCTAGCTCAGCCACCGCTGTTGCTGCTGCTGGCTGGAACTATGGCCCGGTTCTTGGGCGGCGGTGGTGGTGCTGCTGCGACTGGCAGGACTGGCTGGTGCCTGCAGTGGGCTGCTGGTCCTCGTGGTCCTGAAGCACAGGTTGGCAATGCCCAGATGCACTGGAAGTTTCAGGTGAATATTCACTATGATCGGGTTCGGCTTGCCAGCGGTCTTGTGGGGTGTTTCAAAGAGGGAGCATGGGGCTACTGGGAGGTGAGGTCTCTCCAGTTGTCAGGCAGCTTGAGCTTGTTCCTGTGGGGTTAGACTGCAGAGGGCAGTTGGCACTAGGTGTCATTTCAGTTGGCTAGGTTTGGAGGCAGTAGCTGCCCTCTTAGCTTTCCACTTTGCACCACTCCTATGGGTGAAGGGCATATAGGTAGGTACAATGGTCTACCACGTAAGGAAGAGTAGGCGACGAATTCCCTACNACTCCTATGGGTGAAGGGCATATAGGTAGGTACAATGGTCTACCACGTAAGGAAGAGTAGGCGACGAATTCCCTACCTATGTGTGTAGCCACTCGGGGCTAGTCCACCCGGACTCAGTCCTATAGCTCCAACCAGTGAAAATAACAACGCGGTGAATGGAGTGAGTTGGCTGATCTGGGTGTCTAGCTGCTTCGTGGATTGAGTTTCTAGTTGTGGCTCTGCCGTACGTGCGCACCAGGTACCGTTGCTTACCTGATTCACAGTATGGGTTGTCTGCCATCTAACGGTTATGTGCGCCCGGTTAAGGGAGCCTACTGTCCTACACTAATGCCAGCAAAGAGGTTTCCAAGAAGCTGTCTCATACTTTTCCTTAGTAGGTCAACATCTACTGGGATGTAAGTCACAGTCACCCTAGAAATAAGTACTCCGAGGTTTGGTAAGTTCACGTGTTCATTCCCTAGAGGAATAGACACGGTGGCCCATACTTATTGTCTGTCTCATGTAAGTTGGCGAGATTTTGACAGTTCGATGAAAGTAGCGCCAAATGTTTACTTTTTGTTTATGTATCCTTTCGCCATCAACTGGTGCGTCAAGTGGAGGTTGTATTTTTTTATCAACACGCTGTCAGCTAATCCACTTGCCATTGCACTGTAATGCTAAACAAANTCAAGTGGAGGTTGTATTTTTTTATCAACACGCTGTCAGCTAATCCACTTGCCATTGCACTGTAATGCTAAACAAACTTTAAGGTATTTATAGACTGACATCTGTCTAAAAAATTCATAGGTTATAAAAGTAAAAATATAAAACCTTGCAAAAAATTTATTACTTCCTAACTCATTTTTAATTTATCCGAGACAGTGAATTTGGGTTAACATTTACGAGATGGTAATTGTAGTTCTTATCACACTTTGGACGTTACAGCTAATATGTTAGGAATTGAAATAAAAATAATTTTGGGGGACTTGCTTGACAACGCACTTTCATTCGCTAATTCACCAACGACTTTGCAAAGCGGGCGGCAGAACAACATGGCGTGTAATGGACATAGACGTAACAATTACCGGCCCAAAGGAAATTACTAGTAAACAAAATCACTATACACGGAAATAGATGTTACTTTAAAAATTATACAGAGTTCGTGGGAAAATAAAACCATTGGTATATGTTTGTAAATTTGTTATTTTACACAAGAAAGCTATATTTTTCTGGCTGGTTAGTGNTGGGATGTAAGTCACAGTCACCCTAGAAATAAGTACTCCGAGGTTTGGTAAGTTCACGTGTTCATTCCCTAGAGGGATAGACACGGTGGCCCATACTTATTGTCTGTCTCATGTAAGTTGGCGAGATTTTGACAGTTCGATGAAAGTAGCGCCAAATGTTTACTTTTTGTTTATGTATCCTTTCGCCATCAACTGGTGCATCAAGTGGAGGTTGTATTTTTTTATCAACACGCTGTCAGCTAATCCACTTGCCATTGCACTGTAATGCTAAACAAACTTTAAGGTATTTATAGACTGACATCTGTCTAAAAAATTCATAGGTTATAAAAGTAAAAATATAAAACCTTGCAAAAAATTTATTACTTCCTAACTCATTTTTAATTTATCCGAGACAGTGAATTTGGGTTAACATTTATGAGATGGTAATTGTAGTTCTTATCACACTTTGGACGTTACAGCTAATATGTTAGGAATTGAAATAAAAATAATTTTGGGGGACTTGCTTGACAACGCACTTTCATTCGCTAATTCACCAACGACTTTGCAAAGCGGGCGGCAGAACAACATGGCGTGTAATGGACATAGACGTAACAATTACCGGCCCAAAGGAAATTACTAGTAAACAAAATCACTATACACGGAAATAGATGTTACTTTAAAAATTATACAGAGTTCGTGGGAAAATAAAACCATTGGTATATGTTTGTAAATTTGTTATTTTACACAAGAAAGCTATATTTTTCTGGCTGGTTAGTGCTTCGGGAGAGAGACAGATGGCGCGCATGGCATGGCAAGTAGCGTTTTTGTGAGCCGAATGCGTTTATCAACAGGTGGCAGCACATAGGACTGTCTCCTGATCCCGACTTTTTAAAATTTGACTTTTCTCCTATTACTGGCTTGAAACAACACGAGTTTGAAATATATTTAGTAAAATTATTTGAAAAAATAATTCAACAATACCCTCTAATATTTCTGTAGGCTTTTAGAATTAATATCAAGCGTGTGTGGAAAGCATGGATGGAGAGTGGGGATACGTGAATAGAAGTTGTTTCATTTTAATACGGATCGTTTTAATGTGCATTTCATTTTGAACACCTATACATTACTACTTTAGCACGAAGTTTAGTTTGTAACACTACAAACCGCTCTTTTATGACCACGTACAATAAAATGTATTAATTAATCTAAGAACGCTTTCTTATCCGCGTATTTTCTGCTTTTCTGTTGTGCGTCAGCAGTGCACTCAGATTAGTCAACGTAATATTAATTTTTTGTTCGTTTATGCATCAGCTGATACAGGATTTTGTAAATTGCACGTTGTTTGTTTCGTATGCATGAAGTTGCCACTCACTGACTGTCAAAATCTTGCCAACTTATATGAGACAGACAATACTCCTAATTATTAATGAACTCTAATGGAAGTAATCTATGGTAATCCAGGTTAAGGGGACCTGGATCTAAAAAGAGCAGATGTGGCTAGGTAGCTATAATAACAACTGACGCCAACTAACTCTAGGTTGTTGTCCAGAAGGGACTTGGGGGACACTACCAAAGTGGTAGTGAGTGTAAGAAGGAGGGTAGAAGACTTCTTCGGGGGTCGCTGGGCGAAGGTCTGGAAGATGTCTTGAAGGTAGCAGTGGTCCTCCGTGAGGAAGGCGATAAGCAGAGCGCTCCAACACACGAGGTGGTGGAGCGAGCCGCTGAGTATCTACTGACGTTTCGGGGCTGTGTGCTCGCCTATATGGATGGCCGGCTGCAGGCTCCTCGGCTCCCTTCAGCCGATCTGGTATCTTTGGGTTGGAGCTCCTCCCTTAGCTGCGAAGGTCGCATTCTCTCGGGGGAGCCTGGAAGTGCAGTTTTCCTCGTATGCGGGTTGCATCACACTCGCGAGCTTAGGGGGCAGCGCTTAGCTGCTTGGCTGGCTTCTATCGCACGCAGGGGTGATTAACAGATATGTGATGTCTGACATACTGGTGTAGACGGCCTTGAGTGCCATGTCCCCGGGTGCCGCTTGCTTAGGGGTGTGCTGGTGGGTTCTGGTAGCAAGTCGTCCTGGGTTCAAACCTTGCTCAAGGTGACGTCGCGTCACGTGAAGATGAGGCAAAGTCGTATTTAGTAAATATATCAGTACCCATCACGCTTCATGCTTAAAAAGAATTTGATGGTACTTATAATGACAGGGGAAGTGAGGAGAAAGCAAAATTCTGACAGAAAAGCACATCCTTTCTAAAACCTAGATATCAAAAATAAATCTTCCAAGATACTTTTTGTTATACTGGATGTATTTTTGTGAGAATTATTAATTTCATTAATAATACTTTATTATTTTTATTATTATTATTATTATTACTACAGAAGTTCAGTAACCTTTTTGTGTGTCTTGTAGTATTTCACTCAAATGCTTATTTAATGATAAATAAATAAAGTAACTGCAAGAAGTTTTATATAGTTTTGTGGAAATATTCTTTGTTGGGTAGTATGTCAAAGGTTTTCTCCAAATTTTATATTTTTTACAATTTAAAGTTATTGAAATTAGGCCTACAAACGAGGGCCGATTCAGAAGTCATTGCAACTATTGTTCATCTGCCGAAAATTATCCAACACAGGAAATGTACTATGTACAGATGAAAATGTACAAGTACGTTTAAAGGTGACACCACATGGGGTGTGGATTCAGGAATGTCCGGCAAGGAACAGAGATAAACTTGGTTGCTTGAAATCACAGTTTATTTGATATATTCTCGTACATCCTATTTACAGTCATTTGAATGGGTGGATATCATATGTGTACAAACTGTTTAACATCCTTCAAAGTAGTCTCAGAGGTTGTCAACTGTTTGTTGCCAGCGATGAGGCAGACGGGAAATACCATCGGCTGCATGAGATCTGTCAATGTGCGCCACCTCTCGTCAAAATTCTGTGACTATATCTGCCTCATTACTGGCAACAAACCGTGGACAACCCTCCGAGACTACTTTGAAGGATGTTAAACAGCTTGTACACATACAATATGTACCTCTTCAAATGAGTGTATACACAGTGTACAAGAATATATCAATTAAATGGTTGATTTCAAGCAGCCATGTTTATCTTTGTTCCTTGCTGGATATTCCTGCATCCATACCCCATGTGGTGTCACCTTTAAAACGTACTTGTCGTACACTTTCAACTGTACATAGTACATTTCCTGTGTTGAATCATTTTTGGGAGATAAACAATAGTTACCATGACTTCTGAATCAGCCCTCGTAGTTTCCAACTAAAATGTGCTGGTGAGTGAGTGAGTGAAGAGATTTGGGCAGCTCTCAACTATAAGAAGCAGCGCTGGAATGAAAGCAGGGGAAATGGGAGACCTGCGAGAAAACCTGCCGACCAGCGGCGTCGTCCATCACAATTCCCACATGCAAAAATTTGGGAATAACCCGGCCGAGGATTGAACCAGTTTCGCCTTGGTGGAAGATGATTCAGCTAACCACTCAGCCACCGCGGCCCCAAGTGTGCTGATCTTTATAGTTTGAAATAAAGTTTACTCTTTTAAAACACACTATTCTGTTTTAAAATAATTCTGAATTCTCTTTGCTTATTGCAAGTTATTTTCTAATTTTAAAAAACTTTTTTTTTCCCAGATGTAATTTTAAAGCAGAAAAAAAAACAGCTGAGAAAAATTTTTCTTTCAAAAAACAGAAAGAATTTTTTTCAGAAGTATGGTAACATACTTTTCTTTATAGTCAATTATAAACATAAACATATTAAAGTGATATTATTTTGAAAAGTTCGTTTTTTGTCAATGATATTCTACCTGTATGCATTTTATTTCTGTGCTCTCTCTTGTATGTTGTATTTACTCTTATATTCAGAAATGACTTTGAAAAGCTAGAGTAATGGTCTACTTGGACATTGCAGTTTTGTTTACAAATTGTTTGAAAGTGCAGCTGGAATGATTTTAACTTGTATAAATTTTGTATTTTTCTTTATAATGTTTCCAGAGCAGCAAAGAACTGTATTTACAGTTTACTGACACAAGTTTTCATAATACACCACTATCAATAATTTTTTTTTCTCCATAGAATTTACTTGAAATCTATTTTTTATTGGTATATTAATAATTCCTCATCTTTCTGTGTGTCTCCTTTTGGTTTGGGTGAATGTTCACAGTGTTTTTAAATAATTTAGTGAATATTTTTCTGGGTTTTTGTATAGCCATCAGGGTTATCACCTCCTATGTGCATGCCTTCGTACTTTTTTTAAAATTAGCTGCTGTATTGTGTTTTATTTCAGATTCAGATGTGCAGAAAGTCAGAATGTATAATAAAAAAGAAGTAAGAGAGTATATTAAAAATCAGAGAAAACAGTGGAGTGAAAGACAGGCGATGGAACTTAAAGAGAAAAAAACCAAAGAGCAGCAGATGAAAGAGAAACTGAGATTGCTGAGAGAGAAAAGTCTTAATCTACTTAAAGTCAGCAAGAGTAATAAGGTTAGGTATAAAATACTTCACTTTTGAGATTTTGGCTATATATGACAAGCTGTATAAAATTGCTGTTAGTACAGTGAAACCCTGTTATAATTTTTTCGTGTATATAACACTGCTATTTTATGATCCTGCCATTTCTCCATAAGGCTGAATGGTTTCATTTCCTGACTTTCTTGCATGTAAAATTACTTTTTGTTTTTCTTTATGAAAGCATATCAAATGCAATTTTTCTCTTAGGTAAAATTTTTTTCATACAAGCAAAGCAGCAGTCTGCAAACAGATAAGTACAGCAAAGTGTTTCTTTGAAATATCGTTGTACATATATAGGGATTTTAGAGGTGATGGTCCTGAAAATGACTAAAATAATAACCAACAGTAGATGAGTGGGCGAGCCTCCATAAGGCTCTTAATGGTACATGTCCATATGAATACTTGCATTAGTTGACAATGCTATGGTCCATGGAATTAAGATCACTGGTATTTTTTTGTCACATGATTCAGTTAAAGATGTTGAACTTGAAGGGAATGAAGTAATGATTCCAGTTCACCTTCAGACCTCTCAAACAAACGTCTAACCTGTATGTGACGTAAACCCAAACTGGTGTACCTAAGAAAATCATGAATGTTTTGTGCAAATTGAAAACCATTTAGATGCAGCAGCTAGAAATAAAAGCATTTTTTTTAATAGACATTGATAATTATATTTTATGGAGCTTGCTTCTATATTTTATGCTTGGGATATGTTTCTTTTCTTCAAAATATATGTGTAATAAGTGTTTTTAAAGGAATTTATGCTATATAAAAATTATTAAAATAATGTCTTTGTAGAAAACTATTACATTTCAATTTTGTTTTGCTTGATGTATTATTACANTATAAAAATTATTAAAATAATGTCTTTGTAGAAAACTATTACATTTCAATTTTGTTTTGCTTGATGTATTATTACAGGTATAATATTATTTCATACTAATAAAGTTTTCCTGCAGATAACATTTTATTTTACTGACCCCGTGAAAAATGTTATAACTTGGTTCTACTGTATTAATATCCTTACCTTTGTTATGGTGTTTGTTGCCACTAAACGTAAATATTGTTGTAACCATTACATTTGGGAAGAACTGACTATATAAAATTATAAAAAAAAGTGCTTTGATGATGCAAAATATGCAACTGATGAGTGCTTGCACTGTGCTATCAAGAAGCAAGTGCGGCTTTGTTGTGGTGTTGCAATTTCTTTCAAACAAGCATCTTGCTAATGTTTTTATTAATTTATCAGTTACATTTTCTGCATGTAACTAATAGTTAATTTGAAGTGTTTGCAACAGGAATTGATAAGTATAATTACAAAATTATCTTGGAACATTTATGAAAGAGGTGAGCCAACAGATGGAAACAGGCATCATTGTCCAATCCTTGGGGGAGATGGTGGTGATTGTAATTTATGGTTTTTAATTATGCGTATTGTAAATCATTTTTTAAATTTATAATTTGCTTTATGCTTGCTTATAGATAATTCAACAGGAACCTATCAGGTCTACTTAAGAGTGCTAGATGGCAAAAATTTAATTATTTAATTATTGTGCCAAGCATCTTTCAGCTTATGGACATTACTTATGTCGCTACAGTATTTCCCTTTAATAGAAAAAGTTATGTGTCGTTGTTTTTGCATTAACACATACATTCCTGATTGACCAGTAATTATTAGCGAGTGGCAAATTGCAGGCGAGGAAGTATGAAAAATGATTTAATTTAGGAGTAAATTATTTGACTTTGTATAAATTTTGTATATCGGTTGGTAATGAATACAAACTTGAAAAGCAGTTTTTGTGAAGAATCTTCGCTGGTGCGACATTGTTTTGGAATATGTAGTGATGCGAGAAACAAAAATGAACTGTACTGAGTACAAAATGTTTGCTGCTTTCAATTTGTTAACATTTGGAAACAAGTTAAGAATGATGTTCAGAAATATTACTTTATGATAGATCCTCTGAATATATAAACTAATTGTAGGCCATTTTAAAATTTTTGTTGCATTTACTTTGTTGCCATATGTAAACACAGAAAGAACGATGCTCAGAAATATTACTTAATGAAAAATCTGCTAAATATATTAAATATTGTAAACCATTGGAGTGAATCTCACTGTTTGTTATATTTCATACAATATCAATGTTATTTGAAATAACTTGTATAAACTAACTAATAAAACAGTTTAAATACTTTCAATGAATTTATCTAAGCTAACTGGTATCGGTTTCATTTTGACACAAAATAGGTACTGAAATAAATGCTTTTATGTAAGGTGCATGAAAGAGTTCGGCATAAACAGCTATTGTTAAATATTGCCCATACACATTCAAGCACACTACAATAATAATAATGTTACTTAAACATTACTTTTTCTCTTGAAAGACTCTAAAGTTGATAGATAAACATCTACTTACATACAAAAACTTTATAGGCAAAAGTTCTCTTGCAAAACAGTGTTCAACCAGGCANTGATAGATAAACATCTACTTACATACAAAAACTTTATAGGCAAAAGTTCTCTTGCAAAACAGTGTTCAACCAGGCATTTACATTTTAATTATTGTCAGTAATCTTAATGAAATGAACTTTAGGCCATCAGAATCATTTCTAAGACACTGAGGAACACACAAATTAAACACCATTGTGTATTATAACACTATAAACAATAATTTTAATTGAAATACAATGTGCCACATGCTTAAACTAACCAAGCTGTCAGTAACATTGTGTTTGCCCTGTAGTCGTGACGTCATTAGCTTGGCTAGAAGAGGCTGTGAGGCTTTGAAGTTTCAGTGGTAACAGTTGTCTGCTGGTTATAATTATGTATGACACAAGGCTCTTTCTACTCTTTATGACAAACGGCTTTTTTTTTCCTTCTGTACAAAACCCCTTTACAACAAAGACACTGAAAAATCTCATTACACTTAATTTCCCTTATTANTTTTTTTTCCTTCTGTACAAAACCCCTTTACAACAAAGACACTGAAAAATCTCATTACACTTAATTTCCCTTATTATTTCTCCCTTTTTACACGACTGTATTTAAAACTTGGAAAACATCTGTTTTTACATATATAAAAAAATAAAATATACAAGAGTTAGTATGTTATCTTAAGTGCCTTAAAAGCTGTCATCATCATCTCACTTCCTAGGTACCTATTGGGGCCACGGTGGTGTAGTGGTCATACTACTCTCCTCCCACCTAGGTGAACCGGGTTTCGTTTCCCGGTGGGGTTGCTCCCAAATTTTTTCTCAGCATATGGGTAAATAGAGATCTCATTTCACCTCTCCCCCATCCCNTCCCGGTGGGGTTGCTCCCAAATTTTTTCTCAGCATATGGGTAAATAGAGATCTCATTTCACCTCTCCCCCATCCCGAAAATATGAGATTTAGTGAGCCACAATGCCATCTACATATACGCTATTTTGTAAAAGAAAAAATGTTTGCCTTCTTAGTAAAACTACACTTATCAGTCTTAAATTTATGTCATAACCCTAATGGTATATCAGGTAACTTTACTTAAAAAAAATATTTTTCTATTGAATATCCAATTTCATGCCTGGTTTCGTTCCTTGATTTTATCACTATTCAAAGTTATTCACGTGGAAAAAAAATAGAACCACGCAACACATTTTTACCCTTACCATTTTAAAATTTGTCTTTTATTTTGTTGAGATAAGACAAAAAATTACAAGATAGTCATAAAAAATAATGCCCAGTGTCANTCCCGGTGGGGTTGCTCCCAAATTTTTTCTCAGCATATGGGTAAATAGAGATCTCATTTCACCTCTCCCCCATCCTGAAAATATGAGATTTAGTGAGCCACAATGCCATCTACATATACGCTATTTTGTAAAAGAAAAAATGTTTGCCTTCTTAGTAAAACTACACTTATCAGTCTTAAATTTATGTCATAACCCTAATGGTATATCAGGTAACTTTACTTAAAAAAAATATTTTTCTATTAAATATCCAATTTCATGCCTGGTTTCGTTCCTTGATTTTATCACTATTCAAAGTTATTCACGTGGAAAAAAAATATAACCACGCGACACATTTTTACCCTTACCATGTTAAAATTTGTCTTTTATTTTGTTGAGATAAGACAAAAAATTACAAGATAGTCATAAAAAATAATGCCCAGTGTCANTTAAAATTTGTCTTTTATTTTGTTGAGATAAGACAAAAAATTACAAGATAGTCATAAAAAATAATGCCCAGTGTCATTTTAAAATTTGACTTGGTTCATGAAAAGCTGGAAAATGTGTTTGGGACATTATGTGTGTGTCAGCACTGATAAGAACAATTTTAATACTCTACTACCAAAATCAAAACTCGTTTACATATACATAGAAGATGTAGTGGAATAGAAAATTATCAGAACTCGCGCCACAAATATGAAATCATCTAATGCAACCCAATATTAATAACAGCAGTTTCAAAATTTTAATTACCTGCACTTTACAACTTATCAATATTTTAAAAATGGTCCATTAATTTTCCCACATATGTTTTTGTTCCCAAGAAAATGGCCTCGCTGTCAGATAGGCGATGAAAGTTAATGTTTTGTTTTAACTCAAATTCAGGACAAAAGATATTTTTATCTAATAATTCGAAATGTATATAGTTCTAGTCTCTGTTGTCCACAAAATTAGGTAGGCTTATGCTTTGAAGTTAAACATCACAATTTTCTTGTATTTTATACTGAAATTCATTCTCAATTTTTGTGCATAAGCTATTTTTAAAAAAATATGCTGTGTAATGTTCTGCTTGTAAGCTACTAGTTATACTAAATTATTATAATTAAAACAAATGTGTTTACACTGTTTACTTCCAAAGACACAAGAATATGCGGGATAATCGAGGTTCAATATTTCATATGCAATGGATATAAGTGAATTTTAAATACAAATCCAAAATAGAGCATAATAGTGCTACAAGTTATAGAAAACCGTTTTTTTTTTGTAACTATGACAATCACTTTTTTGGTTATTTCTCAATACACCTAGCAGCAGCGAGCAATGAATAATTCNTTTTTTTTGTAACTATGACAATCACTTTTTTGGTTATTTCTCAATACACCTAGCAGCAGCGAGCAATGAATAATTCATTTACTAGCAGTTAGGCAATTCTATGTATTTGTATACGATTAAACCTAATGGTTTCACATTTGATGTCATATACTTTTCTTTGAATGTTTTTTTTCAAAGTGTGGTAGTCGTGTAATTGAAAAATAAACATAAAACTCCAAAACTACAAATACTGAAAAAGAGCTAACTAGTTATAGACATAAGTTTCATTCCAGAACATAAGTTGTAGTTTGGGTTTGAGATTTCTCAACGCTTGTTTAGTTGTCACAACCAATGAACGGTAGCCTTCATAGCTGTGGCAATATGGACAGTTGCGAAGGATTAAGATTTTTAAAATCTAGAAAACATTTCTGTCAACTAGATTTTATATACGCATTAATTAATTAGGAATAAAAGCCTGTATAGTATGAATGTTTGTAAAATGACAACAATTATAGCAAACTATTACTCACCCTATTTTTCTACAGTGAGAATTTTCAATTTGATTGGGTGAGGGAAGTGAGTGTGAATTGAAATCTAAAGTGTCTTGTAAATTGCTGTGGCGAAATATGCTTACTCGGTTCTACTTGTCATACTTGGGTTTAATATTAATGTATGCTACAGTGTAAACATTTAACTAATAAACAGCAACATTATTTTAACTATAGGCATATACAAGATTAGAGAAAAGTAATAGAATATAACTTAAAGCAGAAAGTTTGTAACTGCCGCTCTCCTATACGGCTGAAATATTTTTTTTAAGTTCTATACACTGCAACAATGAAATCACGAGTGGTAATGCTTTGAGAGAGATATAAACTTTAATGTTTCCTCTTCATTTAACATGCATACCACCCATCTATATCTAAACACAAAATAATTTCTCGTTTGTTACTTTCTTTTTCTGTGCTCTTCCAGAAAAAATAATCAACAGACCATTGTTTTACAATTTTTTGCATTAAAAATGTTTTCAGTAAAGAAAATACATAGTATGATTGCATTGTGGTTATAAAATATCACAGATTTCCTGGCGAAAGTTTGAAAATATTTGATTGGATAGTTATTGAGTGACAGCGAGTTTAGTTTGAATGTTTTTCAGCCGCGTGAGCCAAGCACGCAGCGCTGTTAAGTTTCCTGCCTTATGCAGAAACTGAGGGAGCACAGAGGAGGCGCAGATAAGGGTGAGATTCCAGTGTTTCTTTGCAGCTCCGGCCAGTGCGAGGGACTGGCTGGAGGAGCCGCAGCCGTGCTCATTCGCAGTAGAGCACTGAGGCGGCGCGTGCAAGGCTAAAAACCTGCAAATAATTATCTCTAGCAACAAAATTGAGCTTTAACCAAGTAATATTGCATTGTTAAAGGAAAATAGCATCGATTTTGAATCAATAATAATTTTTATTTAAAACTTTTTAAAATTAACAATTTAATTTTGTCAGTGCTAGAGCATGAGAACTTGGCCTCACGCTTTGCCACTGGCTGTATCAAAGTTAGCTTTTCAAAAATTTATCAAAATTACTGATTTTTGTGTACATTAAGATGAGTGGTGACTAGGGACCTTAAGAATTCGCAGATTCATGTAGAGTCAAGCTAAAATCCAAAAACTTGTTTGTTCAGGTAACTATTGCAATTGGTCCACATGTTATATATCACCACCTGAAGAACTCTGAACCAATAAGAAACGCGCAACAAAACGCAGGCTCAACCATCACCTTTCGCTGTGACAGCAAGCAACCAGTGATTAATTTTATATGCGTTATTGTACACAAGACCATGAAGTCTAGCCTACAGGTCATTGAACTCGAAAATTTTTCCAGTTTCTAATGGTGACTCTCAGACATTCTACATTCGTCACCTTCATTAGATTGGAGTAACTATGCTTATCGTCAGTGCTTNTCTAATGGTGACTCTCAGACATTCTACATTCGTCACCTTCATTAGATTGGAGTAACTATGCTTATCGTCAGTGCTTCCTCATTATAATTACATTACATTACATTACATAATTAAACGTGTACAGCATATATTTCATTGCAGAATTTCATAACAATCATAATGAAAAAGAAATGTAAATTATCATTGCCAGCATGGAAGGATAATATGCATATATATGCTCTTTGCGTTAAACTGAGCACTTTTTAAAGCCCTGCTTAAGATCTAATTATATGCACATTGTGTATTCTTCCGCCTTATGTAAAATTAACATTGCCATTGGCCTCATGACTTTATTCATGCCTTGGTCAAGTGAAACTGTAAAATTATTATAAAAGTAAATACAACAAATCTGCACTTTGATGCATTTCATAAAACAGGAAGTGAAAGAAATAATTTGTTATCACAAATGGTTACCTAACACTTTTCATTCAACGTTAAGATATAGAAGTATCGTCCCTCCATCGTTATCAACTTTACTGAGTGCATGTCACTCAGTGCACCCATTAAATACACTGAAGAGCCAAAAAAACTGGTATAGGCATACGTATGCAAATAACAGAGGTATGGAACCAATCAGAGTAACGCGATGTGGTCGGCAGCTAGATCGGTTACTGCTGCTACAATGGCAAGTTATCAAGATTTAAGTGAGTTTGAACGTGGTGTTGTAGTCGGCGCACGAGAGATGGGAGATAGCATCTCTGAGGTAGCGATAACATTTGGATGTTCACGTACGACCATTTCACGAGTGCACCGTGAATATCGGGAATCTGGTAAAACATCACATCTTCGACATTGCTGTGGCCGGAAAAAGATTGTGAAAGAACGGGACGAACGACGACTGACGAGAATCATTAAACATGACAGACGTGCAACCCTTTCTCAAATTGGCGCAGATTGGATTTGTGGACTGCCCTGCAGGATTCATGGTGTGAATTGCCTCCTGCATACCTTCAGACATTAGTCGAGTCCATGCCACATCGTGTTGCGGCACTTCTGCGTGCTCGATATTAGGCAGGTGTACCAGTTTTTTTTTTTTGGCTCTTTAGTGTATATGCAGGTAGCAGCAGTGACTTTTTTCTAAGGTTGATTTCAAAAGTACTCNTTTTTTTTTTTGGCTCTTTAGTGTATATGCAGGTAGCAGCAGTGACTTTTTTCTAAGGTTGATTTCAAAAGTACTCGCTGTATCACGAACAGCCTTTAGTAACAAAGAGTCATGCTTTATAAATTAACAGGAATTTTTACAGTGGATAGTACGAGAGGTTAAACCTCACACAGTTGGTCTTGAAGTGCTGTAATGGTAATATTTTTGAGGTTGCTGGTTGCTGCTTCAACTGCAACTTCATTCCCTTGTATCTTCCCATCTTCCATTCATTATTTCAAGCTGCCAAGTTAGTGAAGTGCATTGTATGTTTCCTGATTGATTGTAACATTAATTCTATATTCCAAGTGCTGAAAATAGCACATAGTTCTGATACAGATATTGTGGGTAGTTTTATTCTTAGTTTAAATTTAGCATCTGTACCACTGTACAGTTATAATCCTGATGTATTGATTTAGAGAAATAGGGTAGTATATTTGTTTGAAATATTTTAAATTTTGTTTGTTCTAGGGTTTTGATGTTGTAAAAGAAAATAAAGTGCCCCACCATTTGGAGACAAGCTCAGTGCATAGTGGTAGTTCATCACATGCTGCATCATCTCNAAAGAAAATAAAGTGCCCCACCATTTGGAGACAAGCTCAGTGCATAGTGGTAGTTCATCACATGCTGCATCATCTGTGTCATCTGAGTCTGTCACAAAGGCTCAAAAACCAGAAGAAATGCATCCTGTGGCTAGTGAGCCTTCAGATGTGCTACCAGAAAATAACCCATTCATCGAGGCTGGAGAGAACCACCCAGATACATGTGAATCTAGGTTGGATCCAGTGGACTCACAACTCAACAACACCCAGGGTCATTCCTGTAATGATGATCTAGCTGAACACATGTCAGAAATGGTTAAACTATCTGTGGACACTAATGTTGCCACTGACTTGCATGTACCATCTGTGCAACTGACTTCACGTCCACGACTGAAGGCACCTACGATAGCAAACACAGTAGAATTGGAGCATCTCATAAAGGCAGTGCAGCAGCAAATCATTGAGGCAACTAGCAAACATGCTATAACTATTCAACAATCTTCTTCTGTTATGAACATACCCTTTTCGTTGGCACCTGCAACTCAAATTCCTGGACCACCGGTGCCTCAGGTCACCACAGTTTCACCAGTATACAATGTTGCAGGACCACCATCAGTGTTTCAAATCACAGGACAACCTTTTGCATCTCATCAGTATTCTGGACCATTTCCAGCACCTCAAATTTCAGGACTTCCATTGGCGTCTCACATAACTGGACCATCTGTCGGTCCACCTTTGTCATCTCAAGTCATGGGTCTACCTTTTCATTCACAAGGCACAGGACTACCTCAAACATCACAAGTTCCACACATCACAGAATCACGCCTTATTTCTTGCATCACGAGGCCACCCCAGGCATTTCAATTCACAGATGCATCACAAACGTCTTATGTGCCTACAGTTGGCGAGGCATCACCAGTGTCTTGGATGGCTACGCTGTCTAGTCAGACTGATGCTCAACCAAAAATGTTTTTGAATGGTAATGAGTTATCTTATCAGTCTGGATCAGTATCTCAGACACTTGTAAGTACACAGCTGGGAATGAAAACAGTGGAGGTTTTACGTGAGAACTTCAAGTTGGCAACTGCATCTCCTGAAGGTGCCATTTCGGGACAACCTGCTTGCATCCTCCAGAAAGGGACGTCAGAAACCAGCGGTGTGTAATGATGATACTGTAATTTATTTGGTGATGGCAACATATAACATGTAATATTATTTAATATGATTGATTTAATTCTTGTAACATTTAACATCTGTAATATTGTTAAACGTATGTATCAGATTTTTCAAACACATGCACCCAGTTCTTTTCTATGAGTATCTCACCGAACATTTTTTTTGCTAGTGATTACCACTAAATCTTCACTTCAATGAAATTTAGAAAAACTGTTAAATGTACTAAATATATTGTTTGAAATATTGTAATTGTATATCTGTATTAGGTTTTGAAAAATTTACATACTCGTGTCTTAAGTTTTAAATTATTAGAGATATGTTTTTAATTGAAATAAGAAGCTCTTTGTAATAAGTAATGACAAAAAATTTTCCAGTTGTGATAGTACAAAAATTTACATGAATTTTCATGCAAAACATGAAAAGTTATGATTATTGCTTTTTGTTTTACAATTCATGAACTGTACAGCGTATATTTGCAAATTCTAATAGAATTTGTTCTATGCCATGACACTATTATCATGTCTGTTCTCTGTCATAGATAACATGGTTGCATGTGGTTGCATGTGATAATGAATAAATTTGCATGAACATTTTTGTGCATGGTACTAAAAGATTCATCCCCATTACAACAGTGCGAAGTTTAGTTTATTGTGTATTTTAAATCTTTTAAAAGTATGTGTGTATTACAGAGTTACTGCAAAAGTCAAATCATACATGGTGCATAATGACAAAACTGAAAATAATAACGAATTTTTCTTCTCCATTGAATATCTCCCTTCATGTCTGCAACGTTCGCATGTAAAAAAAAAAAAGAACGGGAAAAGAAGCATGTGCACAGATTATTTATTTTGCATATTTATTTATGTTCTTAACAGTTATGGAGTATATATTCAACAGAATGAAAACATTGCATATAAAAATTTTATAATTGTTCTTTAAGAAGTTATNAAGAACGGGAAAAGAAGCATGTGCACAGATTATTTATTTTGCATATTTATTTATGTTCTCAACAGTTATGGAGTATATATTCAACAGAATGAAAACATTGCATATAAAAATTTTATAATTGTTCTTTAAGAAGTTATGTACCGGCACTGTATTTGATACGAGAGTGTATTTGTCGACTTTGTTACAGAGCATCGTGTAGAAATACGTGAGAAAAACACAGAGGGGTGCTGGAACAGGTTATACAGCTGAGGACCTTGAAAATGCTGCCAGCTATGTAAAAAATGGGTATAAAACAACCTGTGGTGCAGCTGTTTTATAACATTTCTTAAAGTACACAACACCATGTTTTCAAGGCAAGGGCAATATATCCCAAGAAGGTAAAGGTGATGGGGGAGTAGTATCATATTTCTCTCGTGTTGATGAAGTGGAACTTGCCAATGACATATGAGTACTAAAGAAAAATTGGTTCGGGCTTTCTCAAGATAGGGTATTGGATCTAGTTCAAGGTTACTTTGTCCAAGATAATATTGCAAGCGCAATTAAAATATCAGCATCCTGGAACTGAATAGTTTATTACCTCAAAGTATCAAAGTCGATCCTTGGGTCATTTATGATTTTTTCATAAATTAACATAAATTCTAAAAGAACTTTGACTAGAGAGGCAGACCAAATTTACAATTGTGATGAGATGTTTTTTTTTTCCATAACCCATTGAAAACTAGGATTCTTGGAGCTAATAGTGTGTAGAGCCAACATAGAACCAGTTATTCTGTAAAAGAAAATACAACAGCATTGCAATATGCATCTGCAAATAGCAGAATGATTCCATTACTTTGTGTTTTCAAAGGGAAACATGAAATGGAAATTTGGCTTGATCAAGAAGTCGCTACACAAACAGCTGTTTCTGCTACTGAAAGAGGAAGGATGGAGACAACATTGTTTTACAATTAATTTAAAGATGTGTTCTTAAAAGATATTGGCGAAGAGTGACCATTATTACTGATTTGTGATATGCATTCAATTCATACTGTTGGCTAAAAAAATTGGGACAATCATGAAATTGTCACCTGGTACAACACACACATTACAGCTACTGGATGACGTAATTTAGAGTTTAAAACAGAAGTGGGACAAAGAGCTATATATATGGCAATGGCAGAATCCATGGAATAAAATTGTAACGGCAGAGTTTATAGCCATTTTAACAAAAGCTGCTCAGAAGATTTCTTCGGCCAGGATTATCAATTGCCTAAGGCAACGAAGGAGCCATTCCTGATTCTATTTTCAAGCTAGGAGGTCTTCAAAGATACAAGAAAAATCTTCCTCTGGATGTCATTTCATACGAAACAACAATCGCTGGACAGCCATCGGCAGCTGAGCAGTCATCAGATGCTGCACCCACAGCTGAGACTCTAACAGGGCGTGACGTGGCCACGTGGCTACTTATTTGACGCCGGACCATACGTACCCTTACCCTTCTGACCGTATGACACGTCTTACACTGTAACATGACTGGGAAGGTGCTAGACTACACAAATGGAGTAGACCATGTGCTCATTAGAATTGAGTGCCATCCAGCATGTAATTAACAAAAAACGTTATACATTATCACTTCAGACGGTACAGAAAATACTCACAAACAAGTTACACTGTAAAATAGCCAGGCAGGCGGCTGCACTCAAATTAAGGTGAAGTCCTGTCTGATTCAGCCTGGGTACAAATTGCAAGTTCACACATGGTTAAAAGCCTCGCAGCAGAAAATATTAAGTTAAGAGCCCTACGAAAAGAGGGTGGGCCAAAAGCCGGCTGTGAGGCGAAACGAAAAGGTTTTAAAATAATTAGACGACCAGAACTACAATATCGGCAAGAGCAATAGTGAAACTACCGCAGGCCACGCGGCACGAGCTCAGAGAAGAGACTCCCAATGGCCGTCGGAAGCGGAGCACATGCGCGCTACCGGAAGTGGCGGTCCCGTGGACCACATAAGCAAAGATGTAACATGAGCATAGATGAAAATGGTATGGAACAATACTAACACAAGAAGTCACTATAACTTGCATGGAAGTGCACAGCAAAGTAATCATATAAAACAATATTTAAATTTACCGGCTCTTCTATTCACAACAACGTGCACAGGAGTAAATGACAAAATTGTATTACAAAAGAATTCCTTAAAACTAACAAAACCCTTTAAATCAGAGATGCATGTACAGGAGTACACAAGCAAGGCATTAATACAAAGAAAATATTTAAAATTAACACACGCTGGAACATCCGTCGTGGCCCATTGGGGGCTTCGCGCACATGCAACACACGCACCAACTGCATCACGCGTATAAGACTTGTGCGCGAGCAACCCACGGTGGCCTTCCGCCAGACGAGGGACAAGGTCGTGTGACACATCATACACAGTTGCTTGGTATGAAGCACAGAACATAAGGGAAATCAGTACTTTGTGGCCCCACCACAGGCGGCAGTAACCGCTGCTACATGGCGTAGCATTAACAGGAAGAGACTTTGGATATCCATCTGGGGTATCTCCATCCACACTGCTTCAATACATGCCCAAAGTTAAATTTGTTGTAACCATGGGTATTCTGTGGCAGGAAGGTTATAGTCGCACCAGGCCCTACACCTTTTCAATGGGTGAAAGACCTGGTAAAGAAGCAGACCAAGGAAGCAGTGACACGGTGGTCATCCCAGAACCATCGGACAATGTGTGCCACATACATTGGTGCATTGTCCTGTTGGTATAGGTCCCCAGACTGGCCCTGAAGGTAGGGCATGACAACAGGTTCCAACACCTCTGCGACATTACAATTCCTGGTCAGCATACCAGTTATGCATACTAGCACAAGCAGGACTGGAATACAATGGCACCCTATACCATAACTCTGGGTGCTGGGGTGATATGACGGTGTATAATGCATTACTCAGCTAGGCACGCACGATGGTGCTGTCAGACACAGATGCGACCATTGTGTTGCTGCAAGCATATGGGGATTCATCTGAGAATACGATGGCATGCCATTTGTTTCTCCAGGCCTGACGTTCCACACACCATTGCTGCTGCAGATGCCCGTGGTGCGCAGTCTGTGGAAGCCGCATTAATGGGCACCTTGACAAGATACCCTGTTGCTGCAGATTGTGACAAACCATGTGTGCGGACACAGATTGATGTGCTACATGACTGAACTCCTGAACAAGGGTTTTTGATGTGGCTGTACTGTCCGTCATCGCCATGTACGCCAGATGTCTGTTCTTGTGCTCATTGGTACGATGGGGCCGTTGGCTTTCAGGACATTGCTCAACGAGTCCCTCCTCGACCCACTGACCCCATATCCACTTAATTTTGGTTACATTTCTTCCAATGTAAGAACCAGTTTTGCGGAAGAAGAGTTCACAACCCCGATAGACTACGACTCTCCCGTGGTCAAAGGCGGAAATCTGTTTATTTGGTGGTTGTGTTCTTTGATGCAGCATGCTCACTTTGTGCACGTGAACAGCGGGGAAACACGCTTCTACTACTGTAATTGTGTAAATGGGGTGAAATTGATTAGCAGGGGAGAGATAGATCACACGATCACATGTTAAGACCAGTTGCATAGGTGGGGTGAAAATTATTAGAAGGGATGAGATTGATAACTTGACAGTTTTCTGTACATGTTTAGGTCAAGTACCATATCTGACATTAATATATATAGAACATTTTCATGTGATCACTCTCACCTCTGCTGACCAATTTCACCACATTTCACGGTACCTCTCAGTAGTTTTACAATCTTCACTTATATACCGCTTATTAGTGTTGATTGGCACACGTGCTGCGCCATTTGGCTGAACATCTAATTGTGTTGTTATCCTACTATGCTCTATGCATTCACCTAGTGTGAGGTCCTTCAGGTGCATCCTTTTTAGTTTTGCAGTTTTAATAACCAGCTTTGTAGTTTGAAGTTTGTGCTATTTTGTGAAATGTTTTTGTTTTATGGTGTTAGTTTTTAAGGTGATAGGATATAAATACTTGAAATACATTGGTGCGTATACCTCTCTTATGCTGTTTTTTTTTACTGTGAATGCTGTTTGTGTATAATATTATATTTAATTTGATGAGAACTAACAAAAGCTTTTATTATTTACAGGTGTAGACTTGCACAAGAAGATTAATGCTTTACTTTTGTCCAGAGCACAGGAAAAGGCTGCTATTAAAATTCAAGCAAATTTTCGAGGATATCTTACTAGAAAAAACCTTCCAAAAAACAGAAATAATAGTAATGATGGTAGTTACAAGAATGCTCAACTTTTTAAATATGATGAAATGTCTTACTCAGACAACCACGTCACCAAGGATGTGCCGGTAAGTTACGTTTTAATAACTAGAGTACCTACGTGTTTTTACTGTCATTTTTTCAGTACACTTTTGTAAAATATACTTGCTTAATAATCCCTTGTAATGATGAACATTGCAGCAGGTTGTAAAGATTTCCAAAATTTGAGTTTCTGTTCAGGCATGGAAGAATTTACTGTTGGCTCTGATGGTATGCTAATTTATGTATACCATATATATCTTTGTTGGGGTTGTGTGATGAACACTCTTGTGATGGAGATATTTTTCCAGTCTGCTAATGACGGAAGTAGTTTTTCACAGTGCTCTTTCTACCTCCCTTCGTTTGAAATATTCTCTTTAATCTGCTTCTTTTCCATCTCTATCTTGTGCATCCTGTGCATTCTTCAGATGGACCGGGATGACTGGACCAACTTATGCCATATAGGTAGGACAGCTGCTCTGTTTCAATATTACCAATACGTATTGTTTATGTCAATTGTGCACCACTCGGCTTTAGGTTAATTTTCATTTAGAAAGTTCATGTGATACTTGTTGGAATTTTTCTTGTATCTTATGCAACAGAATGTTAATAAAATAGGGGTGTAATTTTTATGCATTTCATATCAGCATTTTTTTACACCCATTTATTTATTGTTGAGAAAAGTAATGCTGTGAGAGTTAAGAAGTTGGGGGGACAGATACTTCTGGAAACTATTTTCTTGATTGTGGTTTTTGGGCGAGATATCTGTTCATTTCCACAAACAATTGTAATGTGGCAAACCTTATGAATTAGTGTTTTATAATATTTTATACTATGTAAAAATTTGTAAACCTGTTGCCAATTGTCTTATGTATATCTAACAATTCCCCTTGAGGCACAAAATAATACAAGTCCATTGGGACTAGCGCCCAAATCTAGTGTTGCAATTCAACAAATAGCCCACATTTTGTCACGGTTAAACTAGTCTACTTTTCAAAATGCTTAACAGCAATGTGTTCATTTCTGCGTACTTACTCGGTAACTTGTGTATAAACTGGTGGCGTGTTCACAAGCTGTTTCAACATAATGTGGTGTCCCTCCAATGGCATATAGCTCCTAAGTTTCTTGTAGTTGAACAGACTCGTCTTCGCTCCGCTACGAATTTCTTTCTTGAATTGTGTTTTTCCCACTGTGCAATATTTTCTTTGATCACTTTGTATTGTAAGCATCTTGGGAATAACGTAGGCCTATGCTTGGTTAAACAACTGGTTTCTGTTAATGCTATCACAAGATAAAGTGTCCATGCACACATTCAACTGTCAGTGGTGGCAGATATTGATTTTCTAACACTGTTTCTCAATTCCTGGTTATCATCTATGTTGCCAAATGTCTGGTAGCTAGGTTATTCAAGGTTCTCCATTATTGTCCTACAAAAACACAATGAATACCTAATAGATGTTGAATATATCACACAAGTTCCTATCCAAATTTTGATGACATTTTTTTAATATACGTAATCTGTAGTTTCTGAGGGTTATATTAGTGAACTACCGCCATACCAAATTTGTTTTCATAGAATGGTTCAAAAATAAAACATCATTGAAAAAATTTTTAAAAATTTAATTTTTAAGTTAACTTTTATGTGTAAGTTAGATGAAAACTGCCAAAAATAATTTTGCCTATACCACTAAATGTACTATGTTTTGTGATATCTAGCGCAATAATTCAAAAGGCACCACGAAAAACAAATATCAGGAAAATTGTATCAAACTTAGGTTTTCTATGAAAAGTAGACAAAAATCAATATCGTGTACGTCTGGCTTTCTCCGCATGAGGCTGATGGGTGATTTCCATAGCCAGGGTTGCTAAGATGATTTTGAAACATGTAACTTTGGGTTAGAATGTCATGAATGTGTGTACTGTGTCCAGAAGCAAGTTCATCTATGACGTTTTGGCAGAATGCTCTCTACGATATCGCAATTGCGATGCTACAAAAATATTTGTGTGAGAAACATATTTTCGCCAGTCGCTACAAAATATATTAAAAGAATGCTCCTAGAAATACTGCAATGAGTGACATGCTTTATATTTTTACTTTAATCTTCAAAATAAAAATTAGTCTAAACCTTTAGATGTAGTTTTACTTTTAGATTGATACACACAGACACATTCAGTGATTCATGAAAATTATAATTTCCTGTACAGAACCCGGAAGTTTTAATTCGGACTTCGGAAATTGAAGGATGAAGTATATTGAAATGCAACTGTTTAAGGTTAGCTGACTTTTGAAAGTCTTATGTTAAACTTATAAACGTTGTTTTATATTCCAGCGTGAGTGCATATTAGTAAATGTACACAACTAGCTTCATTTTATAGAGTAGTTATATAATCATATTTTACATAAATTAAATAATAGCAATTCCCAGTTTCTTTCAAAAAGACTGCTTCGGCAAATGCTAAACGTTTGGCTGTAAGGTAAATCTTGAACAGCAAGAAATGTGAATCATACTCTCACAATATTCAATAATTAGTGTAATATCGCCTTTATACAAAATAAAATTTTTTGAAAATAAAAAAGCAAAATACAAGTTTTAATTTTACATCATACAAAGAAACATTAATTCTTACAAGCATTACTTCCGCATTTTAGCATAAGATGCATCTACCTTTGTGTATATATCTGATGTTGAAAGAATGCTAGCTGTGATATTTATAGTCCATTCATGGTTACTTCCAAGTTTTCTGAAGCACTGCTAAAGTTATACTTTTAGGCAATCCCTCCGCTTCATGCAAACAAATATTGACTAAGTCTAGAAAATTATACCACCAAAGGGACAACATACCGTATTTGTGCGCACTCGGTTTAATAATATTTTACATAAGAATATTATTTTCTTACTAGGCATTACCAACAAGCCTATTTTACTTTCTGGTCTTAATCATATTAATTCTATATTATAATTTATAGACACATGTAGGTAATAGTTCAATTAAATCAAAAATAAGATACTCACATGTTAACGCTTGTGATAGGCTTACATGGCATATTTAGGAAACAACCATACACGATTTATCAAAAGTTTGAATCAAATGGTGTGAAGATTCCGTGAGTAGACTATAATGATTCTTTCTCGTCGCGTACTTGTTTGAATACATTTCACGAAGGCTCAAAACACAGTCTGTGTTACTATTGTCTTGTCCTGAGTGACGTACAGACACAAAAAGGTAACAGAAAACTTCACATCTCGCGATAAGAGTATCAGGATGTCTCATAAGCAACTGCCAGTCCTTTGCCCTCGCACTCCTGGTTCTCCATCTATCTTATGAATGCGAGCAGGAGTACATGATACACGTTGCTGCACACAATGGTGAATGAAACCAGAAGCGCTGCATTCGGTAAGGAAACAAAAACATTGCCATCCAGCCTGGCTTTAACACTTCAAATAATATCCGACTTCTCCAATATGTGCAGCTCATTTTTCACATTTTGAATAAGAGCGTTTGGTACATCATAAGCCCTATGAAATAATGGTGTGACACTTTCTTTTAAGTTAATGTTATCTTTATATCCTGAAATAGGTTTGTCATTGTTAGTAATAGAAAATGCATTAGCATATTGGTTTTTTGGTCAACTACCACTTGAATCACCAACACTGACTGGCTGAATGCACAGACAACACTTGATGCTTCACAAGTAAGTTTTCCTGCCATGTTGGCCACAATACTGACAACCAGTCTCTACCAAACAGAGCTGAGTTGGATAAGTAATTTGGAACCAATAACAAAAATTTGTGCATAGATCCTGACACTTCACTCGTAACAGACACAGGCAATACCCACTAACAGGTAAATCAATGCCATTGGTAGCTCTTAGCACAAACTGAAATGTAGTTACTTCATTCTCCCTTAAATTTTGCTTATTAAGGGCCAGACTATAAAGGATAACAGCATTTCCTGTGTCTGCTACAAAAGCGGCCGCAACACTGTTTACATTTACTTGTATCGAAGCTGGTTTGACTGGCAAGTTTGAGGCATATGTGCACACAAGGCTTTAAACTGACAACTTTTTTACGTAGCAATGTCGCCCATACGGCCACAATCATAACACATCTACTTCCTTGCTGGACAGCTGTCCGACTGATGAAAGACTCCACAGCCCCGGGACCCTCGCTTTATGAGGATACATGGTCCTTGCTGGCCACCTCTCTGGAAGGCTGACAAACACCACGTTGAAACAGACACTGATGTCCTTTGTTGGAACTGACATGCTGCGCGTCCTCTGTTGACAACTGACTGGAACATGTAGGTTTTGCGACCACATTGACTTCTCAACTCTTAGCACTGCTCATGAGAGCAGCCGACTTTGCCATCGCATCCCTATCTGTCAGTGACTAATTTGACTGCCTCTGCAAATTTCAGTTCCTCTGTCTCTATAATAGCCTCCAAAACATTTGCTCTGACCGTATACCGGAAACTAACCTGTCCCTCAGGGTTTCATCCAGAAAATCTCCATACTTGCATGTTGTTGCAACAAGTTTGATAGCAGTAATATACTCCATTACAGTCTCATTTGGTTGCTGCTGGCATTGCCAAAATTTGAAATGTTTCGCTATAACGATATTTCTGGGTGCCAATATCGTGAGAAGACAGTCAATACACTCCTCGAACAAAACCTCTTCCAGCCCTTTGGGACTTATCTGCTTTCAAAATTGCATATGTTTTCAGGCTAAGGTTATACCCAACACCACAACTTTAGCGCGTTCCTTCATGTCAGCCACCTTGAAATTCAAGTTTAGTCATTCCACATGGTTCTCAAACAATTCTGACTTCTGCACATAAGTTGGTATTGCTGGACTTTTCGCCAGCATGACGACAAACTCGATCAAACAAAAAAAACTCAGTTAATCACTTCAAAATGATTTGTTATCGCACGCCCACATGACTACATGATAGTAATTTATTTGTGAACATTAATCTCACACTCTTAACCAGCGATTCCACCCAGATCCTATCCTCACTGCCAGATGTTATGTTGTAAATAATTATGAAGACCATGTTCAATGTACACTGTTTTTATTGACAAAACATCGCTGGACTGACCATTCATATGCTGTTATACACAAATCACAAAGTCATCGACACAACAAAAAATAAACTCACATGGCAGCCTAATTGCCGTTCACATTGTTCCAGTTGGTTGCCAACATAACAATCTTGCAATGACATTTTTTCATGTCTGTGAACAATTCCTTCTTGCATGAGATATGGTTTGTAGCTGCTGAATCTACCATCCACTCCACTTTATCTTTCTTAGAAGAAACCAATCCACATGCACTCACCAGTGCTCTGTGTTTGGGCTTCACCTCCCCATTTTTTTTCATTGAAACTCTCCGGGACACTTTATTACACTTTCTCCTTGCAATTGTGCTTGCCCGGTGTCCATTACCTAAGCATGTCACTTTGTCACAAAACTTGACAATGTGCCACCACTACTAGCTTGATAGAGAGGTTAGACTCTTTTCCTAGTTCTTCTACCTTGACAATGTGCCCCCACTACTAGCTTGACAGAAAGGTTAGGCTCTTTTCCTAGTTCTTCTACCAATGCCCCATACTTGTCCCATGGTAGACCAAGCAAAATTAAGGCTGCAATCTGTTTGTCATTATAATTCCATCCTGCTGACTTCACTGTCTGATATAGGGTTATTATCTGAACTACATACTCGTGCAACTCTTCTCCTTCATCCTTGAAAATGAAAAACAAAGTTTTTAATAATCTGAATCCTTGAAGAAAGCTTACCTTGGTATGTATGTCGGCCACTATCTGCAATGCGTCATTTGGTAGATCACATTCTGCTACATTGTTCAAGTATGTGTCCAACTTGTTTTCCTACAGAAAATGTAGAGTTTTCCTGTTAATCTCTCATGCTCGGCATTCAGAGGTGCTGTAAATCTGTGTAAATAGCATTCCAAAAGCTCAACTGTATTAATTCTGCCTTGGCCCTTAAACTCCACAATAATTAATTCTTCAAATTTAGCCATAAAATGTTGCTCCAATATTTAGTCTCGTTGTGCGTAGCCATTTTGATTTTTAGTACCATCCAATCTTCAAATCAATGACACATTCAACCACAACCACAGTCTATTCACTCTTTCTCCATTTGGCTACACTCGGACATCCTGGGCCCATAACGTATTGATTAAGTTATGCACAAAGAAAATATCAATCAAGTTATTTAATAATAAGAAAATTCCACGGTATTCAAACATTGACGTCATCTCATTCCATTGCACACACACACACACATGCCTTTAAAAAAAGGGGAAGGGGGGGGGGTAATATTCAACACCAGACAGTGCCAGCTTATCATGGCAGCACAAGATGTAAACAAAATATGTAAAAAAAGATTAGTGCACTTGCAATTTAATCTTAGGTTGTGTCTCACAACTCAATTGTCTTATGTCGAACAGTAATGATCCTGTGGCTGTGAGAACCTCTTTAGTGGTAGGAGGACAGAGAATCTGGGAAGTTAGTAGCTGATGGTTCGTGTGTGAGGAAGCAAGCCTCTCAGTGGTAAATGATGTGAACAAATCAAGGTACCATACAGTACTGAACAGGGTTCCCATGTGTAGTATCAGTTTGCATAAACTTTAAGTGCTGCTTTAGTCACAAGCAATAGTTTATTAGTGCTTGTAATTTCCTGTGTAAACACTTAGCTAATTTTTCTATGAAGAGGAGGAGTGTGGTACAATATGGTATTGTGTTTGTGTATGTTGGTGGCACGTGCATTCAGCATTTCTCTGGGATGGACCCCGTGTTGTAAAACATAATTGTATCTCAAACAACTACTACACACTTTACAGGTTGATTTTAATTTCAATTTTTGTGAATACCTGTGCTTGTTATTGTATTTAACTTTTTAATTAACTGTATTTCAGTTACTTATACTACACATTATGTACAGTATAATAACAGTGCACTGTTCATTAAAAATATGTAATAGACATTAATATTTTAACAAATTATGCAGAAGTCAGATTTGTAATTGAATGAAGCTTTTATTTTGATAAAAGAATTAACTTAATTTCCTAATTTAGTCACACANAGAAGTCAGATTTGTAATTGAATGAAGCTTTTATTTTGATAAAAGAATTAACTTAATTTCCTAATTTAGTCACACAATATGTTTAACAGCATCTAACTACTGACTTAGCAAACCATCTGGTCTCATGCTACATGTCATTGCTCTGTAAGTTGATACATTTTGTCATGATAACACAACTAAACAATGAGTTGCTATTATTATACTTGTTGGCTCAGCACTCACTCAATCTTTCATTTGAATCTTCTGACGCATCTCCGCCCCACAGTTGAGCGCCAAATAACATGACGTTAAATAGTTGGGGAAGCCAATGTAACTTGGCTTTACCCCACCTGTGGAGAATACAGGGTGACTTATAGTGTCGTAGTTAATTCCTCCAGGCATAGACTATAAGAATGTGAATGCTGTTTGTGTATAATATTATATTTAATTTGATGAGAACTAACAAAAGCTTTTATTATTTACAGGTGTGGACTTGCACAAGAAGATTAATGCTTTACTTTTGTCCAGAGCCCAGGAAAAGGCTGCTATTAAAATTCAAGCAAATTTTCGAGGATATCTTACTAGAAAAAACCTTCCAAAAAACAGAANCAGGAAAAGGCTGCTATTAAAATTCAAGCAAATTTTCGAGGATATCTTACTAGAAAAAACCTTCCAAAAAACAGAAATAATAGTAATGATGGTAGTTATAAGAATGCTCAACTTTTTAAATATGATGAAATGTCTTACTCAGACAACCACGTCACCAAGGATGTGCCGGTAAGTTACGTTTTAATAACTAGAGTACCTACGTGTTTTTACTGTCATTTTTTCAGTACACTTTTGTAAAATATACTTGCTTAATAATCCCTTGTAATGATGAACATTGCAGCAGGTTGTAAAGATTTCCAAAATTTGAGTTTCTNAATATACTTGCTTAATAATCCCTTGTAATGATGAACATTGCAGCAGGTTGTAAAGATTTCCAAAATTTGAGTTTCTGTTCAGGCATGGAAGAATCTACTGTTGGCTCTGATGGTATGCTAATTTATGTATACCATATATATCTTTGTTGGGGTTGTGTGATGGACACTCTTGTAATGGAGATATTTTTCCAGTCTGCTCATGATGGAGATAATTTTTGCAGACTGCTAATGATGGAAGTAGTTTTTCACAGTGCTCTTTCTACCTCCCTTCGTTTGAAATATTCTCTTTAATCTGCTTCTTTTCCATCTCTATCTTGTGCATCCTGTGCATTCTTCAGATGGACCGGGACGACTGGACCAACTTATGCCATATAGGTAGGACAGCTGCTCTGTTTCAATATTACCAATACGTATTGTTTATGTCAATTGTGCACCACTCAACTTTAGGTTAATTTTCATTTAGAAAGTTCATGTGATACTTGGAATTTTTCTTGTATCTTATGCAACAGAATGTTAATAAAATAGGGGTGTAATTTTTACGCATTTCATATCAGCATTTTTTTACACCCATTTATTTATTGTTGAGAAAAGTAATGCTGTGAGAGTTAAAAAGTTGGGGGGACAGATACTTCTGGAAACTATTTTCTTGATTGTGTTTTTTGGGTAAGACATCTGTTCATTTCCACAAACAATTGTAATGTGGCAAACCTTATGAATTAGTGTTTTATAATATTTTATACTATGTAAAAATTTGTAAACCTGCTGCCAATTGTCTTATGTATATCTAACACTTCCCCTTGAGGCACAAAATAAAAGAACATACATATTATACACTGACAAAGCAAAAATTTAAACTGCTTATATGCTATTTTTTTTTGTAAATCAGTGGATATGGCTGAAGGCACACATTTTACCTAATAAAAAAGCAAAATACAAGTTTTAATTTTACATCATACAAAGAAACATTAATTCTTACAAGCATTACTTCCGCATTTTAGCATAAGATGCATCTACCTTTGTGTATATATCTGATGTTGAAAGAATGCTAGCTGTGATATTTATAGTCCATTCATGGTTACTTCCAAGTTTTCTGAAGCACTGCTAAAGTTATACTTTTAGGCAATCCCTCCGCTTCATGCAAACAAATATTGACTAAGTCTAGAAAATTATACCACCAAAGGGACAACATACCGTATTTGTGCGCACTCAGTTTAATAATATTTTACATAAGAATATTATTTTCTTACTAGGCATTACCAACAAGCCTATTTTACTTTCTGGTCTTAATCATATTAATTCTATATTATAATTTATAGACACATGTAGGTAATAGTTCAATTAAATCAAAAATAAGATACTTACATGCTAACGCTTGTGATAGGCTTACATGGCATATCTAGGAAACAACCATACACGTTGATTTATCAAAAGTTTGAATCAAATGGTGTGAACATTCCGTGAGTAGACTATAATGATTCTTTCTCGTCGCGTACTTGTTTGAATACATTTCACGAAGGCTCAAAACACAGTCTGTGTTACTATTGTCTTGTCCTGAGTGACGTACAGACACAAAAAGGTAACAGAAAACTTCACATCTCGCGATAAGAGTATCAGGATGTCTCATCAGCAACTGCCAGTCCTTTGCCCTCGCACTCCTGGTTCTCCATCTATCTTATGAATGCGAGCAGGAGTACATGATACACGTTGCTGCACACAATGGTGAATGAAACCAGAAGCGCTGCATTCGGTAAGGAAACAAAAACATTGCCATCCAGCCTGGCTTTAACACTTCAAATAATATCCGACTTCTCCAATATGTGCAGCTCATTTTTCACATTTTGAATAAGAGCGTTTGGTACATCATAAGCCCTATGAAATAATGGTGTGACACTTTCTTTTAAGTTAATGTTATCTTAATATCCTGAAATAGGTTTGTCATTGTTAGTAATAGAAAATGCATTAGCATATTGGTTTTTTGGTCAACTACCACTTGAATCACCAACACTGACTGGCTGAATGCACAGACAACACTTGATGCTTCACAAGTAAGTTTTCCTGCCATCTTGGCCACAATACTGACAACCAGTCTCTACCAAACAGAGCTGAGTTGGATAAGTAATTTGGAACCAATAACAAAAATTTGTGCATAGATCCTGACACTTCACTCGTAACAGACACAGGCAATACCCACTAACAGGTAAATCAATGCCATTGGTAGCTCTTAGCACAAACTGAAATGTAGTTACTTCATTCTCCCTTAAATTTTGCTTATTAAGGGCCAGACTATAAAGGATAACAGCATTTCCTGTGTCTGCTACAAAAGCGGCCGCAACACTGTTTACATTTACTTGTATCGAAGCTGGTTTGACTGGCAAGTTTGAGGCATATGTGCACACAAGGCTTTAAACTGACAACTTTTTTACGTAGCAATGTCGCCCATACGGCCACAATCATAACACATCTACTTCCGTGCTGGACAGCTGTCCGACTGATGAAAGACTCCACAGCCCCGGGACCCTCGCTTTATGAGGATACATGGTCCTTGCTGGCCACCTCTCTGGAAGGCTGACAAACACCACGTTGAAACAGACACTGATGTCCTTTGTTGGAACTGACATGCTGCGCGTCCTCTGTTGACAACTGACTGGAACATGTAGGTTTTGCGACCACATTGACTTCTCAACTCTTAGCACTGCTCATGAGAGCAGCCGACTTTGCCATCGCATCCCTATCTGCCAGTGACTAATTTGACTGCTTCTGCAAATTTCAGTTCCTCTGTCTCTATAATAGCCTCCAAAACATTTGCTCTGACCGTATACCGGAAACTAACCTGTCCCTCAGGGTTTCATCCAGAAAATCTCCATACTTGCATGTTGTTGCAACAAGTTTGATAGCAGTAATATACTCCATTACAGTCTCATTTGGTTGCTGCTGGCATTGCCAAAATTTGAAATGTTTCGCTATAACGATATTTCTGGGTGCCAATATCGTGAGAAGACAGTCAATACACTCCTCATACAAAACCTCTTCCAGCCCTTTGGGACTTATCTGCTTTCAAAATTGCATATGTTTTCAGGCTAAGGTTATACCCAACACCACAACTTTAGCGCGTTCCTTCATGTCAGCCACCTTGAAATTCAAGTTTAGTCATTCCACATGGTTCTCAAACAATTCTGACTTCTGCACATAAGTTGGTATTGCTGGACTTTTCGCCAGCATGACGACAAACTCGATCAAACAAAAAAAACTCAGTTAATCACTTCAAAATGATTTGTTATCGCACGCCCACATGACTACATGATAGTAATTTATTTGTGAACATTAATCTCACACTCTTAACCAGCGATTCCACCCAGATCCTATCCTCACTGCCAGATGTTATGTTGTAAATAATTATGAAGACCATGTTCAATGTACACTGTTTTTATTGACAAAACATTNCTCACTGCCAGATGTTATGTTGTAAATAATTATGAAGACCATGTTCAATGTACACTGTTTTTATTGACAAAACATTGCTGGACTGACCATTCATATGCTGTTATACACAAAACACAAAGTCATCGACACAACAAAAAATAAACTCACATGGCAGCCTAATTGCAGTTCACATTCTTCCAGTTGGTGCCAACATAACAATCTTGCAATGACATTTTTTCATGTCTGTGAACAATTCCTTCTTGCATGAGATATGGTTTGTAGCTGCTGAATCTACCATCCACTCCACTTTATCTTTCTTAGAAGAAACCAATCCACATGCACTCACCAGTGCTCTGTGTTTGGGCTTCACCTCCCCATTTTTTTTCATTGAAACTCTCCGGGACACTTTATTACACTTTCTCCTTGCAATTGTGCTTGCCCGGTGTCCATTACCTAAGCATGTCACTTTGTCACAAAACTTGACAATGTGCCCTCACTACTAGCTTGATAGAGAGGTTAGGCTCTTTTCCTAGTTCTTCTACCTTGACAATGTGCCCCCACTACTAGCTTGATAGAGAGGTT
>NQII01000108.1:821481-834689 GCA_002778355.1 Clitarchus hookeri
GCCTTGTTGGGGGAGGGGGTGGTGGGACGAAAACAGAACAACGCCTTTCACAAAACGTGCCCTGGTTCCTGAAGGTTGGGGAACGAGGGGAAGGTGGCACCTTGCCCCTAGCTTACTCTGTCAGCTATTTCTCCGCGGTGCGTGTCCACATTGTCCCGGGGGTGTTTCCAGCTTGTCAGCTGTTTCTCGGTGCGTATTTTCTGACTTCCGGCGAAATACACATGATTATTTTGTGATATCTCGGCGCTCAACAGATCTCACGGGCTCGCTAGAGGCGTAGGGGGTGAAGGTGGGGGGGGGTGGCATGGACACGCATCAGCGACACGTGTCTGGCTTGGCAGCGCGTGTTGGCCTCTGCTTGACCTTCCTGTGGAGACGACGACTGCCACGTGTCTCTCTTAAGTCCCTATACTGGTTATGCGGGCGGGGGGAGGGTTGTTGTGGGACAGCGCCGCTCTAATACGCCTAATGCGTCACACGTCACTTCATTCCTTGAACATGTCCTTCAGGCTCACAGCAGTTGCCCTACTCTACTTAGCTATGCACTAGCTATTTGTTGACCATTTATCATGGTTTACCAGTGTGTTCATCTGCTTTTGTATAGCCTCCTTCTGGGTCTCTGTCACTGTTCTATATATTACNTATCATGGTTTACCAGTGTGTTCATCTGCTTTTGTATAGCCTCCTTCTGGGTCTCTGTCACTGTTCTATATATTATAATCATTTAAGCAGAAAACTGCACTCTTTAGTGTTTTTTATGACAAATATATACTGATCAGGTAATTGTGATTTTTTTTTAAATNCCAATCATATAAGCAGAAAACTGCACTCTTTAGTGTTTTTTATGACAAATATATACTGATCAGGTAATTGTGATTTTTTTTTAAATATGTGATGTCCATTTAAAACGGTTTTTCCAACTCTGGAATACTGTTGAGTTACTCTCTGTACTACATAGTCTGTTCAGTGCAGGTGTTTTTGTTTTAACTTTATACAACCAGTTTGCTAACCAAATGGTAATATTTTACCATCAGTTTTTCTGTGTATAAAAATGTATCAAAACCAAATAAGAACTTTTTCTACTTCAAAAATGAATTATTAATTGTGTGTGACATTTTCTTGCAGGATATTGGTGACAGGTGCAAGGCAGTAGAAATTCAGAATGGTGACACCACCCCAGATTGGCTGAAGCCCAAAGCTGTTCGACCGTGCCCAAATAACGTCCTGTCTGCAGCAATGAAGCAGTACATGAAACTTCAGAAGCTTGGCCTGCTAGATGGGCCACCCATCAACCTCCCAGATGATAGCAGGCCTCCTGTAGAGTCATCAATGCAGCCATCTTATGACATTGCTTTGCAGACAGACACACCGTTGTCTAAAAAATTAGTTGACCATCGTATTCTAAACTATGCACGTCTTNCAGTCATCAATGCAGCCATCTCATGACATTGCTTTGCAGACAGACACACCGTTGTCTAAAAAATTAGTTGACCATCGTATTCTAAACTATGCACGTCTTTCTCCAGAAAAAGATATTTCCTCACAAATATCACATGCAAAGAAGTCAAAAGATGATTTACATGATGACATGTCTTATAATTTAAGTGTTTGTTCAAGACCTAATGATCAGAAAGAGTTTTCTCCTACAGTTTCCTCAACAACTGGCGAGTCTGTTGTTGTGAGCACAAAAAATTCTAATCAATCACAGAAGTTTGAGACATCTTCTGAAAAGACTTTGGGGAGCAAGAAACAGTCACATCAGAGCTCCAGCCTAGATCGGGTGTCTCATGAAAACAGCTTGTCTCTAGTGCCTCCAAAGGTTAGCTTGGTGCGCAGATGGAAGCCAAGTGATATACAACATGGACCATCAGCTTCCAAGTCAGACAGCATGTTGGAAATGACTCAGGAAAAGGAGGAGCAGCGTTTTGTTTCACTTCAGACATCTTCATCTGATACTTACGACAGCCACAGCAAGTTTGCACTTCAGCGTAGAAAGCCACGTCATAGAGTACCCAGGAAACAGTCTTCTGTGAAATCTACAAGTCCTGCCATGCTGGAAGCTGGAGAGATGGTTAGTAAGGTTCTTCTTCTAAACATCTCAAATAATTTAATAAAAATAAATAACAAATATCCATAGTCATTTCTCAAGGATGGGTCAGCACATGATACTATTCTACAGTGTTCATTGTGTGTCTCTTTCTGTTTAGTAAATCAGTTAATCAATGTATTAGAAGTGAAGTTTTGCATGCCATCATCTAGGATTCATTAAAATTATTTCCATTGATTCCTGCATAGTTCTTTAGTTAATTTTCATGCTGTAATGCTTTTTGGCTCTGTCTGTTAAATATGAGTTTGGCTCATATGTAATATACCCAGTTGAATCTGTTTCTGACCATTTAAATGTCTTCTGTCACATTGCTGAGTGCCAAATATTGTGATGGCTCTCTGTCTGACTAATTGTGATTTCTGTCTGGCCCTGTTATGGGAACCAGACATTATAATGTACTCTCTGGACTTAATATTGACTTTGTGAGTGTCTTTGCCCGTGACCTTGTGTGTGTGTCTGATGACTGGCTGGATTGGTGGGAAAAGGCAAGACTGGTACTTAACTTTATTTACACTTACTGGATGAGGTGGTTGGTGTGGTAAGTAATGCAGTTGAGTGTGCACCATCAACAAGGGTTTTGTAACAGACATATAGTTTGTTCTCCATCTCTTGATGTTGAGGTGTCCCTGGCATACCCTCTTTGACCAAGGAGGAAAATAAGATTATACTTGCAATCTGGTGGTATAGACTATGGAATGCTTGCTTAGAAAATATAATGTTAAGATTTACCCTGGTTTGTCTTAGTATATAAAGATAAATGTTCTGCTAGATCATGACAGGACATCTACCCCATGTTCTGTGCTGGCTGTGTCCTCAAACAGTGAAGTTTTACTGGACTGTAGTGGGCTGTCCATACAGTTTTGAAGCTGTGTTCAATGGTTGTAAATCCGTGGTTTCCGAGGACTGTGCATCCACCTGGTCAGGTGCACAACACACTTGTACTTAACTGTAACACTGGAAAGTACATGTACTCTGCAGATAAACTTATATTAAAAATTTAAGTATAGATAATTTGTTGAAGTTTTGCTTGATTTTATTGTAGTGTATTGCTTCATGTACTTTGAAAATACATCAGGTGGCTGAAATATAAATACATATGTTTGATGCAATATCCAGTTATAAAGTTAATAGCAAGAATGCAGAAGCCAAAGAAACCAAGCATATTGTTGGGCTCTTGTGGCAATGACATGCTTGTTTCATCCAACTGTTGCAGAAAAAAAGTGAGTATTGATTTAAACAACTATTTTTGATACCCTTCAAAATAACTTCTGAATATGTGTTCATATCATGTAATGTTTTTGTGGTGCCTTTGAGTACTCTTTTTGCCTCTCTTGATTTTTATGTTATACCGGATGTTCACGAACAAATGACGATAAACACCAAAGTGAGGTAGATAAGTATAAATGGAGCATATTTCATCAATAAACCAATAGTCTAACGTCCATAGTTAATCTGTTAGTGGCAATGGCAATGTGCAGGGGCGGGTATGCAACCTTGTGAATGTGACAATATAACTAGTCTGTGCGCAGTTCTGTGTGCCTGATAACACCGTCGCTCAGTACTGCACGATCGTGGTCTCGGAAGTGCTATGTATCACACCGCTCGGTACTGCATGGTCGCAGTCTCTGAGGTGCTACGTATCTACAGTTCTTGCAGGATGTGTTATCGGAATACTTGGAGGAAGTTCCTTTAGATGCTCGTGAGGTGATGTAGTTTCAGCAGGACGGAGCCCTGCCTCGTTTCGCCATTGCGGTTTGCGGTCACCTCAATATGCACTTCCCGAATCGGTGGATAGGTAGGGGAGACCCCATAGCGTGGCTGCCACGCTCACCTGACGTCACACCACCTGATGACTTCTGGCTGTGGGGCCACATCAAATTGATGGTGTATGCCACACTACTTGACACGAGGGATGAGCTCATTATGCCGGAAACCTTTGCACATGTGTGATGCAACATGCTTCAGCGCTGCACCGCCTGTATAGCCAACGGTGGTGGACACCTAGTTATTGTGATTGCCTACCCGCCCCAGTACATTGCCTCTTCTATTAGAGGGTTAACTATGGACGTTAGACTATTGGTTCCTTGATGAAATATGCTCCATTTGTATTTATCTACCCCCACTCTGGTGTTTATCATCATTTGTTCATAAATATTCAGTATGTTCAGGTTTTTTTTTTTTTTTTACTTTTTTTACATGTGTGACATCATCTTTACTTTATCTTGGTGCCATATCATCCAAAAATCAAAGCAGTAAATTATCATCATTTATTTTAATAAACTCGTATGAATGCTGTAGTCATTGCGACTGGTTGTTGTAAATCAACAACGTGTCTGATGCAGTGTTGCATTCTGCAGAATTTAAACATGACCTAACGAGTGCTCTTTCTTTGAAGAGGAGGCCTAATGTGCTGTTAAGCCTTTCAGCAGTCAGGTTTCATCCTGATTGTGTCCCCCTAGTGATATGGTAAGTTACTCTTGGTCACCTCTGTGAAACACAGGAAGAAATTTGCAGCCTCTGTAAGTTATTTTAAAGCTTGGTATAGTACAGAGTGCTTTATGATCAAGCCTAGCTGTTGTATTCCCCAGACAGGTAACGGTAGTATGGAGCTAAGTAATCTTCCCAGCAGAAAAATTGGAAAAAACTACTTGTGGCTGAGCCGAAGATCTCTTCCTATTAGTCTTGGTATTTAGTAGTAAGAGGGCAATAACTGCAGAGGAATTCAAAGGCAGTGACATACTCAACATTTGGGCTCATTTTCCATGTACAATAGCTTAATTACTTGTATTTTGAGTTTTTATTCACTATTTTCCAAGCTGATCATGTAAAATATTTGTTTAAATTAATGTATTTAGGGCTGAACTAAGTACAGAAAATATTTGATATTATTTTCTGTTTACTGTTGTGTTGAAGTGATTAATAAGTTGGCAATGAAAAGTTAGTAATGTAATTTCACCTTTTTGGTCATTCATTTTTTAAAGTTGGTTTTAGTTTTGACAGATTGGTGAATGATTGCCACTCTGCTGCTATTATGGCTTAGGGTCTTTTTCAGAGCATGCATCATAAACAATGGTACAACATAGAAACTCAATTACTAATTTAAAATTCTGTTGCAGAGAGATTCTTGAATTTTGTATTGATTCATGAACATGACCTTGTAATTTGACTTGTCTGGGAAGAGATAACGTAATTTTAATACGCAGTCTCTTCACAGCATGTAGTAGTGACTTAGATGTGACATTGTTTGCAGGTCGTTCCAGCACCTGATAAGCCACAATTTCAACAGTTTCAACTTCAGGAGCACCTGGACTGCAGGGATGTAGCTTTGCACAAGACACAGCAAGCTGACACGGTTGTAGTCACATCACCAGCTCAACTTGAGGGTGCTCAGATCCCCCAGAAAGTGCAAGTGAGTCATGTTAAGGGGGGGAGTTTTATACCATCGTGGATTTATTTATTTTTTACTTTTTACTATGTTTGAGATTAGATTATGAGAATCTAACTTTGTATTAGACAACACTGTTTTATTTTAGACAACACTGTTTCATTATTACACTACTATCACTTTTGTAGTCATTCTCAGAAGATAATCAATAATTGATTCCCATTTATTCCACATGATAAACAAATAAAAGTACTCCACTGATATTACAGTTATTCAGTCATCCGAGGGATATACTATGCCTATTTAAAAAAGAAATTTCAATAATTAATGCTGAATACAATTCGTGAGTCAAAACTGGTAAAATTCACAATGATTTCTATCTTTTCCCTTTAAGGAGAATCCCTAGTAAAAATTTATTAGCTCCTCAAGGTCAAATCTGACCATAAGGAAGCATTGTGATGGGCTCTTCCAAGGCTGCGATATGGATTTCTGGGTAGCTGAATTTCTTGCAAATTAGATCTGTAATGTAAGATAATATTACATGCAATGAAAGCCAGTTTTTTAAACTACAGATGCCACCTTAAAATGTTTTCCTTTCCCTCAATAGAACTCTGCAGGAAAGCCATAAAAATGTTGTTTTTAACCATTTTCACTATTTTTTTTCTCTTTGAAAATATTTAATATGATAAAAGTAAAATGTGGCAGCTATAGTTAATAGTTTCTTACCTTTCCTGGAAAATAATTGTATTCTCAAACCATTTATTTACTGAGATACACATATATACACAAACACGGATTTTACAGACATTATTTTACTATTTTACTACTTAAGAAAAATACTAACTAATTATAGGGCTGTGCGGTAGTGTAGTGGTTAGACTACCCACCTCCCTACCCCACCTTCCCAGCGGGGTCGCCCCCGGATTTTCGCGTGTGGGAATTGTGCCAGATGATGCTGCTGGTCGGTGGGTTTTCTCATAGATCTTCTATTTTCCCTGCCCCTTCATTCCGGCTCTGCTCCATACTCACCTGTTTCACCCTAATCTGCTCTCAATACCTCGACGTTAAGAGCCGCCCAAATCTCTCCACTCACTACTAATTAATTTTGCATGCAATAAAAATATTTATTTTTTAAAAATAATTTATATATGTAACTAAGTTATTTGCCCTTGCTTTGTTGAGAGTCAGGATAAAATCTTGGAATGATACATAAAACTAGGTAATTATTGCAGTGCTTTTTCAGTTGAAATACCTAACTTGAGACAAATAAGGTTTCAGCAGTAGATATTTAAAAAAATTTGCAAGGAAACACATTTATTTTAAAAAAATCTTTTCAAATTTAAAGTGTAATAATTTCAGACATTGTAGCTATGTCGATAATAAAGTATCTAGCAAAATTGCTAAGTTGAAAATAATGTATCAAAATAGGCGTTCAGTATTGCAGTGCAGCATCTTACACACGCCAAATGCCTGTAGATGACATATGAGTTTGTTCATGTAGCAGCTTGTTAATAGGAAATGAAAATAGTTTTGCCAATGAACAATATATACAGTCTTCAATTTCATCATGAAAGTTGAACAGCATTAAGTTCTTTAGCTGTTGGTAACAGTAGGAACTAGAAACTAAAATTCATTATTTCAGGTATGTCAGCAGCAAGGTGAAAACTGTAGCAGACTCAGCAAACGTATAACGGAACTGAGGGAAATGTGCAGTGAGTTCAACCAGAGCCTGGAGGCTAACCGACAGTCATTTGACCAGCGTGTGCACCGAAACAGGGCCGAGTTGGAAACGATAGCTGAGCAGATGGCAGAGAAAGGACGACAGGCCATTGAGGAGTTCATGACAAACTACAGGAAACAGGAATCAAGCATCTCTCTTGAACCACAGGTACGTAAAACATACATGCGTAACTATAACTAGTGCAAGTATAAATACGTGTTCAAACATATTACTGGTTAGGTAGGTATAATTTATTATAAATGCAATTCTGGATAGTTACAGTATTCACATATATACAATGTGTAGAAAAAAATAGCTGATTGTAACACCAGGGTTGCATAGAAAAGTAAAATATGCGGAATATTTTTTTTTATGGCGAAGTATTAGGTCACAGCGCCCACATGAATCTAACATATAACATTGCAGATATGGTTGTATAACTTCATGCTGCAATTAATACAGTTAATGAAGGGATGCTGAATAATGTGCAAGGTAATAATATTGTGCGGCATGTGGTCGCAAGCCAGTGAATGAACAGTGGGCACTTTGAACATCTGATGTAATTCCTGCCCATCTAACAAAGTGCTGTGGACCCAGGCCTGGATTTACAGGGGTGTTGTAGGGGCCTATAGTCCAGGGTGGCAAAATCAGAGGGGCAGCATATTTTCAGAAAAAAGAACCTTTCCGTATAAAAATAATGTAGATTATCCATTTCCTAGTTATTCTACAAACCAAATGTTATTTTTTGTAACAATATGTATGTACTCTACATCTTGTGATGTATGTGTAAAATCCATGGTATAAACAACTGGGTGTACATGTCCTATCACTTTGTAGACTTTGCTATGTGATGGAAGGAAGTAAGGTGAAACCGTCTGGCCACCAAAACTCAACCGCTCGTGCACATGTCATCATCATAGGGGTACACTTCACACACTAGCACTGCGCACTGCGTAACTTCGCATATTTCCTTTCAAAGCACCTGTTATTAACGGTTCACTCCTAACATAAATATGAAATGTATCAGTACAATATTGACGTCACGGGGNAACATGCACGTGGCTTCACCTTAACTCCATCCACCATGCGTGCTGCCTCGCTACTTTTGTTTTGGTAACACGATACCACATCATATGTCGCACGTTGCTTAGCTACACAGGAATGGCAACCCCATGGAAAGACATTTTTGGTTTTTTCCATGTGTTGGTCGTAAATCAGAATCACTTTTTGACGCTGTTATCACCTTGCTTACGGATCACTGTATCGACATCAAGAACTGCAGAGGCCAATCTTATGATAATACTTTAAATATGTTTATACAGTACACAGGTTTACAGGCGAGTATACACCAAGTGAGTCCCACAGCTGTGTACACACTTTGTTCTGCTCATTCACTGAATTTGGTCGCGGAGCACGCAGCTAGTTGTAACAATTTTTTCATTCTTCTCCAAAATTTGTGCGTATTTTTCTCAAGTTCTACTATGCGGTGGGAAGCATTCAAAGAATGTTTGACAAAGAAAGAAAATGTGGGCTTACAAAGTTTATCCAAAACTTGTTGGTCAGCCCATTATGAAGCTTGTAAAAGCCTTAACAAAGACTGGAAGGAAGTTACAGAAGCACCTACTGACATTGTGAATGACGAAACAGAAACATTTTTCATATGAAGTGAATATTCAACGTAACTGGTAAGACACTCCTTTGACCTCTCTGTAGTTGCTGAAGTGAGAACTCACTAACTGAATAGGTGACAAGTATTAGGGCAGAATGCAAACGAACGACATAAGAAAAGGAAACCTCAAGCAGGCAAAACCCGGGAACATGAAACTGAATTAAGTGGCCAAAATAACTTCAAAACGAACACATTTTTGGTCACAGTCGACAAACTTTTTGCCCAACTAACATAACGGTAGAAGGTATATAATGAGCTGAGGACAAAATTTGGTTTTTTCACTACAGGAGTTGACTTGGATCGTGAAGTTATTGCAGAACATGCAGTAGGGTTAAAAAGTGAATACAAAGAGGACATGCCAGATGCTGAAGCTTTTCCGAATGAATGTATCCTTTTTTTTTGGCTTTGTTAAGAGAATAGAATAATCTCCACACACAATTTTCGCACTTTGCAAATTGATTTATGATAATTGCCTACAAAATTGGTACCCATACGTCGACATTACTTTAAGAATATTTTTGACCACACCGGCATCCAACTGCAGAAAAATTATTTTCAGTGATGTGAAGAATTAAAAACAATCTCCAGTTTACAATGTACCATGAATTTCTGAACTGGTGTGCAATCTTGGCAATTGAATCGAACTTAACAAAAGTCAACTATGATGAATTGATAGACTCATTTGCTCACGGATAGTCGCGAAGAAAGTTCTTGTAAATCGGTGGAAAATGGACTGGAGTGTAGGCATACTGTGTAAGAGAAACATTTTCTTGAAAAAGTCTAACAAAGTCGCAAAGTTTTGCGATTTCATATTTTAATTTGTATAATTTTAATATTAATTTAATTATTAAAAGTAAGAATTACTTTTTTGAATACCAGTACTGTTTTGTCTTCATAATGGCTGTAGAAATGTATGATAGTTTATACTTAAAATACTCCAACTCATTTTAAAGTTAGATTGCTTTTCTTTAAATATTTGCTTCTGTATACTATAATTGATTTAACGGGTCTACTTATAATTATAAATATTGTTTTCCTGTCGTGAAAAAAAACCATTTTATACGAGCATAGAATAATTATAGTATTAATACATTGTTGTGCTACAATATTTTTTTAGGCTTATAATATATTAACAAACTATGGGCATTGTAATGTAATACACTTTTTGAAAACATCGCCCTTGTAGTTAAATATTGTCACTTCAAAAAATTTTAAGACGAGATCTCCCTTGCTAGGGTGCTAAATTTAAATTATGTAAATAAAGCCGGTAGTAAATGAGTATCCACTAGATTGTCAACCCAACATTATGTTTAGTTTTTTACCGATCACTTCAGGATTATACCTTAAGTCCCTTATCATTATTTGTATATGAATTCTTTATCTCGTGTTCAGTCTAAATGTTGTACTCTAGAAGGGAGAAGGGACTCGAAGGGGTGGTGACTGGGACTTTAGGTCTCTAACTGGATAGGTTGGGAGTTTGGGGGGGGNGGGGGGGGTAGCAATATTTATGTAGCCTCTAAGCAACCAAATTATAAATCCGCCTCTTTGTGGACCTCTATTGTAGACTGCTAGTTCGGCTCTTATGCTAATACTGTAGAGTGGAGAGAATTGGGCAGCTCTTAACATTGAGGTGTTGAGAGCCAGTGAGGGTGAAATGAGGTGACTATGAAGCAGTGCCAGAATGTAAGGGCGGGAGAAATGGGAGATTCCCAAGAAAATCTGCCGACCAGTGACATTGTCTGGTACGATTCTCACTCGCGAAGATCCGGGAGTGACCCCATTGGGAATTGAACCCAGTTTGCCTAAATTGGAGGCAAGTAGTCTGACCACTACACCACTGCGGCCCCTTAATACTGTAGAGGGGTGTGTATTAATGCACTATCATTACATGATTTATCCCATGCGGAACTTCGCAATGCATAATTTACTGCTTTCACCACAGCACTACTGTGTACGTTGCTGATGCGGTGCCCCACACACAATCATATACTACATTCAGGGGGCTGCTCGTACCAAATGGTTGGCCATAATACAAAATGACCAGTTCTCAGTTTTCACTTCTCTACGCAACCCTAGTGTTATAAGCCACCATTTTTTTACATAGTGAATATTTATTTTTATTATGTCACTACAACTTCGTAGACCTTGTAAGACTTTATTTAAAAATTTTAATTCTTCCTTTTGTTTTACAATATATGAATCCATTAATTAGTTCTTTTGTATAAAATGAACATCTGTATGAGAAAAACCGTGATATACACATGTATGATACTAGAAATAAAAATTATGTACAATTATCAGCTAATAGAATAAAACAGTACCGGAAAGGTGTTCAATATTCTGATACTAGATGCTTAAATAAATTACCGGATAATTTGAAATTGTTATTTTAATCTAATGTAAAATTGTTTAAAGCTGAATTAAATTTTTTTTATCAACTAATTTTGCACTGTTATGCATATTGTAAATGTGGGTTTAAGTTTTACTGTACTCAGAGATGTAGACCATGGTCTACATCTCTGAGCAGTACAGATCATGTTGACAGTTTATGAAATAAAAATAATTACAAATGTTGGCATGGTTGTTTTTCTCAGTATTATTGTTCACGTTATTAGTTTGTGGCCTATAGTTAAGTATAGACCCATGCTTCAGGAAACTTGGGAGTGTTATTACTATCAACAGGGAAAATTCGGTTACTATTCAAACCCCTGGTATCTCTCCCGAACACCACTGGAATATTAATACAACTCAACATCCCACCATTCTCAGGAAAGGGGATCCCTCCTAATGTCCTGTAGCATGCAGAGTTAACCACTGCCACCACGAATCTTGACACCAATGGATTGGTTACTAGAGAGAACCTCTGGTGGAGCAAAATCATTCGCTTTTGGCTCTAATTACTTTTTATAGCACTAGTGGGTTAGTCAGGACTGACGACACTCAATCGCTTAGTTGTGTGATCCGAAAACAAATTATTCATTACATTTTATGAAAATGATAAATTAAATAATTATACTAGGATGATAAAAAAACTTAACAAATAATAAGAGTCCAAAAACATTACTAAAAAGTAAACTATGAAAGTGAAAAAACTGTTTTAAATATTAAAATACAGCTTTATAAGACTGAATTTGTACTTTGTACAAATAATATTTTTGATCAGAAAATCTAATAATCTTATTGTCCGCATTTTCCTAAATTAAAATTTACTTGAAATTTTGAAATGTGAAAAAATTTTATTCTGTAGGAAATGCCAGCTAAACATTCATTTGAAATCATGATAGAATACCTCACTATGTTGTTGTGCTGTGGAAGCGACACCTACAATTACAAGTTATATAAATTAAGGAACAAAATATTTTTAGATATATATACACACATAAATTAATACTATGTGATTGTTTTTCAAAGTGAATAAACAACTCTTCAAAAAAAAGGATAAATTAAACTTCAATGTATATTTTTGCTCTTTTGTGTAAAAAAAATTGTTACATATTTTATACTTTATGTCAAACTTAAAGAGAATTTGATTACAATTATTTTTCATGTGTATTCGCACGATGTCCTTGTAGTACAGCAACCCATGCAACCACATGTTTCGAATGGATCTTAATTCATCCTCAATTGTGAGCTTATATAAAACTATATGGACAATACTTTATAGTCTGACAAATCCTCCAAAAATTCCCAGATTGTATAATAGACTATTGTATAGAAATTTAAAAATTTCCATTCAATATCTAGTGGTTGTGCTTATAGTTTTGATTTGTGATGGCAGATTATTGTCTTCCCTTACCCATCAGTACAGGTATTTCTTCATTATAATAACAAGGACACAATTTTTCCTCATACAGGGTAGCCAATTCTGTGCAGTACTGGAAATTGGTGTTCTGTATCATTAGGTCAAACATGCTTTTGCTAAGAAAGCCTGATTTTTTTCTTTCTGTTTAAAGTATGTATTAATGTGTAACATTAAATTGATCGTATTAATTGTTTCAGTTTGTACCCACACCCATGATGCCAAGCAGTGCTACTAGTGCAATGAGTCCCTCTGAGGTGGCTAGTGCATTTGAGGAAATTCAGAAAGATTTGGGAGATGTACACAAAATTGTAGCGGAAACACTCGTGGATTCTTCCTGTGATGCCTCTTTCAGATCTGGTAAGTGATAGTACAAGACTACGAATAATTAACATTCACAGTGATTTGTCACTGCTATAATGTTTTCATATTCCCAAGAGTAGACATTAATTTTTCAGACCTACAGCATCAATAATGATATATTGCATATATATATATATATATATATATATATATATATATATATAT
>NQII01000108.1:838948-888084 GCA_002778355.1 Clitarchus hookeri
ATCAATGCAGAAGGATGAGCCCCGCAGAGCCGCAGAACCAGAAAGCAACACATGATCCACTGCGAGAGCGATGGAAGCCGGACCCCAGTAGAGAAGAGAGAGCTGCCCCCATGTGCCTGCCATACATACAGCGATCCAGGAAAAGCCTGGCAGGTACCAAGAGACAACGTTGCGTCCCACGAAAAAGTTTATGTGGCTCTACCCACAGCACCCTGCCTTGAGAGAGCACCGGCCAGGAACAGATCTGAAATGCCTTTAACCAGTGAGTGTTAGTGTAGTTGGGGGGGATCCAGAGAAACATGTAGGGAAAACAGGACTTCCAGTAAATCAAGTGTGACAGGACACAAAGTTAGAAATAGAACTGGGTTAAATGCTATTAGGATTCCAGTGTAATCTTCCATAAGAATCTGAACTAGGTAGTAGAAACGTAAATAGTTTCCTGTATGACACGCCAGCCCACCACTGAGGTAAACTATTAAATGTCCACGTGTACCGTAGCAAGAAGCCCAAGGAAGGAAGGGAAGAGAGAAGCATTTCTTTACTAAATGTATAAATGTCAACATAACGAATAGAAGCCTTACTCACCAAAGGACACTGAAGCCGTACAAGAAATAAACAAATTGTAAATATTTAATTATTTCCAAGGATTGTATCAGTGTTGTGTTTTTTTTATTTTTTTTGTAGGTGGCCCATACGTATGTACATCCCAATATAATTTAGGTGTGCTTTGAAAATTCCTTTCTTTATCTTATTTCTAATAACAAGATCATGTACAGATGTAGAACTTTGTGAAGCACTAGCAGCACTGTTCACACTTTCCTTCAGTTTCATTATTCAGATATTTCTTTTTGAAATAACTCAGTATATTGTCAATTTTATGCTCTGTCGAAATTTAATTCATTTTTTGTAATAGTTGCCCGTTTACAAAAAAATTCCCTTAATTTACAGTATACTTGTCTAAAACACTGTTTATTATGTCTGCACAGTGAAATACTTGAATGTAGGGCAACCTGCAGTGAGGTTACGAATGCATTAAAGCGAAAACAAGACAGTTGATATACTAAGGCATGGCATTTGGGAAGGGAAGAACATACTAATACCTCCCGCTGCAGAAATACCACAACCACTGCAACTGCTTGTGATGGCACTTTGACTTAGGGCCTTGATAAAAGGCAGGCAGTAGGGAACAGGGCCCAGAACATTAGTTTTAACTGAGTCGACCAAAGGCATTCCTTCCACCTTGTTAGCACACAAAATACTTTCAGCCCAAAATAATTCAGCGTGAAGTCTCCTTGTATGAGGGACCAGACCCACTTGGCCCCCTTGTTGTGTGCATCACTGCTCAGTGGTGGGAGTATACTGACTAACCACAGCCAACAGTGGGTTTAGTGTTAGTAGTCTTCATATAATTTGAAAATATTTTCTGTTCACTTTCAAAATACTACCTATTATGATTTTTATGAGGTCCTACAAATTTTTCCATAAAACTGATGGAGGCTGGAAGATTGAAGAGGTTAGGCTGAGTACCAGAAACGTCTATTGGAAAGGACATAAGGGTGGTAAGAATGAAATAGGGTAGGAACTTGACCACCAAATGGCTTAAGAAACACATTGCTGCAAGACTGATAGCTGGCCGTGTTCAACTACTTTATAGCTATAGAATCTGTCAAGAAGTTGGTAGATAAAATATTGATCATCTCAAGGTGAGAAGCATTTTCAATTCTTAAAATAGTGACATTCAGTATGCAAGAACAGTGTGTAATCGTCGGTTTTCTCCTCTTGCGTGGCATGACACCCATCAACATTCATTGTCAGTTTAGTGAGACATGCGAAGATGGTTTTATAGATGTGAAAAATGTTCATTCATGGGTGCAACAGTTCAAAGAAGATCAAGTGTCAAATGACAATGAACCGAAGCAGCCTTGGTCACAAACCAGCTGGACCAACAATGTTATTGCACAAGTGAGGAAATTGTCTTGAAGGACTGGAGATCAGGTGTGGAAGATATCGCTTACACAGTTGGCATTTCTGTGGGAGCTACGCACACCATCCTGCGTGAAGACCTGAAAATGCGGAAAGTTTTTTCAAGGTGGGTACTGCGAATGATAATTAACGAGCACAAGGCTGCAGACGTGACAGTGTGTAAGGTGATGTTGACACATGATGACTCCATGAATGGTGCTTTCTTTTCATTAATTGTCACAATGGACGAGGCATGGATGCCGTTTTTCAGTCCTGAAATGAAACTGCATTCGGCGCAATGAAGTACATTGACTCACCGTCACTGAAGAAATTTCAGGGTACCACCAGTGCTGAGAAAATAATGGTGGCCATATTTTGGGACGGCGAAAGGGTAATTCTCACTCCTTGTGTACCAGCGGACATTATGGTGACAGCTCCATTCTACAAACATGTTTAGAGAATAAAGCACCTTTCAGCATTGCTAGAAAAACAACTGGAACAGCCTGCACGTGTGCTTTTCCATCAAGACAATGCTCATGTTCATCGAACTATCCTAACTCAAGAGTTTGTTCACAACAAAAACTTTGAAGTCGTTTCTCGTGCTCACTACTCAACTGACCTTGCTGCTAGCAATCTTTTGCTTTTTCCAACAATGAAGGACACTCTCCACGGTTGCTCATTTCCCATTCAGGCCACTCTTTCATCAGCGATATTCCAGTGGGCAAAACAGACCCCCAAAGAAGTATTCTTGGCAGTCATGGAACATGGTGTTGACGTGAAAAATGTGTATGTCTACAGGGAGTTTGTGTTGAGAAGTGACAAAAGTTTCGATTTTCTGGTGTAAGTAGTTTGTCATAAAGAAATTAGGAGACCTTAGAACATGAACATACAGTATTTAATATTATATTTTATTATATTATGCATAAATAAGCAGTTATACTTTGTAAATGCTTGTATAGTAATTACAAGTAATTTACCATTTCTTTGGTGTTATTGCAGAAAGTTTTTTCTTTTTATGATATTACTCAGTATAGTTTGTGTGAAGTGCTGTTTTAAAAAACATCAACCCAAAGAGGTGCAATTTTGAAGTAATGAGTGTTCATATAAATACTTAGGACTGCATTGTAAACAGCATTCTAAACTTTACTGCAGATACTGAATTATTTATAATTGTATCCCTTGTAGATTTGGCAGCATTGTTTTTGCGCATGAGTGCTGAATTATTCTTGCTTGGTTTGTGTGTTTGTAACCACAGTATCTACATTCAGTAAGCAGCCAAACTCAGAGGACTTGGAACTCGGTCTCTCTGTAGCCCTTGAGCAGTCCATCTCATCAATGCCTGAGCAGAATGAATCTTCCTGCACCCAGAAGCAGGCCTTGGCAATTGCTGCATGTAACATGGTGAGATGTATGCTGTGCTTAATTTGTTGAGTGTGTGCTTCTAGCTAATATATTGTTCTGGCATTCTTAGGCTTACCTTTTGCTGCTCTAGGAAGTTTCCAATTTTTTGCATACAAATTACTTTTGTAGTGCTGCTTCCTCTCATGTTAAATACATCATTTCCATAAAAAATATTTCAATCTCTTTTGTGTTGGGATTATTGTTCCTCCTATGTAATGTTGTCATATTTTCCTTATATTATGTAGGGATTGTTTCAGGGCATTTCTGTAATGATGACACATTCCTAAGACATTTTATTTGATTCATTATCATTTCAATCAATGATTTTATATTCAGAGGGTTTAGTATGAGAGAATGTGGTACATAATTCCAGCCTCTAACTCGAGATGCATTTGTTTGTTCCATCTTGTGATTATTAGCAAACTTGTTGACTAAGGAGAACACAGAAACATGTTACATGAACTCTTCTCTGAATCCAGTAAAGATAATGGTGTGAAAACAGCACTGGGCAGTGGTTGTATAGGTAATGCATCTGTTTCCTTCTCTTCATTTTGCTCACTTCGTACAGACCTTTCAAGAATTGATTTGCTTCACTGAGCTTCCAGGAAACTAATTATAAAATGATTTATATACTAAACTAACCAAAACTTGTGTATAAAACGGTGTACACTTCCACAACATCCAGAATTGAAACCTCGTGATCTGAAGATAACAATTTAGTGCCCTAGGCACCTCACCCTAAGAAGTCTTCAGTTAATTGTTAAGTTAGTCATCAAAATGGTTTGCATGCACATTGTGACTCCAGAGCTCTGTCCTTTTGTCATCTCCGTTTTTTGCTGTTTATGACATTGGCAGTGTTTTAGAGGACATCTCAAACCATTGCACTTCTGAATGTGGATTTCTTTTAATTTTCTGTAACAAGGAATGTACCAAATGCTTGCAGTAGGCATGTTTCATGCAATCATTATGGCTTGACACAGCAGCTGCATGTAGCTTGTATTCAGTAATTAATGCAACATTCAAACCTTTTTTAAATGCCAGATCCTCATGCATGTGAGAGGGATATGGTCAAGCAACAGCAGAATGTTCCTGTTATGCTTTTATGGCAAGCCATTTTTTTGTTACTTGTTTCTGGGCAGATCCAACAGCATGTGGCGTACCTAATGCAAAAGATAATCAAGTATTTATTTTCAATGAAGAGTTAACCTGACACATGTAACCTGCAGTTATTTTGTTCATTTTTTTGCTACATAAATTGTATGGAAAATATTGTTTTATGGCTGTAATGAATGTGTATTTTCAGTATGATGAACTTATTAGAGATGAGGAAAATAAATGCAAGCAGCAGAATGATTTATTCAAGGAGAGACTCAAACTATTAACCATCAGAACCCAGTCAAGCCTGGAGTGGTTGCTTTTCAAGAAACAGTGAGTAGCAAAGTTGTACTCTATCTTGTATTACCAGCATGCTTTTTACTACAGTAAAATCTTGATTCGAAGACCTTTCATGGTTCCCAGGAAAAGGGTTGTTATTTCAAAGGGTTCTTTATTGTCAAGACCCTTTCAATTAAATTCTTTTCCACTGTTCCCTAATAAAGGGTTGTTATTTCGAGAGGGTCACTATCCCAGGTGTCTTAGAAGCGAGAGTTGACTGTGTTAGTAAATGTTATAGCTGTAAAGATTGCTTGGGTTTTGTTTGGATGAACAAACTATGTAGTGTCAGTTTGTTTACTGAAAAATTTAGTTATTCATTTACAGTATTCCTATAAAATTTTTAATTGTATTTTTTTTTGTAGTACCGTTTCATAAACTTTTTTTTTTTTTTCATTGAGTACCATCCCATTGTTTTATGGTATTAATGCAAACTAAACATATTTTTGTGTGATACCAATAGTGGACTAGGCACTTTTTTTTTTTTTGCCATATTAACGTTTAACTAATGGCTGTATTCATGCTCTTGCTAGCAGATGCCAATGACTACTGTGTGAACTTGAGCATAGCTGTCAATTTTTGAACTGTCCTTGTCTGAGGAAGCTAGTCAAAGTAAACAAAATATTGTAACATTAAAAAAAGTGTGTTTTTTTTTCTCCCCTTCCCCACCACCACATTTTCACATGTAACAATTTTATAATTATTTTTGAACCAGTCAAGCCTAGTGATTTTATTGAGTCCCGATGGTTTATTGTCTTTATGGTGTTTAGTGGGGTAGCATTATAAGATACCAAAATGCCTCCGGGAGGGAGGGGATATTAAAGTTATTAAATCCCATTTTTAAGATGTAAGCAGTGAACATTTTTTTTTTAATACTGTATGTGCAGCTTCTATTGTTAGCAGCATACTGTTTACATTCTCTTTTCTCAAGCCTTTCATTGTCCCACAAGTAATGCTGGCCTTGTGTTTGCATTTAAGAGTCTGTGAGAGTCACTTCTTTTTGCAGTGCCGGATGCCAGAAATGCGTGTACATAGTTATATTGTGGTGGTTAAATTCTTATAACACCAGAATCACTAATGGTGCTGTAGTTAGAACAGGCAAACACCTTATCACAATAAGATAAGCTGCAGTGCAAAGAGAAAGTTTTCATGTTTTGAAGGGCAAGCATAATGCTGCTTCCAATTGAATGAACACAGCATGATGGGGACACACCTTCCCTTTTCGCTGTCCTGTAATATCACTGGTGGTTGTTATAATCAGTGTTTATTAGCAGTAAGGAAACTTAGCAGTAAGTACGTCTTCATCTTAAATCTCATTAAAACAATAAAACCTCTATACAAAACTACACTTCATGCTATTTTATTCCATGCTATAAGTAAAATACATAAGCTGGTTTAATTTGCAATACATATCGCAACCATGTGTGTGAAATTACTGCAACACAATAAACTCTACATGATTAGTTCATAATTCCTTCTCATGAAGGGTAACACTGATAATTTTTTATATATTTTGCTGAACTAGAGATTACAAAAATTATTGTGGTAAATTTAAATATACTCAAAACGAAAACTAATAAACTAATAACATCTTATAATAACAAGTTCTTTGTTGTAACTGTACAGTCATGCAGTATATTTACAATTGCTTGCTTTCATTAAATTTTTGGTAAATATTATGGTTTTTATTCATTATTTTGGAAGCACCAGTTTAAATTTAGTTAGCATGTTTTTCAGGATCACCTCGCAGTTAAATTCAATAAGTTTGTATTTTTTTATGTTTATAAATTAATACGTTTCTTCAGTACATTTGACTTAGCCAAGCATTTTGAGTGTTATAGCTCAGGGAATTTATTCATCTTAAACATCTTGGTCTGAAGCTTCTACTGTAAGCCCTGGGACTCTAAAAATGGCATTCATGAGTGGCAGTCTATTGTAAATTTGGTTCTACAATTTTTATTTAATTTTACGTGACTACACATTGTAAGCATAGGCAAGCTGTGAAGAGGCATATCAGTCGAGCATAAATGTGTGTGGGTATGCTAAGAAGAGACCCACAACTGCTAGTGTTAGCTTTTTAGTGCTAAATATTTGCCGACAAAGTGTCAGGATCATGACGCCGCAAATTTCATCTTCTGTTCAGACAAATTGACGTGTGATGCTCCCTACTGATTATTATTATTATTATTGACTCCACATCATCATGTGCGCGTCACGTGCCCCCGAAGGAATCAAACCCAGACTGGCCTATACCAAGGCCAGTGTCCACGTAATGATAGGAAGTCACGTCGTTGCTCCCGTTACTTGTAAACCTGCTGAGAAGCAGCTGCGGGCATGCAAGAGTTTGCCCCTAAGTGACGAGCGGCGGATACCGCTCGCAGTCACCCCCAAACCTCCATGCCGCCACCCCGCCAAACAGANCGCAGTCACCCCCAAACCTCCATGCCGCCACCCCGCCAAACAGATACAAATCTGTTTTGTTTTTTGCTAGAAGTTACTGATGTCTCTCAGCTGTGCCAGTGCTCTGATGCTTCCTGTGAGTATAGTGAAGTAGGTTGCAGTGTGCAGTCTCTTGAGGTGGTGAATGGTGAGATGTTTTTTAACAGACTGTCCTCATTGTTAAGCAGGACAGCTAGCAGGGAGTAGCACACCTGGGTTCCTGTCCTGAAGTGATCAAGGCCAGGTGTTTGTTGGACATACTTTATTGCATACATGAAATAACACATCACTCAATCGAGACCCTCTACAGACTGTTTGACTCTTGGTAGTAGTCATACGCAGCCACACCAGATGTGCCTATGGACTGAGTTCAAACTCTAGTTCTGTAGCTGTTTAGCCACACAGGAATCACAGTTTATTCTATCGTCTAGTAGGGATTTCTCACCAATCCCATATATATGTTGAGCTCACTGTTCACAGTGCCTCAGATGATGATGATNTCGTCTAGTAGGGATTTCTCACCAATCCCATATATATGTTGAGCTCACTGTTCACAGTGCCTCAGATGATGATGATTTTGAATCCCATCTTATGCTGACTGCCAATACAGGACAACGTTGTGAGCTGCTAGGTGTTTGGTNGATGATGATGATTTTGAATCCCATCTTATGCTGACTGCCAATACAGGACAACGTTGTGAGCTGCTAGGTGTTTGGTCTAGTCGACACAGCAACATATTTCCAGGGGCATAACTTTGGCTATTTACAGCCAATGGCCGAAGTAATTGTGGTGCTTGCAGTTAACACCCTGCTGTTCCTTACTTACCCTCATCTAGNTATTTACAGCCAATGGCCGAAGTAATTGTGGTGCTTGCAGTTAACACCCTGCTGTTCCTTACTTACCCTCATCTAGATATCTCAACCTGCTACCTGTATCAAATAGACAAGCTCACACGTACTCACCAAGGCTTTAAAATAATGATGTGACCAGGTATTGTCAAGAGCCTTGTTTATTCAGTGACATAAGCAAATTGCTCAACCAGCCTGACACTCATGAAGAACTTGTCCTATGCCCCTTGTGTGGGCCATAAAGGATTCCGTGTAGTACATCCTATCCAAGCANTGTGTGGGCCATAAAGGATTCCGTGTAGTACATCCTATCCAAGCAACCAGGGACCTACAAGCAGCTCACCATAGGCACTAACACAGCACAACAAAATAGGTCTAATGCCACTTGGTTATTACAAGATGGTTTCTTCCATCTTCTCGTTCTCTTGATACGCTACAACTCTGAAACTGTGAACTTGAGCAAGATGGGAATACATATCATAGACTTAGAACTATACCAAGACAAAAATGTGAACAGGGCTTGCAGCCTTAACATGCAACCTACCTGACCACAGAGGTGTGAAAGGGCAGACACAATAGGGNAAATGTGAACAGGGCTTGCAGCCTTAACATGCAACCTACCTGACCACAGAGGTGTGAAAGGGCAGACACAATAGGGCAATTGAGCTCAAGAGAAATCATCTGGCCTTTGCTGTTCGTCTGGTGGTCTCTGTGAACAAAATATCATCATCCTCTCTCTAGCTGCTGTGGTTTGTATATTCGCTGATATTCCATGTGAGATGACTATCAGACTGCATTCTGTTGGCCCAGTGATTAAGTGCTGGACCACGGGGTGGTGGCATTGACTTGAACCCATCTGCCCGGGTATTGCTCTGGTCTTAATAAAGTTGCATTGGTAAGGATTGATATATTGAAGAATTTGCAAATTTTTTTGTATAAGTAATAGAATGTTGGTCAGAATCCCATATGAAATTAAAGGTACAGTGTTTGCATTGCCTCAAAGTCAATATAATAAACGTGATGACAACTGTATTTTATTCTCTGTCCATTTTTAAACATTTTGTTTTGAACCATCATTTTCAAACCTGTTGGGGATATCTTAAATAATTTTAAAATGCATGTTGAAACTGAGAAAATGTCCTTTTTATAGTGATTCAGTATGAACAGATTCTGATGTGTTATATTAGTTATAAGCTTCTGATTTACTTTTTTTAATTTCCATGTGTGGTTTTTAAATATTATCTGTACTTCTGAATTTATGCTCTACGAAGGTGTTTTGCCCCACGTCGATCATAATGGAATTATAACTTATTACCTCTATGAATAATGTGGCCATAATGGTAAAGTATGTACCTCAGTGACTTTGATTGACTAGTAGGACATTGCAGTCAGGGACAAGGCCTTTCAGCATTAGCAAAAGCATTTATCAGTGAAAAATGTTTGAAACCCTCCTGTTGTATGGGGATTTTCTAGATTTTACAAGCTTTTTATTGTTATTTAACATTTATTTAAAACAATAAAGGTTAATTTTTTTTNTGGGGATTTTCTAGATTTTACAAGCTTTTTATTGTTATTTAACATTTATTTAAAACAATAAAGGTTAATTTTTTTGTGCTATAGAGAGTATCGCAGCGCTGAAAGAAATGACAAGTTATCGTCTATCAGGAAGAAGCAAAGGGGAGTTGTAATCAAATACTATGAAGAAAAGGAAAACATCTTGCAGTAAGTCATTTGCTACTTAATGCTATTTTTTTATACTTCTATAAGCAAGCAGATGTCACCTTATGCAACAATGGGCAACTTAGTTGCATGTCTCATGAATTTTGATTGTAGACTAGCTTGGGTAGCTTTGTTTAGGTAAGCGAGCTCTGTATGAAATTACGATCATGTATAATTTTCTGACAAATGCTTATGAAAGATGCTTTATGTAAAGTATTCTTAATTACACCTCTTGTTTGTGTTAAAGGCAATGAACTATGGTCGCAAAGTAGCATGTAATGAATAAACTCTTGCAGAATGTTAATTATAAAGAAACTTATATTTTTTCTGTATTTATAAGGTTGCTATGAAGTTGAGAGGTCAGATTATTAATGACTACAAGCCCTGCACGTGGATCTACACTGTCAAAAAAAAAGGCAGATGCAATTATTATTGATTGTTGTGTACGTAAAATTGCCTGTAGTAAAAATGTAATATTTTCTTTTGACTAACAGATTGTGCAAAAGCCATTGTGTGATTTCTACATTTTCCAAACATTCTTTCACAATTTTGTGCTTAGCCGATGCAGCATTTGTCCAGTACATTTGCTTGTGTCAGTGAAGTCAGCTTATGAGGTGGGTAGCCCATAATGAGTATGGTTTTATTTGTGTACAAATGTGTAATGGGTACGTGACCTGCGGGAAGTCTTAAATGTGCATTATGGAATTTCCACTGAGATAATACGCACTGCATCTCACAAGGCGCTAACCTAAGCAATTCATTTAGAGATATCCTTGCATTAGGGATGGGTAGAATCCTATTTTTGGCCGAATCTGAATTCATAGTCAGATCCTTTAACATATTATTGAATTTCAAATCTGAATCTGAATCCATGTTACCAAAAAAATTGGTTTTGTTTCTGTACAATATTTTTATACAGTGGAAATATACTGGAACACAACTACAGATAATTCTAATAGTGATTGCCAAGTTAGGCTAGAAAGATAAAAGAAATTAAACAATTTTCTTCAAGTTGTGTAGGCGTGTATCTAGAAAAAGTATTTGTGTAGTTTTCAGTATGGCTAAGCTACATCACATATAAAATGTACGTCAAGACAAGAATCAAGTACTCCTAGTATGGTTAAGTTGTGCAAAGTTACGTACATGCTGTGCAATTGTGTTGTTTTCAACTAACATGGTGAAATAAGAATATTGCTGGTTTTATGTTCACTTGTACAATGAAGAATGCATTTATCAAACACCAATTTTTTATAGTCGTAATGGATTTTCCATAAGGGCAATGCAAAAAAATTTCCACCGAATAACTTTTTTGCATTCTNTGTACAATGAAGAATGCATTTATCAAACACCAATTTTTTATAGTCGTAATGGATTTTACATATAACGCACATATTATTTTCTCAAATTGTAAAAATTTTCTCCAAAACTAATTATTTTCTTAATAAAAAAACGGAAGGTATTTGAATTGAATTGTTTATACATGTATACAAAAAAGATAAATATTTCTGAATACCTTGCATGTATACAGTTACCATTGCAAATCCATAGCTAGGGATACCTGTTTTCAGTGAAAATATTTCCACAATTTCGTTGGTTTTGATGAGGTGATTTCTGTTATTTTTCGCTACTTTTCTACAATTTCATACAAAATTTCAATAATTTTTAAAATGTAATTTTAATATTTCAAATGCCAAAGTATGTGTACACTTAATTTTCCTTCAGCAAAATACTAAATTGAGGTGCTTAATTTTGTAAATATGTTAACTTAAAGGTTAAAATTTGCCAATTCGCTGGAAATAGTACTTGCCAGTCCATGTACATAGTATATGTATGTGCATATAAAAGTGTAAATGTGTAATAAAATATAAGCAATGACACACATCACCAGCACGATTCCCACACAGAATAGAATACTATTCTAAGAAGTTATACATTTCACTAATGAGCCTACTTTCCTCATTATGGATGCAAATAATTTTGATAAAGTTCTTACAAGGTTCAGCAGTAGGCAGGCCTTGATGTCTTGACAGCGATATCATTAGGGATGGAACCAGAAACAAATGCAATACTTTTGAGACAATTACAAATACACACATGCATTACCTGGGACTCAAACTCAGAATGCTTCGTACCGCAATATTTTATGCAACAAACTGCATTGTGGAGGTAGGATTTGGAGCATCAACTTCGGTTTTAATTAGTCTAATGTTTTGGTAATATATACAGGGAAATCATTTTGAAGACAAGTGCACGAGTCACTCAAAACGCGTAAGTTTACCTAGCCTACTGTAGCTTTGCTTGTGTGCAGAATTTGATGGAAATAGGTTGACTGGTTCCCTAGATATGACATAAAACATTATTTTCTCATTTGGTGCTATTGTACAAAAAGGCCTAAAAAGAGACTCTGTATAAGCATGTCTGATGCTTTCATTAGATACTGCAAACATATAAAGATGCTTGAATTCTGTCGAATTGTGTAATAGAGAGATGATAAACTTATCTAAATTTATACTGCTGCCATTTTGAAAAAAAATCTGATCCTCTCAAATTATGTAACTTATCATGGCCTACTGTAGCATTACATGTGTGAAAATTCTTAGAATTAGTTGATTGGTTCCTGAAATATGGCATAAATGTTACACTTTCTCACCTGGCACTATGTTACAAAAAATCAGGTAAAATTATTTCTATAAGCATATTTGATGTTTCTAATAAATACTGTCAGCACAAAAAGTTGAANACAAAAAATCAGGTAAAATTATTTCTATAAGCATATTTGATGTTTCTAATAAATACTGTCAGCACAAAAAGTTGAATTAAATTTGTTTAAATTGATTAATGTATATGACAAACTTTCTAAATTGGTTATATGGCAGCTATATTGTAAATGATGTCAGGTACACTTAAAACATGTAAGTTTGTGTGGATTACTGTAGCATTACATGTGTGAAAAATTGGTTGGGAATCTGTTAATTGTATGCCTGAGATGTGACAAAACTTTTATTTATTAATGTGGTGCCATCTTGCAAAACAGCAGGCAAAAGAGGACCTGTGTAGACACATTTGATGGGTGTGATAGATACTGCCAGAATACGAAGTTAAGATGAAATGTGTTTTAAGGTTCCATAGGTGTAGGGTACTATACCAAAATGTTTAAATATACAGGTGGTACTTTTAAAAATAAGTGTCTAGCCATCTTAGTCATAGCCTTTCACTTTACATCGTCGACCATAGTGTTACTTGTTGTTTGTCAAATCCGGTAGTAATTGGATGATATTTTCTTACAAAATGGCAGACAGAAGAGGCTCTGTATAGACACATTTTATTGTTGTAACAGATAGTGCCAGCACATAAATTAAGTTGATATTCGTTTCTTTGTTTCATAGGTATAGCGTACCAAACTATTTATGTGGTTGCCATTTTGAAGATAAGTGTCAGACTCGCATCATCTCCATTTAGATGTTCTACCTAAATATTACTTGTTTGCCAAATTTGGTAGGAATTAGCTGATTGTTTCTGGAGATATGGCAAAATTTTATTTATTCATGTGACAAACACTTAAAAAATGGCAGACAAAACAGGCTCTGTGTAGACACATTTGATTGCTGTAATAGATACTGCCATGATTCAAAGTTAAGTTGAATTTGGTTACATTATTTTGTAGCTATAATAGACTGAGCTAAAATATTTATATGGCTGCCATATTGATAATAAATGCCTGATCCATTTAAATTATGTCAGGTTATATCGCCTACCATAGTACTACTTGTTTGGCAAATTTGGTAGGAATCAGTTGATTNACAAAAAATCAGGTAAAATTATTTCTATAAGCATATTTGATGTTTCTAATAAATACTGTCAGCACAAAAAGTTGAGTTAAATGTGTTTAAATTGTTTAATGTATATGACAAACTTTTCTAAATTGGTTATATGGCAGCTATATTGTAAATGATGTCAGGTACACTTAAAACATGTAAGTTTATGTGGATTACTGTAGCATTACATGTGTGAAAAATTGGTTGGGAATCTGTTAATTGTATGCCTGAGATGTGACAAAACTTTTATTTATTAATGTGGTGCCATCTTGCAAAACAGCAGGCAAAAGAGGACCTGTGTAGACACATTTGATGGGTGTGATAGATACTGCCAGAATACGAAGTTAAGATGAAATGTGTTTTAAGGTTCCATAGGTGTAGGGTACTATACCAAAATGTTTAAGTATACAGGTGGTACTTTTGAAAATAAGTGTCTAGCCATCTTAGTCATAGCCTTTCACTTTACATCTTCGACCATAGTGTTACTTGTTGTTTGTCAAATCCGGTAGTAATTGGATGATATTTTCTCAAGACATGACAACATTTTATTAATTCATGTGGCATTTTCTTACAAAATGGCAGACAAAACAGGCTCTGTGTAGACACATTTGATTGCTGTAATAGATACTGCCAGGATTCAAAGTTAAGTTGAATTTGGTTACATTATTTTGTAGCTATAATAGACTGAGCTAAAATATTTATATGGCTGCCATTTTGATAATAAATGCCTGACCCATTTAAATTATGTCAGGTTATATCGCCTACCATAGTACTACTTGTTTGGCAAATTTGGTAGGAATCAGTTGATTNCCATTTAAATTATGTCAGGTTATATCGCCTACCATAGTACTACTTGTTTGGCAAATTTGGTAGGAATCAGTTGATTATTTTACAAGATATGACTTAAAAACTTTATTTTCCATGTGATGTAATAAAACATTTGATGCTTGTAATAAATATTTTCAACTTACCAAGTTTGGTCAAAATTGGTCAAACAGTATGGTAGATATAGCAAATAAACCTAAATATTTATATAGTCACCATTTTATAAATGTCATTTTCATTTAAATTGCATATATTTACACGACCTACAATAGTTTTACGTATGTACCAAATTTAGCAGGAATTGGATGAGGCATTCCCGAGATATGGTGTAAAAGTGTTATTTTTTCATGTTGTGCTATCTTTCAAAATGGCAGGTCAGTAACATTATAGCTTTCTGAATTCAGTGCTTTCATGATGCACTGTTAACATATCAAATTTAGTTTAAATCAGGTCAATTGTTCCTGAGATATAACATAGCACTATAAATATTAAAAGTGCCACCATTTTGAAAATGATACCCAGCATATTTGAAAACTGTAAAAGTCGGATGTTCTTACTAAGTACTATATATATATATATGTGTGCCGAGTTTGGTACAGTTTGTTTCTCGGTTCAAAAGTTACAGGAGTGTTGGTAGTTTGGGGGGGGGGGGACATATATCCAGACATTTAGGTGTTTCATAACAAAGAAAGTAGGCTAAATATGCAACCATAAAGAAATACTAGGCAAAAGATAGATATAAAAGATTTTTGGTAGTGTCACATTTTGTATCAACCCAACAATTTGACTGCAAAAACTCGCCCTGCATCTTGCTAAAACAAATGCTGGTATTGTTTGGCCGTCCCAACCCTACTCTGTCCAAAACCCTCCTGGGCAGTGCTGTGTGTTTGTCATCTCCCTCTGTTGAGGGAACCTGATAGTATGCCCAAGAAGGGTGAGTGGAGATATTTGGGCGGCTCTTAACAGTGTGNCCTCCTGGGCAGTGCTGTGTGTTTGTCATCTCCCTCTGTTGAGGGAACCTGATAGTATGCCCAAGAAGGGTGAGTGGAGATATTTGGGCGGCTCTTAACAGTGTGATCTTGAGAGCCAATGAGGGGTGATTGAGGTGAATATGGAGAAGCGCTGGAATGAAGAGGCGGGGGAAATGGGAGATCCCAGAGAAAACCCGCTGACCAGCAGCATTTTCTGGCACGATTCCCACATGCGAAAGTCTGGGAGTGACTCGGCCGTGATTGAACACGGTTCGCCTTTGTGGGAAGTGAGCAGGCTAACCGCTCAGCCACTGTGGCCCCAATTGGGCATTAAGAGATAGGTAGATGGTTGTGGAACTGTTCACTACACAATAGCAAAGCTCTACGTGGGGAGAACAGACTGAATGTCCCGCATCCTGAGTAGAAGACGGCTAGTCTGTCACCTGTAAGAGCAGTGATGTTTACGGTAGATGGCACCAATGTTCTGGGGCAGTTCATTGGTATCCTACATGCCTAGCTGATGACACTCCATTGGTTCTCTGAGACAATGTTGTCAACTTGCGAGTTAGATTGCTGTGACTTTAGTGGCTACTGATGATGCAGCACACACACTTGCTTAGCCATTAAGCTTCCATTTTGCCCTACTTGCATTTGCAACCACCAGGGATACCCTTCTCCACCACAGTTTATCCAGCTGAAGGGAGACTACACTTTTGATGGTCTCAGTAGCATCTTCTCCTGCATTAAGTTTTGCTGACTGGCCCAAATTGCAGAAATCTCCTTTGGAAATGGGTCCGAGTCAGGTTCATTCTCATTGCAGAATGAAGGCAGACTTTAGCAAAGCAGGGAACAGCATCAGCATACCCCACTAACAAAACATTTTGTGACCTTCTGCTGAGGAAGTTAACTGGTTGGGAAGACATCTTCATCTCAAAACTTAATTTTTCTCGACTGAGAGACTAAGGGACCTGAGCTCAGGGACAATGCCTCTGCCCCACTAACAGACTGTCCATATCCTTATGAAACCAACCTTACTGAAGCAGCTGGTAAAATATATTTTGATCCAAGGTGCCTGAAAATGCAGCTGACCAATTATTGGAAGGCATTAAGCATGGTGTTATTTTGATGGGCCTGCTACTGCCCACAAATTTTGGAACTCTTCAGCACAGCCATCACTTTGTTATTATGTTTGATTTTTTTACATTTAAGAAAAGTCTCATCAAAGTTATGGTCATGAACTGAACAATAATGGATGAAAATAATTGAGCTTAATTATAAAATGATGAAATCATAATATTGTTATATGCATGTAATTGTTATTTAAATTTTTTACATGGTTCTATTAAAAAAATGTAATTATTTAAAGAAGCCAAAAATACAGCATAAGGCCCTAGTTTATAGTCAAGAACTTACTGTATGGGATCGTTGTGCTCCTTGATCAGCCCAACCACAACATACCATTATTTCCCAATTTAGTTTTACTACTTTTTTTTATTATGGATTTGAAAATACAGAAAGGAACATGGCAATGCTTTGATTTTGCATTTTAAGTAAGTTTTATCTTGTAAATAAACTGTATTTGAAAATGTCATTTGGTCCATATTATTCACTAACATAACACAAGACAGTTAAAGATTTTTATCATATTAATATAAAAGTTATCACTTGTTTCCATTGTTCTTCACATAATCCATTTTTAATTGTGAACTCAGTCTGAATGTTTTACATTTGTTTTCCCACAATCATTCGAGCTTGAATCTCACCACCTAAATGACCACTAAAATTTTCCCAGAAGGAAATGTTTTTTTTTTNTCATGAACTGAACAATAATGGATGAAAATAATTGAGCTTAATTATAAAATGATGAAATCATAATATTGTTATATGCGTGTAATTGTTATTTAAATTTGTTACATGGTTCTATTAAAAAAATGTAATTATTTAAAGAAGCCAAAAATACAGCATAAGGCCCTAGTTTCTAGTCATAAACTTACTGTATGGGATCGTGCTCCTTGATCAACCCAACCACAACATACCATTATTTCCCAATTTAATTTTACTACTTTTTTTTATTATGGATTTGAAAATACAGAAAGGAACATGGCAATCAATGCTTTGATTTTGCATTTTAAGTAAGTTTTATCTTGTAAATAAACTGTATTTGAAAATGTCATTTGGTCCATATTATTCACTAACATAACACAAGACAGTTAAAGATTTTTATCATATTAATATAAAAGTTATCACTTGTTTCCATTGTTCTTCACATAATCCATTTTTAATTGTGAACTCAGTCTGAATGTTTTACATTTGTTTTCCCACAATCATTCGAGCTTGAATCTCACCACCTAAATGACCACTAAAATTTTCCCAGAAGGAAATGTTTTTTTTTTGTTATTGTTAGTGTTTTAACCCTATATGTGCAAATAGTAAACAAAATTTGAGGTGGAATATATTATTATAATATAACTAAAGTAATGTCCCCTTGAAAAAAAACATTTCTGCCTATTGTTACTGGAAATCAACATGTGTTCAGTAGGGTTGCGCAAGAATTAAAATCTGGAATTCAGAAAATTTTTGAGAAAGAAAAAAATTTTCTTGCAAAAATTGAGACGAGAATGAGAAATTTTCAGTTAATTAACATATTTGTGACCAGCCTTAATTTTTAAAACTTATGTGATTTCCTAGCATATGATTACATTTTAAACATACATTCAAATGACAGGTGGACTGTTTTGCATTATATGCTATATAATATAATCACTCACTAAATTAAACACTAAACAAGCAAAACTTTACCTGTCCAGAAGTAGTATAGACACCAAATTGCAAAACTCTGAAACACTAATATAATACATATAGTCTAGATTATAAAGAAATTAGNAAAACTTATGTGATTTCCTAGCATATGATTACATTTTAAACATACATTCAAATGACAGGTGGACTGTTTTGCATTTTATGCTATATAATATAAGCACTCACTAAATTAAACACTAAACAAGCAAAACTTTACCTGTCCAAAAGTAGTATAGACACCAAATTGCAAAACTCTGAAACACTAATATAATACATATAGTCTAGATTATAAAGAAATTAGTACACATGGTGCCAAAAAAACCTATACAGTACTTTCAATTGTATTTCGTTTATAGCCTTTTTTGGTTTTCATGTAAAAAATTAAGTTCTTCAACATGTTCTGTGGCTAGGAGTTCTCTTCTGTAGCTCACTATGTTCCCAGCTCCTGAGAAAACTTGCTCACTGGCATCTGTTGCAGGAATACTGAGAAATTCCATAGCAATTTTGCATAAGTGAGGATAAAGGATGCTTCCTTTTTCTTTACCACTTTAAGGGGTCATCCTCTCTTGAGGTAGGTGGCGAATAAAGATAGTCACTCACTTCAACATTATCATTTACTTCCGACTGATATGCCATATTGTCAAATGCACTCCAGAAAGACAAACTGTTATCCTGGAGTTGAAATTAAAAAAAATTTTTTTGTAATTTAAATTACGTAAGAAAAATTNAATTTTTTTGTAATTTAAATTACGTAAGAAAAATTTGACGTGCATAAATAAATTCTCAAACAGCATACAAAGCATTTTATGTTGGGCACCAGCTTAGTTCAGCAGCCTACATCAAGTATGCCAGTTTCTTAGTATTATACAGTGTTGAAGACAGGCAATAACATTTGTTTAATGTATGAGTGAATATGCTTAATCTAAAATTGAGGCTATTAGACCCATGTAAAAAAACACATCTGATACAGTAACTCTAGCTTACCTGGTTTGTTTTTTGAAGATGAAATTTGATCCTTTTTTCTATTTAAGTGCTCTACTGCCATAAGCTTTTGGTCCTTGGGTACAAGAACATGCTTGAATTGTGAGTTTACCAGCATGGCAGTGTAGTACGGCTCACTTCGCTCATATAGAGGGAACCTAACCTTCAAAGTTTGTAGCAGCGCTCTTTGCAAAAACAATGCCAGACCCCATTACTCCCGTGTTTTTGTCAATGTAACTTGTGAGATACTGTCTCATTGAAAATAAAATAGGTATGACCATAGATGCTGAAGGAGATTGGTCAACACACAACTGAGTTGTTGCTCCATATAATAGTCTCAGAATTTCAACCTAACCCTAAACCAAAAATTGTCGAATTATCAATGTTTAGAGTTGCCAAATGAAATGCAAGAGCATCTTTATTTTCAAGTAACCTGCTGATCATAAGGTATTCAGAGTTCCATCTTGTTGAACAATCGTGAATTAAATTAAGTAATGGTAACCCAAGTTCATTTTGAATTTTGTGCAGTTGTTCAGTAGCACCTGAACTCTGCTTGTAATGACCAACAATTGCCCTAGTCTTCTTCAACATGTTGCCCATGCCATCTGTTTCCTTCAATGCATCATTTAGCGTTAATTGCAGAGTATGTGCAAAACATTGTAGTTGAATGAGTTCCACTCTGAAAAGGGACAAACCAAGTTTGATGTCTATCCCATTGTCTGTAACAGTGTGCATGGAGACATTTTTATCTTTAAGTTTTACAGCGTTACAGTCTGTCATAACTGAAAACAATCTTTCGGCAATTGCAGTGCCAGTATGGCCCCCTGGAAAATGGTAACACCCCAGACAAAAGCTCTTTAGAGTGAAATGGTTGCTGAAGTGGCATGTTGCTGCCATGAAAGCACCATTTGCTGCAGAGGCCCACTAATCGCAAATGAAAGAAATGGAAGCTACATTTGCCAGAGCTTCTTCCACTTGCTTGTTTACATTCTCCTTCACTTTGAGGTACAAGGTGGGAACTACAGTTCGTGAAAATGCATGTACTTTGTACAGGGGCTGTGCAGTATTAATAACTTTAATAAACTACTTATTTTCAACTTTGTTGTATGGCAACATTGCATCAGTCAGCCATTCCCCAATAGAATTTGCGATTGCTGTAGCTTTCACATGAGTGGAAGACCATTTTAATGTATCCTCCATTTTTAACTGTTTAGGACTGGGTTCGCTAGATCCACTTACAGGCCGATCCTGCAGTGAGTTATGTTTTTGAAGCTCATCGTATACATTTTTGATAACAGGGTGCTGAGAAAGATGCCTCAGTAAACCAGATGTGTTGCCAAACTTGGTTTTAAGTACTTTCCTACAAATTATGCATGTCTGAGTCGACTTATCACTACTTTTCTCATAGTACATCCACACAGAGGACTTATCAGCACTTTCCATGATGCCACCAAAAAAATTTCACTCCCGGGTGAAAGTTACAAGGCAATCGGTCACTATTTAAATTAAAAATAAAAGTGTTTATTTTTTAACATGCCGGGTATTGCTACTGCGCATGTGCTGCTAAAATGTTTGGAAGACCGAAATGGAATGTGCTTTTGTTATCATTCATGGTTTATGATGAATAACGTGTACATAACAAACTTGTATGTATCAAAATTAAAGTATGTATTCTTTATAACACGGTTCATGGTCATCGTATACGTAGGGGCTGTTTACATACACAATGAACATGAACCACGCCATGAAGAATACCTACTTATTTTGATACATACACGTTCGATATGTACATGTTTTCTATGGTGAACTGAGCTTACCAAAAGCAGAGAAACCACAAGTGCCAAAACACCAGTTTTACCGAATTCGCTACTGATTCAATCGCAAAAATACACCTATTGTATTGGTCACTTGATCCACAATATGTGGAAATACGCTGTTCACAAAAGAAAGTTATCAGTTGTTAATTGTTAAATTTGGTTAGTTACAGTGATAAACAAATTATTCCATTTCATTTCTACTAAATAAATATTTTTCTCTTTAGATTTTTTTTTGGAAACGCTTGTGCAGTAGGCCATGACCTTTCATTTCTCGTGGCATTCATTGCTTGTTTTTTTATTGTAAACTTTCTGGTCGGCATTTCCGAAAAGAAAAATCTGATACATGATATCCTTCTACGGATGTTCCCTTTGTGTTTAAAATATTTGTCTGCATTAATATCATGACGTGAAATTTACTTTTTGTATCAGCAAATGACTCTGCAAGTCGGCGACTTTGTTGGTTAAGTGTAGGCCTCCTGATCAGTGCCTTTATTAAGTAATTTATCGTTATATCACTGGGCAATGAATTTATATTAATAACTGTTTGGTTAATTGCACAGTATTCATTACAGTATCTCGTGCTATATAAAGCAGGATNATTAATAACTGTTTGGTTAATTGCACAGTATTCATTACAGTATCTCGTGCTATATAAAGCAGGATAACCATCATCTGGCTGTCAGTCTAGAATGTTTGTTTTGTTTCAAGCTTGCTTTATGCTAGAACACATTGGTTAAAGATGTGCGTGGAGTGCCTTGAAGATGAAATATAGTGCCTTTGTTGCACACTTGTGTATTCAACAAACAAANGTTAAAGATGTGCGTGGAGTGCCTTGAAGATGAAATATAGTGCCTTTGTTGCACACTTGTGTATTCAACAAACAAGTAACTGTCATTGCTTACTATCATATGGGAAAAAAATTTTACTGACATAAAAAAATTCTCTTGTTTTTTTTAAGAAAATTAATTCTTGCAGTTCGAGAACGCTGTATTTCTCAAAAATGATCTTGAGTTTTGAGATCATGCACAACCCTAGTGTTCAGTAACGCTGTATTACATCATTGTGCTAAAAAAGTGACCNATCTTGAGTTTTGAGATCATGCACAACCCTAGTGTTCAGTAACGCTGTATTACATCATTGTGCTAAAAAAGTGACCATATTGTAGTTCATGTGTCTGGACAAAAAACAAGAAACATTTATTTTTAGACATGATGCAAGGGTTTATTCAAATATGTTTCTTTATGTTGTAATTATTTTGGCATTGTTCACACTCCATTTCGTATCACTTCTATAAATTAAATATAATTATATAGTAGATTTATACAGGCTGTCTCACTCCAAGCTGAACCCAGGCTGTCATTCATAACTTAAAAGAAATTAAGATATTGTAACAAAATTTTTGACATACCTATTGTGCCTTGTGAAAAATGTGATGTAAGTCTAATCAGTTAACAAAGGTGTTGAAAATGACCAAGTATATGACAGTTGTGATGGTTGTCTGGATCAATTATGCGCTGGCAGGAAATTGCACACCAAACACCACACTTTTTTGAATGGAAAGGTTCTTGATGCACTGCGTGGGGAGTTTCACTGGCCCAAAGACAGGGTTTTGATAATTTACATAACTTGAAAGGTTACACCAAGCTTCATTGGGAAAAAATGAATAATCCAGAATACTCTGATTTGCATGGATGAGTGTCTGCAGCCAGCGACAGTATGTCACACGTTTCACTTTGTCAGGCTCCTTGAGTTCATGGGCGATGAAAATATGGTATGCAGAGAGATTGGATTTTTTTGCTGCATGATTGCAAGAGCTTTTCAACAATCCAGTTTCCTGAGGAAAGTAGTCGAAGCCTTACATCCACGACAGTTTCTTGTGACATCTATGGATGACCCCCTTCATATTCGTGTCCAATATAGTTCCCTTGGTTTCAATATTCACCACCAGGGTTCAAATGGTCCACTTACTTGGTGCATGTCTGCCGTCAATCCTTTTTTGGAACATATATTGACATGCCATAATCGAGTCTGATTTTGAGTATGTTCGAACAAGGAAGAAGCAAAACTTCACAGTATACGTATACATTTCATCCCTATTTTCTTATCAGTTACACTTACACTGTCACCACTCACAATTATACACCCACTTCCGGCCACAAGGCACGACAACAACTGCCTACCAATATACGCACCACAGTGAGCTGACTGGCGATACTCTGGCACTCGCAAGGCAAAACAATTACTGTGGACAGACACACAACGCCACAATCCAAAATGGAATGACACAGTCCTACGCACATTTTACGATCCTATTTTGTTCAATATGGAGTGTCGAGTTCAGTATTGTTTGGCCGCAGATGTCACCACATTTCACACAAAGCAAAGTACTATAGGTCTGTTGAAAATTTCTTTACAGTATCTCCATTATTGTTAAAGTTATTCATGAAAACCTGGGTTTGGCTTGAACTGGAACATCTTTTATTACTCTCGCACCATTTTTTAATTTCTCATTTGATGTCTAGGTCACTAAAAATGCAACAGCAAAACTCCAGTGATAGAATTACCACATTGAAGAAACAGCAGAAGGCTCATAAGGAAATTATTAACAGGTTATTGAACTTGTGTGAGGTAAATATTACTCTTTTTCTCATAGTATATGTATAGGACTTGCTGGAAATTATAAAGTCAGAGTCAGTTTTGTATTAAGTACAAAATTACCATGGGAGTAATTGTTCTGGATGGTTCCAAACTGTAGAACAACATACCCATAACCTACAAAAAAAATTACAGCAGAAGCATTTTTGCGTGACAAAAGTTATACTAGATAAAAACTGCTTGATAGATTGTTATTGATAGTTATCTCTTAGATTCTAACACTTTGAATCATTCATGTGTATTTTAGTATGTTAAAGTATATTGTTTTGGGCTAATGTAACCTTGGAAAACTTCTGAAATTTTGTGCTGAAGCCTTTCTTTTTCCATCTTAAATAATGAAAAACTAACAAAAAAATTTTACCCTTTATTTGCAACAACTTTTTAAAATTATTCTCTACATGTAGAGATTTAAAGGTTTGAGGATGATAATGTGCATTTTGGAAGTCTGTGAGAACTCAACCACTTTACACAACATTGTTCTCATGGGAAAATACAACTGCAGCATGTTGCAGTTTCAAGGATCGTAACTGTGGCATGTTACTAACAATTTTGGTAATGTAATTTGATCTTTTTCCTCTGTGATCATTGTTATGGTGTTAAAGTTTTCATCATGTGTGTCTTTTGCATGTTAGAATTGACGTGTTTGACATACGCTGTAATTCTTTGCTGTCAACCCTTCTCATTCACTTCTATGCCACATGGTGTATGTTTTCATGCGAGATGTATTTTGTCAAATTGGTTACTTTTCGTTCAGTAAGACAGACCAATGAGTACTTACAATAAATATTTTCTTTGCATTATTTAAGGAGACTGTGTACATTAGAAAGTTAGGAACAGTTTGTTAGGTTTCTGTGCATGGGTTTAGGGAGGGGGAGTGTGAATCTAGAAACATCATGAAAGTTCAAAACACAGACTAAACTTTCTTTTGGCCCATTTAGCTAACATACAAAATTTGGTGGCTTTGGGACCAACTTTGTAATTTTTTATTGCTATGAAAACATAGCAATGCTTAAATTTTGTAGGGATATCTTGTACTTGATGTACATGGAAACTTATCTTATTTGAAATTGTTTCATAGCACTGGATCAGATTGCACATGAAAATTGTTCCAAAAGAGAAAATTTTCTCTTGTGTAACATTTTTTTGTTCTTGTTCCTTANGATCAGATTGCACATGAAAATTGTTCCAAAAGAGAAAATTTTCTCTTGTGTAACATTTTTTTGTTCTTGTTCCTTAGTATTCCAGTGAACCAGAGAATAAAGAGCCATCAGTCCAGAATTCAAGTGGCTCTGTTCATTCCAAATACCTGCAGGATGATGCAAGCCCACATGACAGTACCTCAGAAATTTTTGAAGAGATTTTATACGACAGTTCAACTCCTCATGAGAAGCCAGAATCCGAAGTGGCCAGTTTTATAAGCGCTACAAAATCATCAACTCTTAAAGAAGTCATTAGTAGCACTTCTGGAATGTCAACTAAACTGTCTGCATGTGCTGATTCAGAAGCCATTAATGAAGAGGTTGCTCATTCACATTCTGCTGCGATGTCATCCAAGGGTGCCAGGAACTACTGCATGTCATCTAGGATGCGTGAAGTGACACCCAAGAACAGTTTCAGCAGCATTGAGACAGTGCTGGATGGCTCAGTTATGAGCAGAAGTTCTGTTTGTAGTGCAAGAGACAAAGAAAACATAGCAAAATCTCTAGGCTGTGCATCAGTGCAGACAATTGAACTCACTCTTGGGAAAGATGAGAACACTGATTCAACCATAAAGTAAGTACCGTACCTATCATGCTCTATTAGGGTAGTTTTTGTTTGTATACATTCTGGGTCAATGTTCATATTCTGTCTATGCATTCATTTTTCTTATTATTTCTTATATATTTTCTTATTTAATTATTATTACTTATATAATTTACTTACCATACTTATTTTATTACTTACATAAATATTTATTTATTTTTACTGCGTAGCAATATTACACAGAATGTTTATTCATTCAGACAATACTTTTGTGGGTATATATTTTTCTAAAATAAATATTTATTGACATGACTATGAAAAAGGCAGTTAGAGAAGGTTCTTGCGCTAATTTTATTTACTGCTCGTAAAGTAATTTTTAATTAGTCTGTAGGGAAGGCAGTCAATGACAGGGCACTCAGAGCTGTGGTTCATTTTTCAAAACTGTAGTCAAATACCTACATTGTGTTTGCTCACTGACCTTTTACCTCTTCAGATGCATGGCACAAATGAGCAACTGGAGCAGGCACCGGGTTCAGTCCACATTATTCATACCTCATTAGTGTGTTTTGTTTCCCAATTCGCGATTTATGCTGTGTAGTGAGGATGAAGTAATTGCTTATGAAGTTGGTGATGCTACTGTTTTTGATGTTCAGGTAGTGCATTCAGAGTGGTTAAATTAACTTGCTAACTGCCTGCACGACATTGGTGCAGTTGGCCCAGTAATTAGTTTTTGTATCAAGATGGATTCAGTGATATTGTGCATGCAGTTCAGCTATGCTTGATGTTCCACTGGTGCCACTTTGGACTACAAGATCACACAACGTTTGCCATTCATGATAATGTGAGCACTTCTGAAAGCTCTGCTTAATTTCTTCCATGTATGAGCATAACCGAGCAAAGATGTTGATATATTAATTGTCCTATGGTCCTTTGGCAATGATTTTCATAAAGAATCACTTTTAATAGTTTTGCATGTGCTAAAATTTGTGTTTTAACTGAACAGTGAGTACGTAAGTGTTATCTGTGAAGCAGGCAGCATTTCTGCCATTTCTTGGTTGGAGACTGTCTAGCAAGGAGGGGAGATATCAAAACAGTGGACTGCAGCCATAAGAGCACAAATTTTAATTGTGAAATTGTCCAAAACACACATACTAGATCTCCCAAATTAATGTTTACACTTTTTGTGTGTTAACACCAAAAAAACTGTATCAAAAACAATCTGATAGCACTGTGTATAATCGACACTATATGGACACCGTTGAGGGTGTGAGAGAATGTGTAGCCATTCTGCTGTTGTCAGTTCTATTTGCAGCCACGAGCGGCCACACTACAATTGTAGAGGAAATGGCGAATGTGATGAGGTTTTCTTTCGAGCAACGCATGTGGATTTTAAAGTGTTATTGGAAGTGTGAGAACACTTGAGGTGCAGGGAAGATGGAGAGCAAAATTAAATACTGTGCCGCTATCACGTGTAACAGTGACACAATTACATACATGACAAGTTTGAGAGGGACAGAACTGTGTATGTTGTGAAGAAAGGATAGTGCAGTGAGATGGACAAGCGACAATGGACGAAGGAAGTGTGGGGGATGTGTTGCACACATTTGCATGATCCCCTGGGAAGTGGAAGTCCATATGGTAAGCTGCACATGAGTCAGGTGTCAGTAAATCAAGTGTCCATTGCATTTTAAAGCAAGTAAAGTGGAGACCCTACATTCTTATGTTTCTTCATAAGTGAAGACGACCCAGATAAGTGTGTTGAATTCAGTGACTATGAACATTTTACTAATGTGATTGTTTGATCTGATGAGGCTNAGACGACCCAGATAAGTGTGTTGAATTCAGTGACTATGAACATTTTACTAATGTGATTGTTTGATCTGATGAGGCTACTTTTAAATTGGTAATTATCCAGAGTAGCAGCTTTTCTGTAAAAAAATATAAAAAAACCCAAAAAGTAGTATATTTCCACTCTACTAATTATGCAGAACACGAATATACTAGGGGCATTAACGTCCGACTAATTTCGTAATATGTNAACTTTTAAATTGGTAATTATCCAGAGTAGCAGCTTTTCTGTAAAAAAATATAAAAAAACCCAAAAAGTAGTAAATTTCCACTCTACTAATTATGCAGAACACGAATATACTAGGGGCATTAACGTCCGACTAATTTCGTAATATGTGCCCACCTAAGCTAACTGAACCTAACCCCACAATAGGTGAATCACTATTTTACATTTTTAAACTAACCTAGGATTGTAGGATTTTATACTAACCTATATTGTAGGGTTTTAAACTAACTTAGGATTGTAGGGTGTTAATCTAACCTAGGATTGTAGGGTTTTAAACTAACCTCGGATTTTTGAATGTTAATCTAACCTACGAATTTAGTCTAATCTAGGATTTTAGGGATTTAAAGGAACCGTAAAACACACCAAAAGAATATTAATTAACTCACCTAGGTAGGCGGCGGGTACAATTCCTCTGGCCACGACCCATTCAACTGTCGTGCATCTGATCTCAATCCACAAAACACCACAATCTACTAAAAAATCCAATAACACCCGCCACATAGGCAAATATTATGCACAGAAGCACTCGTTTTTGCACCCTCCAATCTTAAATCACAAGCCTTCGCACGGTCGGATTCGGACGTCACAACTCACAACCGCAAAAACCATATCTGCACTGTGTCGCGTCTGAACTTCAACTAATGGCATCTCAACTTCTGCGTAAAATTCAGTGACAATGACGTCTACAGACCCCACAGCCAATAAGGTGACGGCACTATGCACATTTGTTCACGTTAATAATGCATTACTCCACCAAAAATCATGGCGTCCAGCGTAAACAAAGCTGCGAACTGCTCGTACTTTTAACTATTTTATTTAATATGTTCTACTTATTTTAACATTATGCCCTCCTGAATATATTAACAAGGTAAGCTGTGCAGAACCCATTAATGCTCTTTTTGTTGGCCTAGGACTTTTCCTTCAGAAAAGCCGCTACTCTGGATAATTACCTTTGAATTGAATGGAACTGTCAACCACCACAACTGTGTGCACTGGGCCATTGAAAATCTGTACATTGTGGTAGAGTAAACAGTTAATCTCCCTGGGTTAACAAGTGTGGTATTTTCTGCCAGAAGACTTGTGTGGGGCCATTATTCTTTGACGGAATGGTGACAGGTGAAAGTTACCATACTATGTTGAAGGAAAACATTGTGCAAGCAGTTCACCAACTCTACCCAGACTACCATAGCTTTATCGAGCAGGACGTTGCACCACCACATTATCATCGAGAAGTACAGTTGTTCCTGGATGAAACATTTGTTAGAAGGTGGATAGGCTGACGAGAGTGTGTTGAGCGTCCACCCAAATCTCAAGATTTAACGCTGTTACCTTTTTATCTGTGGGGAACTCTGAATAACACTGTGTATACCACAAAGCTACAGACACTGGATGCCGTGAGAGATGTGATTGTGACAGCCTGTGAATCCACTCCTATGAAAATTGTTGCTACTGTTTGTCTTTCTGTTGTAGAGCATTGCAGACTATGTCTTGCTACTGATAATGGGCATTCGGAACATATGTAACTGTTATTAATATTTTCACACACTCAACATTGTCCTTATAGTGTCAAATACAAGCAGTCCTCACACATTGTCTTTAATAGTTCTTCTGTATAGGCACTTTTCGATAACCAAAACCAGCAGTATTTCAGTATAAATTATTTTATTTAAATTAAAAAATACAACACACAGTAACAGAAAGTAAGTGGTAAGATAAGAATTATGCAGGTATGGTCACAAAGTTTGAGATGCCTCTCTCCTCTCAAAATGAGAAGTCATGGATACATATGTATCACTGGTGGCATACACAGATTTTTTGGTATAGGGTGCCATTATACAAAATATAAATGTTCCAGGGACTGTGCATCCAAATGCAACAATCCTCGAACAGGACAAGACATAAAAACTGTACAATGTTAATCAAGAAATATTGCCAAACAGTAAGACTATGTAGGAATAACATTAATGTGTGCCAAAATGGGGGTTTTGACATCTTAACATACAAGTATAATTCATAATGATGCCCAATGTGGGAATTGCATGTGGTATAAATATAATGCTGGCCATAAATTACAAACATTGATCAAGTATAAGCAAGTTAGCATTCAAAAATGTGCATTCATACAAAACACTCCTTAAGGAATTTAGTAATCAATAACAAAAAATGGTAAAAAAAAATTGTAATTAAATAGACAAAAGGCTGTATGGGGCTGGGAGTGATGAATGTTGGAAGGTGAAGCCAAAACACAGTTTTGATAAACCCTTATCCATCACCTATTCTACTTACTTACTTACCTCACGCACTGCTACCACCAGTATTTGAGGCAAACACCCACTGACCCTATTGCTACAGTCATGTCCAATGTACAGCCGACCAAGTCTAACAGTGGAGTGTCTGCAGTTTCACTTTTCTGTTGCTCTAAGGCATATGAAAACCAGAGCTGCCATCTGCCGCCCCTGTGTGCGGAGCACTGCTGTCAATCAAGGTGGTGCCATCAACTCAGCATAGTGTGAACAAACATGGCTCGCACATCAAACAACAATTGTTTCATACAGAAACTAGTCAATACACCAGTAATATTCAAAAAACATGTAAATCTACATTTTTAAGGGGAAAGCAGTGTGTTAACTTTTGCTATACATAGACCTATGTGCGGCACAGAATACCAATAGCTGAGGATTTTCTTCTTTCGCTGTGCCTCTCCTAACCCCATATGCCTGCACTTATTGGCAAGTGAGGAAGGCGTGTGGCAGCAATTTGGTGTCCTTCTGTTGTCTATGTGATGAGAGTGCTGGTTTCCTGATAATGGAATGTCGAGAAAAGTCTTTGACATAGTGTTTTGTTAACAACCTACATGCCTCCATTCTACAAACACAAATATTTAAAAATTTGTGACATTTTTACCATAAAATTTTACTTTGTTTCCCAGGGCAAAAGCTTAGAACTTCTGTCTACTAATGTGATCAAGGACATGTGCCTTTGGGCATTTCCAAATCAAAATATTATACTATGCCATTGTAACACACTCTTTGTTTCAAAAATAAATTAATTTTACAATGCAGTAGAGCATTGATGGTCTCTGATTGGCTGAACATTAACATGCAGAGATAGCAACAAGGGAAAATTAAACTGAGTTAAAACTATTCTTGTTACTATTACCGTACTTAAGTATGTGCTTATTGTTATGTGCAGCCGTGCTTATCAAATGGAAATACATGCAGTTTAATTATTATTTATAACACTGTGTTGTGTTAGTGATGTGCTTAAATCAGTTGTGTTCAGGGCCTAACAAACACTGTCCTACTCTTTCCAGGTAGTATTCTTTAGATATTTCACATATATGTATTTACATGCACTTAATATATTACTTTTTCTCTCCTTTACCCCGTTGTTGCAGATTAGACATGTTACCAGCTGTATGTAAACGAGGAAAATGCACTGTTTCCCATTTGAAAATAATAGCACATTAATACATAAACAGGCTGACTATGTATAATCCTTACTTAACTGACCTAATAATTGTTCATTAAAATCAATTTTATACAGCTTTATGACATTAAAATTTTTGTCACTACACTTTTGTACATTCACTCTTTCTGAATGCATGAAAAGGTCATCTTGATACAGCATTATGTATTGTTGCTGTTTTCAATTAGAAGTGAGATCATTTAGTTTAAAAAAAATAACACTAATAAATTGTCAATTTTATTTACAGGGGTTTGATAAAAAATGAAAATAACAAAAGGAAAATGTTATCTGAAAAGCGTTTGAATTATGAGTTTCGAGAAGTTCATACCCAAACTCAGCCTACATCAAAAAATAGTGTAAAGTCTTCGAAGTCTCTACGAGGTAAGTCATTTTGTAGTTTAGTTTTCAGTTACTAAAAAAATAATTTCTTTATTGTTTGTAATTACAAAAGTGTTTTTTTTTTTTAAGTACTTCAGTAGTAGTAGCCATTTTATTTTATTTTCTAAATTTGTGTTCATTGTTATTTGGTTGGCGTGAATGTTGTATCAAATGTCTGACTAAAGTATTTATTTTCACAATAGTGGCACAATTGTAAGGGAAAGTCCTGTATTTTTGTTCCATTACAAATTAACCCAGAAAATTTAAGTGTTTTATCTTATTGATCCAGAGGTTAAAGGTTGTCAGATAGAATGCCTGTTACTATAGAGACTTTGTATACAAATATTTAATAGTGTTGTGATGTTTACTGGCTTAACACTCTCTCACCACCTTTATTATCTAGGATCATGTGCCCGGTTCTTCGAAAGTAGTATATACTAGTACTGAGTAGAGACCATGTGTTCTGACAGTCTCCAATCAAACATCACACATAATGTTTTATTTAAAGTTTTAGCAGTGTTATTTTTTTTTTGTAGTAACTGAAATGTTTACATCTTTGAAGTAGTTTTATAGTGTTGTTATAACTTAGATTTTCTGAAAGTAGTGAAGTGTGTAGCATAGATTTTATGGGTAATGTATGATGTGGATGTAACTTTCAGATGTGATTACATCACCGTTGAGTGTGATTACATCACCGTTGAGTGCAGAGGACAAAGAGAATGAGTCTCCCCAGGCATCGCACGTAAGCGAAGAATTGGACACTGCTATGGAGCACAATTCCAGCAGCAGCATACTAGAGTCACTCAGACCCAGGTGAAGTGTTTGGTGCCCACCTTATTTAAACCCCAAGTTTAAAAAAAAAAAGATCTAAGTTGTAATCTTAGCAGTGGTGGATGTAATAGGAATAAGAGTGAGCACCAGAGCTTTCTGTTAAGAGAGCAGTTCTCTGTATGGCTTGGAATGTGGCCACAGGGGAGGCAGGAAAGCTGCGTTGTCGATTCAGGAGGGGGAGTGTCGGTAGCCTTTGTTAATATAGCTGTTTGCAATTGCGTGCATGCTGTAATAAGGCATATCACACTTTCCTAGGCTTTGAGCTGCAGGCAGAGGAGGTAAGTTAGTAGGATGGTGATGCATTATTTTTTTAGTTGGACACATTCCCCATGCAAACCAACTTTTCTTTATGATGTGGGTGTGTTTATAGCAAAACTTTTTTTTTTTTACACCTTTCAAGGAACCAGGGAAAAGTGTTTAAAAAAAAAAAAAAAAAAAAAGGAAATGCATGCTGTAAAAACAGTAAATGGGACTGAAAAACGTACTGAATGTGTAAAATGCAAGAAAGTGTAAAATGAGGTGGTGTAAAAATGGGGTTCTACTGTATTTTCATTCAAACTTTGGCAATTTTTACTTGATTTAAACTTAAAAACTTTTTCAGTGATGCTCTGATTTATACAAGCTTTTCTATTGACCTTGCTTATTATTTTCCAAAAAAATTGCTGTGGAACAGTTTTCCAGCTTTAAATCACCTGCATGTAACTGAATAAAGACGTTAAGTCATGAAATCATATTGAATTGTTTTTAGAGTTATGAATAAAAATTTTGGCCAAAAAAAGTTGACATCTTACAAAATGAGTAGATCAAAATAATATGTGAGCACAACAAAGCAAATAACATAACTAATTAATGGAGTTCCTGTTGTTATTGTTGTCGTCGTTGTTGTTGTTGTTTTTAGCAAGATAAGAATTTTGATTAAGTTTTATTACGAGTGAGATGCTTGTGCCAATCAAGGGAATGAATTGGAACTTCTCAATGTGTAGGACGATTATAATAGGCCACTATTAGAAAAATACATAAATCCATGTACAGTATGGGAGGAGCTTCTCCAGCTATTCAGAAAATTTGGTTATAAAGTTATTTAAGGAGTGAACAAATTGTATGCAAGAAATGTGAAAGTGTTTTAGGTTGTTTTGAATTTAGAATAAAATAAAAATTGAACGAACAAACAATTTCCATAGTTAGCAAACATAGTAGATAATTTTGTCAAATGTTATTTTATAGGTGATTTTGGAAACAGTAAGGATATTTTCTCTACTATAAATCTGAGGATAAAACAATTTTTGATGTTGCCAATATAATTATTTTTGTCCGCTCACCATAAATTTGCATGCCAAACGGGAACAAAGAAATGGTGAGCGCACTGTAGTATATAACTCTGTACATAAAAAAAATGTATGCACATAATAACTGCATTATTACATAAATTGCACATTACAGTATACAACATTTAGCTTATGTTTTATCATAGTGGTATTCACTAAACACATAATTTGATATTGTAAAATAAAGGTTTTGCTGTAACACCCTCCCAAAAAAAATTTTTGCTGCTTTTTAAATAAAATGTTTTACAAAAACAGAAACGTTACTGAAAATAGGTAAAACATTTTGTGTGGAATATTTTTTTCTGTGACTTTTTGAAATTCGCCGATTGACATTAATTTAATTTAATTTAAGGGTAAGTCACCATTGAGCAGACAATTTTGATCTTAGTGTACCTATAAAACAAATGTGAGGTACTCACTATAACTTTCAGTCAATGTGTGTGTTGACTTTTTTTGCAACTGGATTGTGGTTATAATTTTTTGCAGAAACATACGTAAAGGATAAACTCTCAGTAATTTTGTAAAAAAAAAAAATTGTCACGAGTTTTGAACAGAAAAACTTACCACCACACACTTCTAGAACTAGGCCTATAAATTTGTAACGTTAGCATTCGGTATGCGAAATGTTTGAGGCTATTCATGCCTTTTTTTTTTTACATAAATTAATTAAAAATAATTTCTTCATTTAAAAACCATTATAGCTGTTCTTCTATATTAAAAATTATAGATCATGCTTTAAAAATTAACTTTGTGACTGTTTTTGTCTTATATTGTGTACGCACTCAACAAATATCTGCTGGTTTTATATCATGCTTTTGGTTGAAAATCTGTAAGAAGCAACCTATATTAGCTTTTTCGTAAAAAAAACTCGAAATAACATTTTTGTATATTGTTTATTCCAATACAAGTCATGGGTGATTGTGCTCGCTTACATGTTCATATCTTGTTTTGGTTGCAAAAGAGTTAACCCAAGGTTCATCATCTAATACTTATTCCAATATGTTTCATACAGGTACTAATGGAAGTTTGTTTGTTCTGCTTCCTGCATCTATAATATGTAGTTTTCAATGAAAATGTTTTACAAAATATCTAAAGAAATGTTAAAATAAATTTGGTGGTAAGGAATAATTATTATTACTGTATCAAACTCACTTTAAAAAAATGGAATTTAAAGTACACAACACAAGTTGAAAATATTCATTTATTTAAAATTCCTGTTTGGAAAATCACTACTTTTGCTGTGACTGAACAAATACAGTTTGTAAATATTTTTATGTTCTTTATTTTTACATGAAATATCTAGAAAATAAGTACTGCTTGAATATGATGCAAGTAAAGTAGAACTGTACTGTTAAAGACACCTCACAGTTTCCAGGAATATGGTTGTTATAATAGAAAGTTTAGAAAATTTGACACATTTCGACCCCACCCCAACTCATATACATCAGAATGGGGGTGGTATCTATTTCTAGATATGCACTGCTTGGAGTAATGTTAAAGCAATGCGTAGCGACTTATTTTTCAACTGACTTCCCTATTTTTCATGTTTCCCCAAAAATGGGTCTTTAAAGAAAGATGGTCTTAATAAATGGGGTTGCAACAGTTACGTTCTACTGTATTTGTTTTATAGTTGCGCATGCACAGTTCCTTCTCATGTCAGTACGCCATGACCTAACTCAGTATTTTTTTATATTATATATTTTTTTTTACAGTACTGTTTCTGACAACTGTTCCAAATCCAATCAGTTAAGTTGCAAAAGCGCTCAAATTTCTGAGCACATTGAAGAGAAGTTGTCTGAAAAGAAATTGCCTGTCACCATCTCCAAGAGTCGGAGTTTCTCTAACATACTGCAGGCATCTTGCCCATTGGAAGAGAATTGTAATAAGCGGATGGAGCTTGGTATCAAGACACCATTGTCTTTACCACCAACTAGGAGACATAAACGCAGACATTCAAGCGGATCAGACGAATCGTTTATATATTCACAAAATGGTATGCACTAATGTTGTGAACTCATTAATAATTTGTTGTGCTTAAAATCTCAATTATAGTGAAGCCACCCTTATACAATTTTAAAAGTACCACATAAAATTGTTGCAAAATGCAGGGTAGTGTGAAATCAGGGGATGTAAGAAAGGGATTCTATTTTGAAATGACTATTATAAAGCATAAATATTACTGTTAATTAACAGTGGTGATTCACTGAGGAACAAAATAAAACTTTTTTTTTTGGTCACATGAAGGACAATGGGGATTCCTAACAGAACTTTTCACGCTGATTTCAAATATGCAATCGGTTTATCTCCACCGCCCATAATTTTTTTTGTGACAGGTAGGGAAATTATAAAACAAACATAAAATTTAATAACTAAGTAGAGTAATGAATGTGGTAAATTTTTTTTTAGCACAAGGACAATGGGGATTCCTAACATAACTTTTCACGCTGATTTCAAATATNACTGTTAATTAACAGTGGTGATTCACTGAGGAACAAAATAAAACTTTTTTTTTTGGTCACATGAAGGACAATGGGTGTTCCTAACAGAACTTTTCGTGCTGATTTCAAATATGCAATCGGTTTATCTCCACCGCCCATAGTTTTTTTTGTGACAGGTAGGGAAATTATAAAACAAACATAAAATTTAATAACTAAGTAGAGTAGTGAATGTGGTAAATTTTTTTTTAGCACAAGGACAATGGGGATTCCTAACATAACTTTTCACGCTGATTTCAAATATGCAATCGGTTTATCTCCACCGCCCATAATTTTTTTTGTGACAGGTAGGGAAATTATAAAACAAACATAAAATTTAATAACTAAGTAGAGTAGTGAATGTGGTAAATTTTTTTTTAGCACAAGGACAATGGGGATTCCTAACATAACTTTTCACGCTGATTTCAAATATGATATCAGTTTTTATCCATCAAACAGAGATTTTTGTGACAGGTAGAGAAAGTGTAAAATAAACATAAAAGGTGTGGTCCCACAAAAATTCCTTCCTTGTTTTTTGCATCACTTACACAAGGAAATTTTTCTTTCAAGTACAGGAACCCTGCACCATTCTTATCCATAGCCTTAAAAAATTTTTTGAAAAGTCCCAATTTAATATTCAGTGGCAGCAGAAGAATCCGGTCAGAGCTAACATGTGCAAGATGTGCAACATTTTTATGTCCAGGCACTACCGATTCACACTTTGGCCATTCCTGTTTGATGTAATGGNATAGCCAAGCTGCAAACGGTTAACAGTGAAATTACCTTCAAATCACAACATACAGTCAGAAGGTACTTGTCATACTAAATTTTTTTCAACAATATTTTCATGTTTTCGTATGATTCCTTCATGTTGGTTGAATAAGCTAACGGCACAGGATATGTGTTTCCATTATACAAGAGGACAGCCTTCAGACTGGTTTTCGAAGAATCAATGAAGAGTCTCCACTCTGGAGTTACATGTTCATGTTCAAGTTCATCCATCAAAGCACACACATCATTGTAGTACACTAATGTACCTTCTTCAGAGAATAAATGTTCAAATTTTACCTGACGGTTGTGAAATGAACAGACTTTTGTATCTACGTGTAGGAGATTCCAATCTTTGAGACGAGAAGCCAAAAACTTGGTTGCTTTTTCTTTGGACAAGTTCAAATCACGGACAAGGTCATTTAATTCACTTTGAGTTATCATGTGAGGTTCACTGGATGATGTACTAGCCTCAAAAGTGGCATTCTTCTTCCACTTGTTGTATTTTAATATAACAGATTCATCTTCACAGTCATCTTCCAGAGATACATGTAAATACTGCAAAAATAATATCAAATAAAAATAAGCAAAAACTCNAATACTGCAAAAATAATATCAAATAAAAATAAGCAAAAACTCACATGTATATATTTATATAATTGTAATTATTAAACTTTGATTTATTTCTTTTATATTATTGTTTAATAATCTGTGATGATATANTCACATGTATATATTTATATAATTGTAATTATTAAACTTTGATTTATTTCTTTTATATTATTGTTTAATAATCTGTAATGATATATATATAGACACACACATTGTTTACCACATATGAGGAATAACGATTAAAGTCTACTGAAAGCTTGTTCCATTCCATTCTATGTCTAACTAGATATAAATGGTTTTCAAATTCTAATTAATATAATGGGAATTATAATCATTTACATAAATATATAGAGGAAATTTAAAAAAAAATTTTTTTTCACTCTGTTTGAATTTCTCATTTTTTCAGAAACTCTGTCAGAACAGAGTGATGTAGAAGGCCGCATAGCAGCACTGAGGGAACAGTTAGAAAGGAGAAAACAGGAAGCAGAAAAACTTATTCGTGAACAGAAGAGAAAGATGAGAGAGAGGTTGAAGGCTAAAGAGGAATCTCTACTGAAACAAATAGAAGTGAGTATTTAGCTACTGGTTTGTTTTATGCATTATTTACCAGCTTTTAAGTGCATATTACTTAAGGATTCAGCTTGACCCACCACGAGTGACGTTATTCTCTCATCTAGCCTTGCCACAGCAGCAGCCCCCTCCTAAGAAGAGCCGTTATGCCGTACACGCCACAAAGCAGGGTGGTTTGCCCGGCTGTTGTCACCCACTTCGCATCATGTCGCTGCCCTACCCCTCCAGCGCCTGGGGAAGTCTCCGTCTCTCTCAGTTACTCTCTTCTCTCCTTCGCTTTCTCTCCCCACACCACGCAACCCCCGGGTTGGCCCTGTGCACTGAGTATGAATAGGACCCGCAGTCCTCAGTTCGAGGCTGTTGTAGTCACGCGTCAGTCCTCTACGGAACGTCACGCTGCCTGACAGATACCAGACTTCGCGTCTCGCCTTCACAGAACGTCTCGCTGCCCGAGCCACCATAAACTTTTTCAAGTAACCACTGCCTTTTGCAGTCCAGTTGAGAGTTCCACTCTGCACTACGCCACTTCGCTGCATGCCAGCATACTACAGCTGTTGCGCTTCCAGCTACCTTGTAGCTTACTCTCAGCTATCAAGAGTTTGAGTACCGCTGACTTGGGGTTGCCCTCACCCCCCGCGCTGCCTTGTCTTCTGAGACTAGGTAAGATATCACTTGGCAACTTAGGACCAGCCCTTCAGGCCTCAGTCAGGGTACAGGCTGGTTTATATGTGTTTGATTGAGCAATCAATAAAACAGGCATAAATCTGACTTGGTCAAGTTGTCTCTTCCAGCACTCTGTAATTCTTACACCTTGTCCTCTCTCTTTCCGGTTCGTCACCTGTCCTAGTAAGACTCTTCTAGGGTTAGCCACGAGCTGAAACCTCGCTCCTTTTCTCTCCTATTGATAATTGTTTTGAAGTGCTGCTTAGGAAGCTTGCCTTCCTAGGCCTCACTAGAGCAGTCTGACTCAGGCACTTACTGGAAGGGTGATAGTCCAAGAGACAACTGTCCCACATGCCAAGTCACGGGGCTGGAGACCAGTAGAACAGGCCTCCCACCTCGCCTGACCTCTGCATCCTTCACTCCATCAGGTTGTGTCTACCCCTTACTGGCCACCCACTATCAACCTAACTGGTTACCCCCCACCACCTTATACCTCATTATAGGGCTGGGCGGGGCAAAGCTGCCAAGCAGTGACTAGTTCAGGCTGTGGTATTGAGGGAAAGAAGCCCAGTTGGCAACCAGGAATACTCCTGGAAGAAAGAGGAGGCTGCACATCAGAGAGGGTCTGCCACCAGTTCATCAAGTTCCATCTCGAACCTCCTCTGGCACGTGCCACATGCAGTATCTCCGCTGCCACCTACACCACCGAAGAAGACACCAACCTTCATCTGGCCAGCCAACGTTACCAGGGTAGTCAGGCCCCTTAATGTCACACCAGCTTATATTTCCACCAAGGTTCCCTCTCGCCCATCCCTGCAAGTGTGCCACCTAAAGTACAACGCATGATCATAGAGGTGGCCAAAGCCAACAATCCAGGCACCAGGAAAACCCCGTTCAAGCGACGACCGTGGTTACACCGTCATCCAGGACAGGAAGTAGCTCAGCCTCACCCTCTAACCGCCACTCTCACTAAAGGTGAGCAACGAGGCAGCAAGCTTCTTTCTTGGCGCCCAACGTGGGGCCATTGGAGAAATGTAGGCCGTTAGCAACCTTTTTCCAGACCGGGAAGCACCTAAGAAAAGCCCTTTGGGCCTCCACAGAACTACCACTTACTTAACTTCGGGGAGTCAACTCAAAACACCCCGTAGCATCCAATTCCCATCAACGGCACCGGAGTGGCCACATTCGAGAGCATGACCAACACAGAAGGACAGATCAGTGCCATGGAAGAATGCCCTGGTGTAGGTCGGCATGTCATAACTTGCGCGCACTCCGACGTGGCATTTTGCTACCTCTGCCTAGGTTGGGAAGACGAGGAGAGAGAACACCCAGGGATGAGAGTACCATTGCCCAAACTGCAGGGACAGGTGTCATCAAGGCGACCAAGCCAACTGCCCGGGAAGGGGCATATACCAGATAGCCTGCCACGAGTGCCCTTGCACATACAATAATTTCTGCCTTGGCTGACAGGATAAAGCCAGAGACCTGGAAGGTCTATACTTCAGATGCTCAATCTGAAAAACCACCGCTCAGAACCGAGACTACCCCGCAAGAACGCCCTCCAGTACTGGAGCCCCTACCATTACCAGAGTACTCGGGGAAGACCCAAGAGGATTCCCGCAAGTTTCTACAAGCTTGTCAAACAGAGTTTGAAAAGACACACCTAACCAAAGTCTTGTGGGTTGTGAAGACAAAAGGCCCAGCTTCGAGGCGACACCGAAAAATGGTGGGGAAAGTACGGAGAGTTCGTCACCAACTGGGAAGAACTGCCCGAAAGACTCGTGACGCACTTCTAGGGACCTAGAATGGTCTCACAACTGACAAACGAGCTCTACGCTCAAACGCAAAGAGAGAATGAGGAAGTAGAACTCTTCATCAGGCACAAAGCTCTGATCTTCCAGCGATTCAGGCAGCGATGAGCTTGATGCTGTTGAACTTATCATCACCAGGCTCCTACTACCAGAAATACGCTCCCACCTCCACAACACGGAACCAGCAACGCTAGAAGAGCTGGTGAAATGGGCTAGCATACGAGAAATTGACTTGGCGGACATCCGCAAGTCTCACGCCAAATCCAAGGCCGCACCTTCTCCAGCAGGGAAGACAGTGATTACTGAAACTACCACATGTCAGCGGATGTTGGGACCCACTGCCGCACCCCCAACAATACTCCTGAAGTGCTGGCATTGCCCCGCCAGGCACTTTCACAGAGACTGCCCAGTCCTACAGCAGAAACTCCAAAGCAGACAGGCAGGTCCGGCCCGTTCACACGAAGCCAAAAATAAGGAAGAGCCAACTAATGCCGAGAAGAGCCCTTGCAAGCAGGGAAACGCAAAAGCAGGGAAGCCCGCCGGGGCACCGGCGAAGTAGAAGGGAAGGCTCTACACGTTGCCTTTATGCAAGCGAAACCTATCCTTCAAGATCCGCCATGCATAATGGTGCTCATCGGCAGAACAGAACGACTGGATATGCTAGACACAGCCGCCAGTGCCAATGTAAATGTAATCCACCAAGATGTCGTCCCTCGGGAGTACCGAAACAAGATACAGCCCATGGCTGTTAAGGTAGCTCAGCTACTAACGAAGGAAAGCCTAACATTTACCCTACAATTTGCAGAGGAAGCAATACCAATGCATTTTCACTTAATCAAAGATCTGGTGGAAGAAATTATCTTGGGACAGCCCTGGTTGTCCGCACAACAAGCCATCTTAACTGACAATAGGGATGAGTCTACTTAGATGCAACTAAAAGGAGGTCAGTAACTTGGCAGAAGTTTGCTGAGCCTGAACTGTACCAACCCATCATGGGCGATGAGCTAAACCACCAGCTGCAGTGAACCAACTAACCCAGATTATTCAGGAGCATCGCAGAGTATTCAAACAACGTAGCATGCTGCGCCAAACCACCATCGTCTCCCACGAGATCCACTTGTCCAGCTCTGGATAATCCAAAACCGACCGGGGAGAGATATCCGCTAAACACAAGGCCATAATAGAGCAGCAGATTGAAGAGATGAAACAGCTAGACATCATCGACCCCTCAGACTCGGCCTACGATGCTAGAATAGTACTGGCACCCAAGAAAGACTGCTCACTTAGATTCTTCGTCAATTACTACGACCTGAACCAGATAACTCGGCCAGTAGCTCCCCCAGTCTTAAACCTGGGCCACACACTGACGGCGCTCGGGGAAGCCCGAATTTTCAGCACCCTCGACATGAGATGTGGGTATTGGCGAATCCCCTTCCACCCACAGTCAAGGACTTGTACCACGTTTACCGTACCCAACGGAGAGACCTACCAGTTCAAAGTCATGCCATTTTGACTTAAGAACGCTCCTGCAATATTCCAACATCTCATAGCAGTATCAGTCCTAACAGGCTACATCTGCAAGTTTTGCTATGCCTACCTTGATGACGTCGTAATCCAGTTAGTATTGGAGAGTTTTGAAGTACACTGCCTCACCTGTTGCCTATCCAAGTGTGAGAGAAATTGAAAACGCGAGAGCGAGAGAGAGAGCGCAAGAGAGAGAGAGAGAGAGAGCAAGAGTGAGATAGAGAGAGAGATACGCTTTCGAGAGGATGTTCGTCCTTCACGCCTGTGGCTTTGGCTAATGGAGAAGGGGTGGGGGGAGTTTGACGCGCCATGAGCGACGTCATTCTCTCATCTAGCCTTGCCACAGCTGTTGCCCCTTCCTAAGAAGAGTCATTATGCCGTCCACGCCACAGGACACCTTCCAAGCCAGGGTGGTTTTCTCTGCTGTTACCGCCTGCTGCACTGCAACCCACTTAGCATCACATCACCACACTACCCCACTTGGCACCGGAGGGGAAGTTTTCGCCATTCTCAGTTACTTTCTCCTCTCCTTCACTTTCTCTCCCCACATCACGCAACCCCCGCGCCGGCCCTGTGCACCGAGTATAAATAGGACCTGCAGTCCTCAGTTCGAGGTCGTTGTGGTCACGCCAGTCCTCTACGGAACATCACGCTGCCCGACAGCTACCAGACTTAGCGTCTCGACTTCACAGAATGTCACCCTGCCCATGCCACTGCCTTCTGCAGTCCAGTCGAGAGTTCTACTCTGCACGACGCCACTTCGCTGCATGCCAGCATATCGAAGCCGCTGCACTTCCAGCTACCTTGTAGCTTATTCTCAGCTATCACGAGTGCGAGTACTGCTGACTTGGAGTTGCCCTCACCCCCCGCGCTGCCGCATCTTCCGAGACTAGGTAAGATACCAGTTGGCAACTTAGGACCGGCCCTTCAGGCCTCAGTCAGGGTACAGGCTGGTTTATGTGTATTTGATTGAGCAATCAATAAAACAGGCATAAATCTGACTTGGTCGAATTGTCTCTTCCAGCACAGCACCTTGTCCTCTCTCTTCCCGGTTCATCACCTGTCCTAGTAAGACTATTCTAGTGTTGGCCACGATCCAAAACCTCGCTCCTTTTCTCTCCTATTGATAACAGTTCAGAAGTACTGCTTAGCAAACTTGCCTTCCTAGGCCTCACTAGAGCAGTTATCTCTTGGACTATCAACCTTCCAGTAAGTGCCTGGGTTAGACCGCGATATCCCGCGCGCCAAGTTACCTGCTTGGAAACGACGGGCCAACCCCAACAGGAGCCCCACTCTTCATGACAAGCTTTGTTGTCACTTTTAAAACAAAACCCAAATTACCTATTTTTGATAGTTTTACTTTTTTATTGCTACATATTAGTAAACTTACACAAAGCATAACATAATGTTAATACTGTAGTAGTTACTTTATCAATATCATAAATAATTTATAAAAATTATGCATAAGCTATTTCAACATTTAACATTTATGTCTGTGTACATTTGTGTTTTTCAGGCATATGATGAATTTATTCATAAAACAAAACAGGACTTAGAGCAAGATTTAAATTCTTCTTCTTCTTCTGTAATAATTATGAAACCAAAGATCAAGCAGCCTCGTGTGGCTGAGAAGAAGCAGACAGCAAAGCCTCTGGTCATAGCTGGTAGTGTTGTGCTGGACACGAGCAGTAAAACTGTTTCAAGTATAGAAATTGTACCATCAGTAAGCAGTTCTGAAGCAGAACAGGTCCACAGCGTCCTATCTAATCACAGCATTGCATCTGTCTCAGACCTGGAGAGCATTGCCAGTGCACCATCAACAGCACAAGAAAGTGTTCCTGAGGAGATTGCTAACTCCAGTGGCAATGAAGCATCTGTGTCGAATGCAGTTTCTGAAGAGGAGCAGAGCAGGGAAATGTCGGTCATTTCAGAAAGAGAAGATGGGTCACATGAGAGCAGTTATGGATCCAGTAGCCCAAAGTCAGTTTCTCAGGAAGTGAGCATTCCAACAGCCATTCAGAGTCCAGTGAAATTGGGTGAGTCATACGATGATCACATGCCAGTTTCAGAAGAAGGAAATTGTGAAAATAGTGCCAATAATGTGTCCAGTAAAGAAAAGGAAGAAATTTTAAGTTTGTGTGAAGAACATGCAACTGAAAGGGCTTCTTGCGACAGGTACAGTGATGACTTTGAAGCTACATCAGTGAATTCTGATCTTGCACTTGAGACTTCTCAGTCTGTTGAAGGTCTGGAACTGAAAGAAGAAAATAATTTAATTCTAATTAGTATTGAACCGAAATATGTAGACCAGATAAATGGTACAACAAAAGAAGAGCTTCTTGCTGATAAAGTAGACGAAATGATCGTAGCTGAAGAATTAGATGAATTGGAAGTAATGGTTGACAAATGTAGTTTAGAAGAAGAGTCATCTGAGAATTTTTTCAATGTGGATTCAATGAAAATCAAGATTGTTGAAGAGGAATTGAAAGAGGATGATGTGAAAGAAGCAGAGAAAATTATCACTAAAGATGACTGTAAGGAAATTAGTGAAGAGAGGATTGATGAAAAACAAGTCATTGATTTATTTAAAAATGAAAAATGCCAGTTATCGGAAATTAAAGGAATTTCAGGTTGTGACATGGAAGTAACTGAACAAATACTGTCTTCTGGCCATCAGATGGTCAACACAAGCAGCCCAACACAGTTCAATTCCGAGAAGGAGCCGAGTTTCTTTGAGGATCCTTTAAAGGAAATAAATTTACAGGAGATTTCATCCTCCCACAAACATCATATCATATCATCTACTGAAAAATTATCTACCACTAAAGAACTGAAAGGATTGCCTGTTTATGCTGACAAACTGTCACTTGTTGAAAGCATAACTGACTTAATCATAGAGCAAATTCTTTCAGAACCTTTAGTGAGGAACAGCAAAGATAGTGAAACAGCAGTTTATGCAGGTACAAATTTAACAGTGCATGCAGTAACACATGATAATGAAATCATTCCTCAGACTCGCACATTGCATACGAAATTGGAGCAACATAAGATTGACAATGGTTTAGACAGTGTGGATGGTTCTTTTGAAGCATGTTTTATTCCTGCAGATGAGTTCAGTTTCAAAGAAGCATCATTTGTAAACACTAGTAATTTCCCCTTGGTGACGCACCGTCCCAGAGATAAGGAAGCCATCAACTTGGAGCGAAGTGAAAGGATTACAAATCTTCTGTTAGAAGAGTCTATGAAAAATGCTACTGAAGAAGTGGTTGAGATATGTAAAGAAAAATGCAGTATTGTTGCCAACGAGGAAACAGCACAGCAGAGCCCAAGTGTTGATGTCAGGAAGCGTGTTGGAGAGATAATGACTGAAGCCAAGCTAAGTCCATTGTCTGTGAGGGAAAAGTGTCGAGTGCAGGAGCTGATGGTGACAACTTACGATTTGCTGTCTCCTGTAGACATGCTGGACTCTGCTCAGCAGTCACCTGTTGATGCTCCAGACTGCATTTCTCTGACAGGTAAGACCATTTACACCTTTTCGTTTTCTTTATTACGGAGCTGTGTGATTGTCATTTTATTTTATTTTATGTAAAAGAACTTAAAAGAATTTTATACATTTTATTGTGTTCAATGACTTAAACTTTTTATCCATGTTTGTGCATAAAATAGTGATCTTCCAGCTTGCATTACATTTACCATTTTAAATATTTTTTCATTCAGCAGCTTACTGTTTATTGGTTTTTGTTGTACCCAAATAAGTTTGTGAATGTAAAAGAAAGGGAAAGTGACTTGTAATTACAAATTAGTTTCTGTGTGATGAGATATTTGCATGTTCATAAAGAACATTTTTAAAAAAATATATTTATAATATAGTATTTACAAAATAGAAAATAACAAAATTTGAACATAAGTTATTAGTTTCATGAGAAATAATCAAGTCCGTTTCTATAATACAATTAAACAGCAAGATAGAAACATTTTTATGATGATAAGCCATCTTATTAGTCTACAAAATAAAAACACACATTTTGTTCAGTTATATGTGGTAAAATCAATGTTCTTTTAATTTTGCTCGAAAAATAATGAAACACTCCTTAAAATAGTGTGTTGAGGAAAATAACAATTAGAAATTTTATTAAAATAATAAACATTCTAAGACGCACACTATCTTTAACTCTGGATTAGGAAGAGGCAGCAGTGTAATTAACAACACTATGATAAGTGCGAGACTCCCTCCTACCAGGTGATTTGGTCAGTTCACTTCAAGTGGGACCATTCGACTAAGCATAGGCTAAGCTATTTCAGCACTGGTGTGTCACATTCATTATTGACCATCCAGTCACCATAGCAAAATTTGACACATGTAAGATTCATTGAAATAAGACACTCCTGCACATCAGAATGTATCACATACAACTTTTCACTCCAGGATGAGGGGAAGCATGGGGGTATAGAAACACATGTTACCAGTGTCTGTACAGGCAAAGCAGAACATACCTAATCAATTGATCAGGACTTCCATTGACATAACCTTTTGAAAAATACTGGGGAGGTTTTTTCAATCCAGATGGCATAACCTTTAACTTGAGGGTTTTTCCATTAAGCATAATAAACACATAACAGCAGGAATCCTGATACTCCATGGTTGGCCATCAACACTTTGGAAATCAAGTATGGTGTCACCATTGTGTTCGTGGCCATAATTTACAGTATTTTTATGTATTCTGGTTCAGTTCCCCATAATCTACACAAAGTCACAGTTCTCAGACTTTTTACTGTCTAAAATGTGTTAAGCTCATTCCACTGTGAAATGCTATAAGATGTGTACTTAATAAAAATGAATGTGTGTATTCCTACAATACTGTTCATACTCTGCTGTGTACATTTTGTGTATGAAGTATCTTTGATATGTAGACATATACAAAATGGCAATATTTTATTTTGTCTCACACGCAAGTTCTTCACACAGCATGATTGCAGAACAAAGAAAGAATACAAATTGATTCATTTGTATTTATAATCATTTTAATTGAAAAATATATACACAGTGGACCAGAATTCATATGCCAAACTCACAGGGCTGAGACGGGGGTGCAAATGAAGAGATTGATGCAAGGAATTTGGGGTTGTAAACCTTCCCTTCTCCCCTAACCATGTCAGTGAAGTTACAGGGACAGGTAGGCAACAAGTGCCATTCAATGTGTAATAGACGTGTGCGTTGAAGTATCCTTGGCTGCTGGAAAGTCAGTATGTGCCTGTAGCTGGTTGGGGAAGCACGGCAGGTTTACAAGAGTAGAATTGCCTATGCACCTTGTGAACGGCGAAGCCATAGCAACTTATGGGCAGTGGAGGCATTTTGCTGCCTGTGACTTTTGTGTGGCTATGTCAAAGATTGCTGGAAACGCACTCAGTGCCACATTTCCAGGCTGGTGGATTGGCAGAGGTTGGTCATTCCATTGGCCGACCAGACCTTTACTCTGCTAGACTTTTTTATGGAGACATGNGTCAGTATGTGCCTGTAGCTGGTTGGGGAAGCACGGCAGGTTTACAAGAGTAGAATTGCCTATGCACCTTGTGAATGGCGAAGCCATAGCAACTTATGGGCAGTGGAGGCATTTTGCTGCCTGTGACTTTTGTGTGGCTATGTCAAAGATTGCTGGAAACGCACTCAGTGCCACATTTCCAGGTTGGTGGATTGGCAGAGGTTGGTCATTCCATTGGCCGACCAGACCTTTACTCTGCTAGACTTTTTTATGGAGACATGNTGGTGGATTGGCAGAGGTTGGTCATTCCATTGGCCGACCAGACCTTTACTCTGCTAGACTTTTTTATGGAGACATGTGAATTTCTTTGTGTACAAAATGCCTGTGGTCAGTGGAGAATATTTGGTTGCATGTATCGTAGCATAATGTGATTCTGTGCATGCCATACCTGACATATTTTAACAGATCTAGGCCAACATCGTTCGTTGTTGAAAATTGTGCATTCAAGTTGCTGGGCACCATTTCGAGCAACTTTTGCAAAACTTTTTCTCTTGCTAATAAAAAACCAGTTACTATGTATGCATGTATCCTGCCTTCCGCCTACCTGTAATGCATTCCTTGTTTGCTACATACACCAATTGATGTCAATACTATGTGCCTGTATTAGACTGAAAGATGACTGTTGCGTACCTACCCCTGAAATTCCACTCACATGGTTAGGGGAGAAGGTAATGTTTGCGACCTTTGGTTTGGTTGCTTATATCAATCTTTTTTTTTCGCCCCCTTCCATTTACTCCTGAGTTTGGCACATGAATTATGGTCCACAGTGTGTATGTATTTTTTATTACACATTTATAAAATACTCCTAGACTATGTTAGTTAAATAATAAATAATTTATCAAAATTGAGTTGACTTTCAGTTAAATCATTTATTGGAAACAACTCTTTTTTCNTAGTTAAATAATAAATAATTTATCAAAATTGAGTTGACTTTCAGTTAAATCATTTATTGGAAACAACTCTTTTTTCTTTCTTGTAGATACATGTTGTCATACAGATGTTTCTTAATTACATAAAATTGATTATGAACCAAGCTTCNTTTTTTCTTTCTTGTAGATACATGTTGTCATACAGATGTTTCTTAATTACATAAAATTGATTATGAACCAAGCTTCATGCAGTCCTGCACCTCTAGACACAGCTATTCCAAGGATGTATGCTTCCCTGAAGTGTGACACCATAAAAACTGCCTTTTTGTCTTGATCCAAAACTGTAGTAGCAGCTTAATGTGGTTTGCTAATACATTAGTATGAATAGNAAAAACTGCCTTTTTGTCTTGATCCAAAACTGTAGTAGCAGCTTAATGTGGTTTGCTAATACATTAGTATGAATAATTCTGCTAACTATAGCCCATGGTTGGTGCACAGAAAATATGTAGTGGCAATGTAGTCCAATTATGCTGCCACTTGCCATCCCACTGTCTCTTTAGAAAATCTATATAGTTAACTAGGTCATACAGCCCTGCTGCAGTCATTATCCTACTGCTTTGAATCTGCAGTATCCTGGGTATAATGAGGCCAACTGAGTTTTTCTAAAATTTATTGTCTTTGTTTCCAGCCAAAGTTTTTCACACAGCACTTGGTGGTTTCTTCCAAGGGAGCTAATCTGCTCCTGTTAAAGTTTCAAAGTCAGTTTGTAATGACGCAGTAGTATTAATTTTTGGTATACGCGGTTCATTTTCTTTCGTTTAAC
>NQII01000108.1:888118-911276 GCA_002778355.1 Clitarchus hookeri
CAAGGGAGCTAATCTGCTCCTGTTAAAGTTTCAAAGTCAGTTTGTAATGACGCAGTAGTATTAATTTTTGGTATACGCGGTTCATTTTCTTTCGTTTAACGGGGCTTCGTAATTTATTATCAGGATTCAAAATAAAAGCTGTGGGAGTTCGTTTATCTGGCATCCGGTTGCCGTTTCGAAAGTCTTAGTTTTCAGTACGCGTCAGCATTAGTGGTAGAAGCTTTCCGAACTGCATTGACAGTTTCTGTTCTATAAGGTTGATTATCTTTTACTATGATGCAGTTCGGATAGCGTGGGAAGAGCGTGGCGATGCACAATATGCCCATATTTGGTAACGGTTTTGGTGGCACCCTGGTGTGAGNCCTTGAGTGATAAAAACCTTGGACGAATACTCGCCCGCAAGAAAATGGTCTAGAACAAGCAATCAGAGAAGACGCATCGGGCGTGACGAACATAACCCACACCGGCAAGCACCCGCAACCGCTAAATCTTTCAACTTTGTTTTTTTTTTCAGCAAAACCTTAACTGTAATAAAAAACTTCCATCAGTGTGGGAGGTTGCTAGGGTGCCAGGAGGGAACGAACGTCCCTCCTGCCTTCGTAATATCTTCTTGCGATGCAAGTTTTTAAGACATGAATAATTAGTAAACGACTGTGGCGCTGTTCTGTACTTGTCTATTTATCTGTGAACCTGTTCGTACTCTGCATACCTGAAGATCGTATGTGAACTGTTTCAATTGATTGGTAAATAAAAGTATTCTTATTTATTTGGCCTTGAAGACTTCTTTATTTAATATTTAATTGGCGCCTTTTTTTTTTTAAAGAGTTTCATGCTTCTACCCAACTGAGCTAACTGAGTGATAACTTCCAGCTGTCAATACCTTGACGTGCATCGTTACAAATATGGCGGCCTTAACGCGCCGCTGCCACGTTACAAATATAGCGCCTCACGCGAGGCTGCATCGTTACAAGTTCCAGATTTTGGTTCTTTGTGCCTGTATTGATTTCTGAGGCAGTCCTGTTGAAAATGCATTTTCTTTGTGTAGCCCCGCCAAGGTTGCTTTCTTATTCCAGCTGCTGGTTTTGTGCAGTAGGTCCCCACATCTTTGGTGCTAGTGGGTAAACTGTTGAGATTGGAGTTAATTGTGGAAAAGCATGGTTGGTCCCGCTTTGCATACTGTGCATGTTCCATCAAATCCTCAGAGATGCTGGATTTGGGGTCCAGGTACAAATCATATCTTCAGCTGCAGTAATTTTATTATTAGAATGAGACTGCTGGATCAGTGTGTGCTTGGGGTGTAAATGCCAGGACTACTGGAACATGCAGTACCTCCTCTTCGTGGTTTTGCATCTGGCTGTAGTGCTTCTTACTTAGAACATTTGAGTTAAGGTTACAAGTAGCTAGGCTACCAAAAATATATAAACGGACAGGAATGCAAGTACTCACAGTCTAGTACTTGTCAACAGGCACACACACACATNGCTACCAAAAATATATAAACGGACAGGAATGCAAGTACTCACAGTCTAGTACTTGTCAACAGGCACACACACACACAAAGGACAACCGCGTGAATAATGTGTTGTCCTTCTTTGTGTGCGCCTGTTGACAAGTACTAGACAGAGAGTAGTTGAATTCCTGTCCTTTTATATATTTTTGTTTCTTACTCAGTGTCAGCACCCAGATGACCTCAATAACTCTTATGAATTTCTTTGTTACAAAGCTAATGTAGCACTAGTTCCAATCACTGCAACAGTGCAATGTCTGTGTAATGTAAAAACCTCACAAATTAGCTGTCTATGCAAGGCCACATGCAAGAAACTAGAGTAGCAACANAATGTCTGTGTAATGTAAAAACCTCACAAATTAGCTGTCTATGCAAGGCCACATGCAAGAAACTAGAGTAGCAACAGCTCCTGTGTATCAAGCTGGAGATTTACGTGCTTGCTGCTGTGACCTAGCAGTGCAAGCAGTGGCATGTTGTTTAGTCATGCTGCTTGCCTTATCTCTTCAAACCAAGCAGGCAAAATGTGTAGTGACAGTTACACTGCTTGAAAGTGAGTGGCACTTGACGTATACAAAACAAACAAAAGCTAATATTACGTTGTCTATTCTGGGTGCACTGCTGACGCACATTAGACAAGCCGAAAATACGTGATAAGACTTCCTAGATTAATTAATTCATTTTATTTTACGTGGTTACTAAACAGTGGTTGTTAGTTTTACAAACTAAACTTCGTGATAAAGTAGTAATGTATAGGTGTTCAAAATGAAATGCACNTTGTTAGTTTTACAAACTAAACTTCGTGATAAAGTAGTAATGTATAGGTGTTCAAAATGAAATGCACAATAAAACAACCCACATCAAAATGAAACGCAACTTCAAAACCTTTTTCACGTCTCCAACCATGCTTTCCGTATGGGCTTGATATTAATTCCAAAAGCACAGAAATATTGCATAATATAGTTGATTTATTTTTATAATAATTTGACGAAATATATTTCAAATTCGTGTCATTCCGAGCCAGTAATAGAAGAATAGTCAACTTTTAAAGAGGCGTGATCACGAGGCAGACGTGCTGCGATCTGTTGAGCAAAGCAAGCGACTCACACCTCGCCATGTCATGCTGTGCACGTCATCTGTCCGTTCTTTCTCGAAGCATTACCAGCCAGAAAAGAAAAGCTCTGTGTGATATATAGCAAATTTACGAACAGATACCAATAGTCTTATTTTTCCACGAGCTCTGCATAATTTTTAAAGTAACATATATTTTGTGTACAGCGATTGTGTGTACTAGTAATTTCTATTCGGCCGGTAATCGTTCGTTTACGTAAATTATACGCCATATTGTTCTCTCAAAAACCCATTTCCTTGTTTCCGTGTTGTTACTATATTGTATTAATAAAACGAATAAAGTGGGACGCACGTGAATAGTTTTTAACCAATTCTTATGTTATTCCACGTCACATATTTCCAACTTGAACGGTTTAGTATCAGTAATAGCAGAATTCACTGCTTTGCAATCAATAGTCATCGGTGAGTTGTTGGCGAATAAAAGGTAATTGTCAATCAAGTTTCCCTAATTACTTTTAGTTCCAGTTATATTAGCTATGATGTCCAAAGTGTGATAATAGCTACAACTACCGTCTTGCAAATGTTAACCCAAATTCCCTGTATCGGACAAATTAAAAAATAGTTAGCAAATATTTCATTTTTTGCAAGGTTTTTTGTTTTTACTTTTGAAACCTACACATTTTTTAGACAGATGTGAGCCTATAAATACCTTGAAATTTGTTTAGCATTACAATCAAAAGTGGATTATCAGACAGCATATTAATAAAATAAATATACAGCCGCCACTCGACGCACCTGTTGATGGCAAAAGGATACATAAATTAAAAGTAAACATTGGCGCTACTTTCGTCGAACTGTCAAAATCTCGTCAACTTATATGAAACAGATCATACCAATTGTTGACTAGCTTACGGCTTCCATAACATTGGTACTCTTTCAGTCACTTCCGATCATTTTTCAGCTATCCTAAACAACAATATTTAAAATGACATTGGCAGTTCATGCAGTTAACTATACTTGCACTGTCACATAATCATAGGAAGATGGTGTGGACAGCTGATTTTGTGCCATCTTGACATGTTTGTTGACTGTCAGAAGTCTTCTATCTTCCATCTCACACATTCTTAAAGATATCTACCCATCATTTCATCTGGCATAGTGTTCTCTCTCCTTTAGGGTTGGAGCACTTAACTTCCTCCGAGTTGTCTTGCCCCTTATCTGCACAGGAGGTTGGCTCTAATCAGTACTTTTGGGTTGGCTAGTGTGGCAGCTAAGTTGTGACTGGGTGGTAAGGATCATAGGGTGCCACTCTGACTGTCGTAAACCTTTCTGGGTTTAACACAGTAGATGGGACAGTGCACTTGACCAGTCTGCTTTATGCTACTGGCTAAGGAACTATGCCTTCAGCTACACTTATCAGACATCATAGTAGTGATATTTAATCCTTGGCCCACAAGCTATTCGACCTGAGATGAATGACTTTGTCACTAATCACACACACGCATCATCCAAGATAGTGACAGCATTGTCATAGGTCAATGGTTCCTACTGAAAATACACCAAGTGTAAAAGATAAGTTTTCACTCTTTTCCAGAAGAAAAAATTAGTAGCAGTTAGCAATTTAGTAAGGGAGTTACTTTACAAACAGCAACCAAACCAAGCCTCTTATGGGAAACAGTGGGTGACAATTCCTGGTCTTATACTTTAGGTGAGTCACTTACATCTATCACTATCTGCAACTTCTTTAGACCTATGACTAGTGACTGAATACTGTCTGCTGCTGCCGCCAAAAGTCAAAGTTTAGGTTTTACATCACGTGGTTGTGCACAGAAGCTAAAACCGATGGAACCTCCTGACTACAGTGGGTCCTAAACTACTGAGGTACAGAGTCAGTGCTAAGAAGTGTCAGAGTCATGCTAGGGATTGGCCTACAAACTACTGTAAAGAGAACAAATGGAGAGAATGCTCTCACAAACTGCATCTGCCAATCTTATGCACACTGCAACCAAAATAAGAGGTGAAGAAGGTAACATGCTGGCTTTATGTCATAATGGGGTCCTGCAGACTTCTGGACCATAAAGTTCAGATCATTTGACAGAATCATCACAGAGATCTGACAACACAGGGCCAAAGCTGCTGCTTCAATGGCTTCTGTATTTCCTGTTAGTTCTGGCAGCTTGGGACAGTCTCGTCATGTTTGGATTCCATTCTCCTCATATTAACTTCTCTCTTATCCTAGTGAGCAGGGAGTCAGTAGGCCTACTTACGTATACCCATGCAAATTGTAACAATACACCTCTCATAAAATTAAGATTAACTATTACTAACACAGTTCCATAAAAAAAATGTATAATTATGTAATAAATTTATGAAAATTTGTATATATTACTTGGTTTACAATGCCAATTGTAAAAATTAATAGATAATTAATAACATTATAATAGTAATAGAAGACTGAGCAGAATGCTGTGCAGTTGTGTTCGCTCACATGAGTTTCTGCAAGTGCCACTGTCATATACTTTTAACACATGTAATTTTATACTCAACTTCTACTGCAAAAAATTCAAGTGTTTGCATATTTGTTGCAGAATAGGTGACAAACCCAACAGTTTAAAAAGTATACGGACTGTACAGATTCAGTCTACTATTATTTCATAATAATTAAATGTAGTGCAGAAATTTCTCTGTGATGAATATAAAGTAAAACCCTGTTATAACATTTTTCTGCTTAATAACCTGCCTTCTCTTGGACTACAAACATGGTTTTTCAATACAAAATTACACTCTTATAAAGTTTTCCCTTATATAATGCTGACATTTCTTGTGGCTCTTGAGAAATATTATAACAGGGTTCTACTGTATGTAATCTTCATTTCTCAGGTAGCATATCTGTGACTTTGTGATAAATTTAACATCAGTAATTTACAGTAGTCAAATTCTACTCATCGTATTATAAGGTAGATGTATACTGTTACATGAAAATGTAATTTCTCTGTGTATGATCATCAGCATTAATTTGTAATTTTTTTCAGACATAATAGAAATAGCAGGTGATGAAGTAGTTGATAGAGCAGTGTCACAGGTAAATCTGGTTTTGCACACAGTGGGTGCATGTATCATACCAAGTGTTGTGAATTGCTTTTCAATCTCGCAAAGTAATTTCTCCCAAGAAATGGAATGTGCAAACCCCTTCTAACCTCCTCCCAGCTTGCATAGTGGAGTATTTGTTTATTACTATTATAGTCTTTAAACAGTACCATGTAAACGCGTTACAGAGTCAGCTGTGCTAACACATGACATCAAGTAGTTCTGATGCACGTAAGCAGTTCAGTTACAAATGCATACAAAACTTAAACAAAGAATCAATAGTAACACAAAACACCTACATGTTGGGATTAACAAACAACCAGTACTGACAAAATGGCGTCACCGGACATTGCACCAAGTGCATAAAAATAACTGGAGTTATGCATTGCAGTTAATTATTCTTATGTGTTGCAGTGAATCTATGCTACTATCCTTGAATTGTAATGAAGAAACTGTTAATCATTTTCTCTCTGGAGACTTGTCTAAAAATAAGATTATCAGTCATAACCTTGTCATTAATCAGTAAAGGTACGCACAGCATTAATTTTGTGCACTATTGCCTTCTGGGGTCCCAAGGTTGGACTGACTACATGCCCGCCACATTTCAGAAAGAAAATCAAGACGGAATGCCAAGGTGCTAGTTTAGCTCCTCCCAGATAACACGATTGAGAAAATCAGATTTCGCGGGGTTACACGGACCATTTAACTAGTGTGTGTGGCGGGCACGGGCGACAATTTACTAAACACACTTGTCACAATTACATAAATGTGTGATTGGGACACACTTCATGCTCATAGATGACAGTACTAATTTTATTAGCAACAAAAGAACATGAACGCTGTTTCCCTTCACCAGTTCACCAGATTAATTGGGTCATAACCACCATGCAGTACATTAGTAAAAAAATTTATATTAACACTCCACCATTGCACTAGCATAAAAATAACAGTGGAGCTGCCAGTCAGGAAATGTGTTCTTAGAAATAATTAACTTTGAGTCTCACTGACTTGTATACGCTGGAATACAAATTTCTTTGGAGTCAGATGGTCCCATTCATCTGCCCACTTGGCTGTCTGGGAGCATTGCAGATTTGCCCAAAAAACTGATGACATGAGTCCACGGTAGGTGAGGGCATGTATGAGGACTAAATTAAAATGGTTCCAGAAAGCTTTACCTTGCAAAACAAAAAGTACATAGGCAGATCACACAAGAAGGTGAAGGGTGTCACGGGACATATGTCTGCCCCTCATCGCCGCTGCTTCAAGACTGAGATCATGGTTGCCAGAAAGAGACTCCCTTGGTGCCTCCCCAACTGTTACGCATGAAAAACGATAACATAACATTCATACTTTCGTAAATTACCCCAGCTAAAATTCACAAATGCTTTTTGTTAAGCATTAGATAAATTATAATGATACATTTAAATATTGAGGTTTGGAGGGTCTGATAGTTGGTGACGACAGAGATCCAAGGGGTTTGAGATATATGCTGTCATGTCAGTGCTTGTGTGCCTTGTCGCCACCAGTCCCTGTGAAATCACTTTTATGAGGTGTGTTTTGGCATTGACCATTCATTCCATTACTACTGACCTCATGAACTGCCCACTCCCCCTCTCACACTCACTACGCTCATTCTCAGGATGCCCTCCGGGTGCTGCTGGGTGGCCACCAAGACTGGACCAAAGATTAGGGGAGGAGGCATATAAACTGTTAATTATCAAGGATTTGACAGACTTTGACTATTTGTATTGGAATTTTGCTCACAAGTTAAATGCACATGTAATTGATGGCAAAATGTCACTATGTAAGTATTAGTTTTGAACACTATTCAGTGTGTTAAAACAGNAAATGCACATGTAATTGATGGCAAAATGTCACTATGTAAGTATTAGTTTTGAACACTATTCAGTGTGTTAAAACACAGCTTGTTTATTCAGAATAACCCTGGACAACTAATTAGTCTTACTATTTCTAAACAGAAACCCTGAAGCATGCTNACAGCTTGTTTATTCAGAATAACCCTGGACAACTAATTAGTCTTACTATTTCTAAACAGAAACCCTGAAGCATGCTTTCTTTATCAGGGGAACTTAATGCAGTTACAGCATTTCATACTAATTTGTGAGTGTGCTGAAAGATAATTAATTGCAAATTCATCTGGCAGTTCATATTAACTTACTCTAAGACATAATTGTATGGTAAAATTAAAACAGTCTTGATTTTACTGTATGATTTCAGTCTTTATATACCTTACTACTATTCATTAATCAGGCTGTGTTCTGTGATGTTACCAGGAGTTGGCATGATTGAATGAACTCCTATACTGGGAAATAAAGAGCTGAGTTTTGCATCTTAAAAATATAACTATAATTTCTTGCCTTGCCGAAAAATAACAGGTTATTTCACTGATTATGTTTACAACGTAAAGAAACTTCGGGTACACAGAGTCCATAAAAGGAGCCTTGCATGCAACTGAAAATGTTAAATTTTTCTCTCCAAAATTTTTTTAGCATANTACACAGAGTCCATAAAAGGAGCCTTGCATGCAACTGAAAATGTTAAATTTTTCTCTCCAAAATTTTTTTAGCATAATGAACAGGTTTTACTCAAGTTAAATGTTAATTACTGAGCTAGTCAGCTCTGTATATTCTCTTTAACTTTTTCATTATAAAGATGATACCAATAGAAGGCAGGTGCAGTCTAGTTGGAGACATGCAGTTCACCTGAAGGTATCCTTGGTGTCCAAACTCATGAAGGTATCATGTTAGTTCGGCAACAGTGTGGAATTAACAGTTGTTCAATACCCCATAACAGCATGACTCAGAACTGTAGAATAGATTCTTACACAAGTAGTTTGAAGTCGAGTGTACTGTAATGAAGAGTTTCCTTCTTGTTTGGCGTGAATAAAACTTCCCCTGGTTTTTACATGCACTGTAGTAATAANTACACAGAGTCCATAAAAGGAGCCTTGCATGCAACTGAAAATGTTAAATTTTTCTCTCCAAAATTTTTTTAGCATGATGAACAGGTTTTACTCAAGTTAAATGTTAATTACTGAGCTAGTCAGCTCTGTATATTCTCTTTAACTTTTTCATTATAAAGATGATACCAATAGAAGGCAGGTGCAGTCTAGTTGGAGACGTGCAGTTCACCTGAGGGTATCCTTGGTGTCCAAACTCATGAAGGTATCATGTTAGTTCGGCAACAGTGTGGAATTAACAGTTGTTCAATACCCCATAACAGCATGACTCAGAACTGTAGAATAGATTCTTACACAAGTAGTTTGAAGTCGAGTATACTGTAATGAAGAGTTTCCTTCTTGTTTGGCGTGAATAAAACTTCCCCTGGTTTTTACATGCACTGTAGTAATAATTTGAAGTATTTTTGCCCAAGTAATTTTAACTGATTTTTATAGAAAGTTTACTTGTACCTTTTGTGGGTCCCACCTTTTCATAATTTTTATTTGATCCTTTCTCGGTGAGAGAGAGAGTCCACTTGCATGCACGGGTGACAACAGGCCGTAATGACTGCCATGCACAATTGAAGTGTAGCTGCAAAGGAAGCAAGATAATATGTAGGATTTTACGCAATTAGCTAAAGTATTGTTGACTACCATAATTTGTGCTGTGAGTGTACCTTTTGACATACTTTTTTTTAACATGAAACTCTTCAACATATATTATTGGGTTGGGTAATTTTTACTATCATTATAAAACATGGCACAATATTTTTTTTTGGTTTAAATGTGCCTGCAAATATGGGGTCACTCCATTAAATCGTACAACCTGTCCATTCCTATGCGGCTGACCCTGACTGATGTATGTGTGTAGGGCATTTGTAATTAGATTACATTTGATGCATGCACGATAGGATTATCTTATATCCCCACTCCCTTCTCTCTCTCACCCATGCTCTCTCAGAGTCAGAAGTGGACTCTGCAGTTTTGTTATTATAATTTTAAGTAACAAAACTAATGATTGTAATTATATTATTTTCATGTGGTATGCTGGGCATGATGTGTTACATTAATTTGTGTGTGTGTGTGTGTGTGTGTGTGTGTGTGTACACATGTACGCCCAAATAACTAAAAGTTACATAAAAGTAAAATTATTTCCACATGTTCCTGCCCGATATAAACAAAATGAGAGCAGGCTGGTGCTAAACACAGCCGGCAATTCCACTAGGATGTTCCTGAACAAGATGTATAATGAAGAAAGATGAGGTGGGGAATTGCATAGTGAGAGTAAAGACTTGAGAGAAACTGGAGTACTCTGAGAAAACTTTCACATTGTGCTGGTGAGAATCCACGTCTGCAAAATTCTGCAAAATATCTGTATTGCCACAGTTTGAGGTCAAGATGAAGACTTCAGCGATGGGATACTAGNGTCTGCAAAATTCTGCAAAATATCTGTATTGCCACAGTTTGAGGTCAAGATGAAGACTTCAGCGATGGGATACTAGCGTGAGTAAACATGGAGTTGATAGAGGGTCATCTTGCTTTGAGTAATGGAAAATAAACATGTTGACTAATTAATGAGAAAGAATATTTTCTTTGTTCATGCAATTAATACTTTCATTGTTTTTACTCAGGCTCATCAGTAAAAGATTTCCCAAATACGGAACAGATTGAGGGCCAGAAAACTCCTGTTAGTAATCAGACTGAGGTAAGGCAACATTTTTTGGCTATAAATCATAACATAAAGTATTATTTGTTTGTCGTAAAATTTAAGTGGGTTTCAAACACTTTGTTGACTATATTAAAAAACCTGTGCAGTAAATTAAGTACCTATGAAATAGAATAGGCTAACTGTACAGAACTAAAACCTGTGTTATAGCCATTGTTACACACTTTTTTTGTAAAATTGTTTTAAATAATATTTTTTCCTTCAATAGTATTTTTGACAAATCTACATGATCAGGTTGTGAAACTTACAAGAAAATGTAGGTGTATGATGTCATGCACATTTTTAAGTAATTCTGCCAGAATTCCACCTGAAAAAGATATTTGGTAACAAGCANATGATCAGGTTGTGAAACTTACAAGAAAATGTAGGTGTATGATGTCATGCACATTTTTAAGGGAATGGCCAGGGATAGTGGAAATTAGATATTTTTTTTGAGAAGGTATAGGACTCACCTCGGCAAAAAGTCAACCAAAAAGGTATACACTATACATAAAATAACTTGAAACATCTTTTAATTTCACATCTGCAATATCTCTGAAGTCACTGTTGTTGCCAGTAGATTCAGCAAAAGCAGGAGATAAAATTGCAGTCAGTAGCTTACGTGTGTGTACATAGTTTATCATGTTTGCACACAAGATAAAGACACATGAAGAATGTTGCTAATAAGATTGCAAGCATTTACATATTACAGCAGTGTTGCAGATGTGAACATAATTTGATTTTTNGAAGAATGTTGCTAATAAGATTGCAAGCATTTACATATTACAGCAGTGTTGCAGATGTGAACATAATTTGATTTTGATCTGCGAAGAAAGTTGAGGCAAGTGTTAGTTTATTGAGGTCCACCTACATAATATTTATTGATCTTTAATAGCTTAGTAGGCCTCAGTGGCATAGTTATAGTTTACTATACTCCAGANCACCTACATAATATTTATTGATCTTTAATAGCTTAGTAGGCCTCAGTGGCATAGTTATAGTTTACTATACTCCAGACTACAGGTTACAAGAATTTATTTAATTTTCCTCATAACAGTCATGTTAGTTTAGTATAATTAAACACGACACATTTAAAAGCCATTTTTTATGGTTTCCTTTGCGTAATTTTTTGTAGTAATCACACATCAGACATAATTTTTTTANGAAGAATGTTGCTAATAAGATTGCAAGCATTTACATATTACAGCAGTGTTGCAGATGTGAACATAATTTGATTTTTATCTGCGAAGAAAGTTGAGGCAAGTGTTAGTTTATGAGGTTCACCTACATAATATTTATTGATCTTTAATAGCTTAGTAGGCCTCAGTGGCATAGTTATAGTTTACTATACTCCAGACTACAGGTTACAAGAATTTATTTAATTTTCCTCATAACAGTCATGTTAGTTTAGTATAATTAAACACGACACATTTAAAAGCCATTTTTTATGGTTTCCTTTGCGTAATTTTTTGTAGTAATCACACATCAGACATAATTTTTTTTATTTTTGTAACTATTGTGAACTGCTTATTAATATATTTTTAGGTTACACTAAAAGCTGTTTCCACACTTAATGCTAAACTTATTTTTTGCATGGCATTTGTCTGAATTCAGNTTTTTAGGTTACACTAAAAGCTGTTTCCACACTTAATGCTAAACTTATTTTTTGCATGGCATTTGTCTGAATTCAGAAATGAAATTTCACTGCATAGCATTTGTTTGTTAACTAAAACATTACGTTCTTTTTTTTAAAGACATTTTTAAGCCAGGTATAATAGTTTTTGTATTATATTTTTATAATAAGCTACAGTGTATTATAACCAAGTTTTCATAATGTATTATATCTATTTTTTATGAAAATATTCAGTCTACTGGGAGCATGGTGAAGTAGGTTGTTTTATTTTGTCCATGTGTCAGTCGGTGTCTGCGGCCACGTGTGGCTAAGAATATCACTAATGAGCAGCCACGTGTCTGTTGAATGCTTTTTATTTCTGGCCGACGCAGTCCAGAAATAGCTCTGGCGCCTCTCTTCCTGTATAAACTACACCTTGTCCCATCACGCTTGTGTGACAACAATCCTGATTGCACATCATGTGACTCAGCTCACAGAATGGAGCAACAGGCATAACATGCGAGTGGGTCCAATCAAAGTAAATGAAGGGTGGATGGGAGCCAGAGGAGGTGGGGTTCGTCCTGGAGTACCTGTGTGTTTCCAGTGATGCTGATGCTGCTGTCTCTGTGGTTGCAGGTGGGAGTAGGGATCCTCGATCTGTCGAAGGTTTCACCGGCAGAGTGTGAGAATGAGTGGTTTGATGAGGACTATGGACTCAGCCGGAGGCGCGAGGCTGAGGAGTTACGACGTCAGCAGCTACGAATTGAACGGGAGGTAATGAATACTCCTTAAATTTACATTGTCTTAACACTATTCTACTTCCTAGAACTTTAAATTGTGGTATTTCACTAATGTCAAATATATTATCTAAAAATCAGTCCAAGTGAGAAGATCACAGAAATTCTATGTACTCATTCATTTACACGAAACTTTGAATGGCAAATTGTAGGTGTTCGTATCACTTTATGTGTCCCTCACTAGTANGTACTCATTCATTTACACGAAACTTTGAATGGCAAATTGTAGGTGTTCGTATCACTTTATGTGTCCCTCACTAGTATATATTAATTTTTAAAAAAATTTTATTATAAAAGAAGACATCATTTCTTTAAAATTAGATTTATGTGTCTTCTTAAAAAAATATTACATCACAGTTTTAATGTTATAGGTGGGTATACTAAAACCACAAAACTATATAGTCTGTTTAGAAAAATAGTAGAAAAGGAACATGTCAATAATACAGGGTTCCAGGGGCAATNACCACAAAACTATATAGTCTGTTTAGAAAAATAGTAGAAAAGGAACATGTCAATAATACAGGGTTCCAGGGGCAATAAAATCTCAAATAAAAAGGTAGTACACATTACAAGTTTTTATTTAATAGTTTAATTACAATTTTTACAACTTTTTTTAGTTGTTAAATATTTTATTAGTTATGTTAGTAGGATAACTTTAGTTAATTATGAAGGCAAGTCATCAAGTAACAGCAGTTTGTTTGTAAAATTAACTATAAATTGCATTGGTATTTTTTTTTTACTAGTTCCCTTTCATTTCAGCACAAACAAGAGTAAAACTATCCACCCATTTCATAGAAAATAATGTTTTCCATAATTTTTCCAATGATCATGCACTGTCTGTTTTTCTTCATCAAACTTTCAGCTACCTTCCCCTAAACAGTTGTAGTTCATATGTGGAAGTTGTAGGGTGCAATGTCAGTTGTGTACTAAATGTCGCATTATTTAGTTTATACCCAGAAACCAGTAGCACTTGGTGTTCAAGATGGTCGTCTACCTAGCGTTCAAACTGCGTTGCAGCATGTTTGAAATATGGATTTTTTGATTAAACTATTTAGTATTTTGCCCAAGTGTTTACCTACGAAAATAAATTATACCCCAAACAAGGATTAAAAAGTACTTTCAAAATATCATGTATGCTACAAATATAATTGTGGAGCCTTCCAAAATCATAAAAAATTGCTTTTTCTGACTTTTGTATGTCAAGGTAGTCGCATACCTGGGGCTATTTTCACATCTGAAGCCCAGAAAAACATGAGTGGTAAGGGCGAGACTGGCATGCTGTGTGTACTTTCAATGTTGACCCTATCATTTTACTGGTGGAAAGTGTGTAGCAAGGTTCAATGCAGGGTCCTATCANGTGTGTACTTTCAATGTTGACCCTATCATTTTACTGGTGGAAAGTGTGTAGCAAGGTTCAATGCAGGGTCCTATCGAAGTTTTGCTCATGTCCAGGCAGTATGTTTTAAGGTACAACAGTCCATTTTTAATGATATTTGAGAGCTTCAAAATAATATTTATAGCATGCATGATATCTCTAAAGCTCCAGTTTGTTCTTGTCTGGGGGTATCTATTCTTTTCGTAGGTAAACACTTTGGAGACATAATTAATAGTTTCATAAAAAAAAATGTTTTTCAAACAAGCTGCATAAAGTTCAAGTGCTGGGTAGGTGACTGCCTTGAAACGCACTTCTCAAACAGGAGTGAAACTACGAGGCGTGTCCATAAAGTAAGAGTACTGTTGGGCTGTCGTGCTGTGGGAATTTTTTTTTCAACAGTTGGCAACACTGAGTGGTAGTGGGGAGTCTCCTGAACACAAGCACCGGCGACCCTCGTCAGTAGCAAAACTCTCCTCGTAGTGTCCGTTTCTGTGAAATATGTCAATCAGAAATCCCGCCAAGTGCGAGGTGCACGCTGTCATAAGGTTCCTTCTCGCGGAAGGAAAAACGCAGACTGAAATTTTTGCATGGATCAAAACAAAAAGACAGTCATCACAGTGGCGGCACACTGATTCCCCATCTGCCAACAAATTCAAAACCTCAATTTCGGCCAAAAGAACCATGGCAACCATGTTTTGGGACCAAAAAGGAATCATTTTGATCGATTTTTTGCCTCAGGGGGAGACGATTACTGCAGCACGATACTGTGAGACCCTACAAAAGCTCAAGAGAGCAATTCAAAACAAACGGAGGGGAATGTTGATGAAGGGAGTGTGTTGTTGCACGACAACTCCCGCCCGCACACGGCCAATGCTACCAAGCACCAAGGCACTTTTGAACTTGTTTGGTTGGGGCATTTTGAACCACCCTGCATACTCCCCTNCGGCCAATGCTACCAAGCACCAAGGCACTTTTGAACTTGTTTGGTTGGGGCATTTTGAACCACCCTGCATACTCCCCTGACTTGGCACCTTCAGATTTTCATCTTTTCACCTTCATGAAAATTCACATGGGTGGAAAAAAATTTCTAACCAATGAGGAGGTGAAACAAGAGGTCTTGAAGTGGACGAAGGAGATGGCGNAGAGCAATTCAAAACAAACGGAGGGGAATGTTGATGAAGGGAGTGTGTTGTTGCACGACAACTCCCGCCCGCACATGGCCAATGCCACCAAGGCACTTTTGAACTTGTTTGGTTGGGGCATTTTGAACCACCCTGCATACTCCCCTGACTTGGCACCTTCAAATTTTCATCTTTTCACCTTCGTGAAGATTCACATGGGTGGAAAAAAATTTCTAACCAATGAGGAGGTGAAACAAGAGGTCTTGAAGTGGACAAAGGAGATGGCGGGAGAGGTCTATGAGGAGGGCATCAAAAAGCTTGTGCCACGACTTACAACCTGCATAGAACGGGAAGGCGACTACGTGGAAAAATAAGCAACCTATATACCTACAATATCCTGTAATTTTGTTTAAATAACATTTTTTTAGCAATGCAAAGAATTGAGTACTCTTACTTTCTGGATATGCCTCGTACAACATGAGCCTGTAGTGAACTTTACTGCAGCTTTTCCACCAAGAAAATTATACAATCACTGTTATCACTTCCTTGCTTGTGGGTAGTGAACACATTCACATCCCTTTTATTCCATTGCAGTCCCTTTAAGCCAAGAATACTACAATCTTAATTTTGTTTGAATTTCAGTGTTTTGACATTTTTGGATCTTTGGAGATACGAGATGTGCTTGAAGTATATACTTGTCTGTCTCAGTATCTTGCTTTGTCCCTTCTGGTTGTGGCACTCGGCTCACACCCCGAAATTAGCGATATTATGTATTAATTCTTGTAATGTCTCTTGTTTAGAAGTATTTTGCCTTAAAGTACCTCTCTTGCTTCTCAGGCAGGGCTGAACCACCGGTTACCATACCTATTGCACAAGTATCGCTTATGCTACCAACCAAAACCTCAGACCCCTGCTTTGGACCGGGAAGATTACCTCCTCTTCTCCAGGGTGGGGTGATTCTCCCCCGTTACTTACTTTTTCCGAGCCCCGGGAATGGTGCATGGACTTGCCAATGTTTAGTACACATTTATTGCCATCCAGTTGCATTTACAATAAAAAAGTTATAAATTCCATTGAAACATCCTGATTGCACTTATATAATGAATTACTCTGGTTACTTTTACGAGATATAATTTGTAAATCCCCTTTCTCCGCAGCAGATAGCTGAGAGCAAAAGGAGGGGCAGTGGAGCTAGAGCCTCCCTCACTGCTAGGAGCACGTGTGCTGGAAGTGAACGGCCGCTCCCTGTGGAGTTACAAATTGCTCAATACACAACAGAATCTTATTATTAACGCCTAGATACAACTTGAAAAATAATGCAATATTCTGACACTTGGTGAGATGACGATAAAAATGATACCAAACAATAAGCAATTAAAATGAACGTTATAAATTATATTGCCTGCCATACATTAGCCATATTTAATACAAAGTAGGGCCATCACAAAATAATGACATTTATTAAGTCTGTAATCCTCATTCAATTTTTCCAGTAAGCAACCAACATAAATTCTCTGCATTTTATTATTGTNCATTTATTAAGTCTGTAATCCTCATTCAATTTTTCCAGTAAGCAACCAACATAAATTCTCTGCATTTTATTATTGATTTTGTTTATTCATGGCTAATTTCACTAGCAGAAATTTAAGATACCTGAAAAATTAGCATCATTAATATTCACCTATCCAAACTGCAGCTATGCTGACATTTGGAAAGTGAACCCTTTGCTGTGAGTCCNTTAGCATCATTAATATTCACCTATCCAAACTGCAGCTATGCTGACATTTGGAAAGTGAACCCTTTGCTGTGAGTCCTATATTCTTTGGGCATTTGCCAACAACAATGTATAACCATTCCTGAAATGTCCACGTCACTATGAATGTCAGTATACCGACATCAATACATCAGCCTCATCCTGTCAGCCTGAACAAGAATACAGAGTGGCATTTTTGTATTTCAACAGGTACATACTACTACCCACAATATATTTGCATGCCTATCTTCTATGGAGTAGGTAGTTGTGATGCTTGAGTATGATGTGAAGGTGTTGTGAATGTTAATTTCAAGTAATGCATGGATATGTTTAACAACTTTTGATGTTAATACAATTTACCCTTCAATATTAGCACTAAGTAAAGACATTTAATAAAAATCATTTAAAAAAATACACTTGCCTGAGAAGCAAAAAGTGGCATTGTGTGATCGCCACTATTTTCTATGTATTGTTCAAATTTTAAACTAAAAAATTTTAATGTCTTTACATCAAACATGGCTTGCATGTTCATCATGACCAACACTGAGCAATTTTGTTTACGTGCAGTCTGTAGATAACATTTTCAAAACCATATTTTCAATGTACAGTTTTGGTTCCTGACCTTGCTGTGACACTGCTCTGCCTGGTAAGCTACGCAGAAGATTAAGATGCCAATCACCACATTTTTGTAAAGGCAAAGAAAGAGGAAAACAAATTACGTAGAAGATATTTAAAAAAAAAACTCTGTATGTTTTTGATGTTAAGAAATTGGTGTTCATCTAAGTGTCCCTTTTTTTTTTTTAGGCCTGTAGGTTCTGACTAGCATTCATGACATTGGGCATGGGTGGAACAGCTGTTAGTTTCAGCACTACCAATCACACCAAGGCCCAACTACAAGCTGTTCATGATTAATAGAATACTTATGTGCTCAGTCTACTTTTCTGCTCATTTTGTATTCTCCCACCATGCTTAAAATTAATATTGCCAAGGACCAGATGGATTATTGTGCATCTATCACATATGATTATGACGTTGAAAACTTAATACTGCCCGTAATATACTGGTGGTATATAATTCTTAAACTTACGTACACAATATAAATTTAAATGTAACACTTACAATACGACATTAAGACATGGAGCTACAATACTATTCATACATCACTGCCTACTTCACTGGAACCATATCAATTGGTGTGTTCCTCAAAATACACACAGTTAGGGGCAGTGANGTTGAAAACTTAATACTGCCCGTAATATACTGGTGGTATATAATTCTTAAACTTACGTACACAATATAAATTTAATGTCCATAAATTTAAATGTAACACTTACAATACGACATTAAGACATGGAGCTACAATGCTATGCATACATCACTGCCTACTTCACTGGAACCATATCAATTGGTGTGTTCCTCAAAATACACACAGTTAGGGGCAGTGANCATACATCACTGCCTACTTCACTGGAACCATATCAATTGGTGTGTTCCTCAAAATACACACAGTTAGGGGCAGTGATTTTTTTCAAAGGTTGATTTGAAAAATTCTAAATTAACTGCAAATCAGCTGTAGTTACTTTAGCTTGTATACTGTGTTCAAACCTTTATTCTGATCACTTTTGAAGGTACTTGTGTGTTATTAGGTACTGGTGTGTTATTAGGTACTTGTGTGTTATTAGGAATGCATTTCCACTCGTGTATCATACTTCTGTCACATTAGTAAATNGTGTGTTATTAGGTACTTGTGTGTTATTAGGAATGCATTTCCACTCGTGTATCATACTTCTGTCACATTAGTAAATTAAGGTTGAAATTCAAGTTCACAAAGTACTGAAAAGATGAAACAGCAACAACGCTATCAAAATAGATTTTACATGGATTACACAACCAAAGCTAATTAATCATGTGAAATACCTGCGTTTGTCTAAATATTTCAGGTATTCACATTCTATATATGTTATCACTCATGTTTTTTGCAATAAAGACTATTCTGCAGATCACACTTTGTGTCTGTGTTGCAACATCACATTCTACCCAATTGTTATGCACTTTGGTGTGTATGTACATGTATCTGTACTTCACTTTTTGATCTTTCTCTTCAGAGTAACACACTGAACTTCACTTAGTGTTTTTCATGCATATTGGTTTCACCATACAGTTGTGATAGTGCAGTGTTTAAAAATAAACAGATGATGCATTACTTTGCAATGCTTAATAAAAACACAATACTACACCACAACCAGTTGGGATTAAACCTGTGACCTCTAGGACTTATGTAAAGTATTGACACCAGTTACGCCAGCGTGGAATGAAGGTACACTGGCCCAGTATCNCTTATGTAAAGTATTGACACCAGTTACGCCAGCGTGGAATGAAGGTACACTGGCCCAGTATCCCTCAAGAGATTAGGGAAACGGAGTCTCCTTAACAAGGATTTTATGAGGGTCGTATGGGCAGGTGGGAGGCGTCCGGCCCTGGCTTACCAGAACGCGTAGTTGGGCACTGAGGGTTATGCTATCCCTTTTATAACCCACCCAGTGATTGGGCATTTAGGAATAGCTGCGAGTACACAGCTATGCAGAGTCAGTGATGTTAAATTAACTTCAGAGAATGAAATAAAAGAAGAATAAAGAATTAAGATTTAGAGGATTTAGTGGGTGTCCTGTAGGCACAGGCACGATTGTAGATATGGTTTTAAATTACGTAGCATCGCGGGGGAGGACAGGTTCTGGCGTGGTCCGTCCAGGAAGGAAACTGCTCTTCCTGGGGCTGGTGCCTTGGGGTAAACCCCTGCTGGAGTCCTATTGATCAATCTGCGCTGCAAAGTGCACTACACGATGGATGGTGTTGGGCCTATAGCCACTTGGGGAGAGGGCCTCCTAATCCCCCTCGGTGAGAAATTGAGTGAGCGGCGTGACCAGGTACAGACCTCAATTGCCCCTCTGGGTTCACAGCGTTCCCCACGTAAGGACCCTATGGCATTCAGTAAGCGGCGTGACTAGCTTATTGCCTGAGAGTTGTAGTGACTCAATGCATTTGTTCTCCTCAAGCGCCTCAGAGAAAGGTTCTCTCTCCCCTTGCCACAGTGGCGCTAAAGGGCGACGTGACGAGTCAGCACTAGACACCAAACATTGACAAGAAGTGGGAGCGCCCTTCAGTGGGGACTTGGTTTGAATCTCTATTGCGACATTTGTGTGTGCACCTGGAAGTAGTTAAATGGATATGCACACAGAGGCAAATCGGGTAAGGAAGGCGAAAGCGAATGATCGGACCAAAAGAGGTTAACTGGTATAGATATATGTTTTATTCCGTCTGAAGGAGTTTACAAGACACATATCTCCGACCTGTGCCCGTTAACGTCTGATAGACGAGGGACCAAGTTTGCCAAGCTGTTTACCGCAGGGCAACAAGAGATACAAACCAAAGTTTGGGGCGAGAGTGACCCCGGTACAACTACACCCGGCGCGGAGAAGGCACGTGGCCAACCCTCGTGACTAAGAGAAGGCTCCGTGACAAGAACTTCTGCCTGCTGTGTTGAGGAACACAAGTTCTGAACAGTTAACATAACAAGGCTAAGTTCAACGATACTGCTGAAGGCAAAAGGTAGCGAGGTAGCGAGAGTTGCAGCTATAGAGCTGATGCGAACTGCCCTGTCTGGAGACTGTGCAAAGGAATAAATACCCCAGAGAGATGTGGCAAGCGAGGGTTGGCTGGAGCAGGCTGCATGGTGGGGGAAACCTCCCCTGATGCGCGGCAAGCTTACATGTCCGGTGCCTGCCAGCCAGGGCAAGGCAAGCGAGGGGATAGGTCAACCTGCAGACTGGAGCGGGCGTCACGCTGATTACCGGTCTCACAGGTGGCAAGGGGTTGACTTGCTTGTAGATAAAAACAGTACAGAAGCGAAATGAGTGGCAATGCTCGGCGCACGGTACACTGGTAGTAGTACCAGAGGCTGAGGATTGGATATGTGTCCGACAGCGCTCGTAGCGTGTCTGTATTACGACTGTATAAATGGACATGTTCAATAGCGTCACCTTTTTGCTGAATTGGAACATCTTATGAGTGAGTTTATTAATTGAGTAGCTTCCAAGAGTTTGTATATTTTTCACATTGTGTAATTCCCAGAACTTTGTAGGCATATTTTAGAAAGGATACTATTGATATCTGTATTTGTAATAGTAGTGAAACCAATACACAGTATAACAGCTGCTGTACATAAGTCTTTTTTGTGTGTGTAGATCCAGGAAATCCAGCAGGCACAGGAGCAGTGCCCTTACTTCTACATCAGGGAGATCCCCAACAAACCTCCGCCACCTTACACACCACCCAACCAGGCCGCCCGAGTACAGGCACTGCCATGGCCCCCCAGCCAGGAGGAGGTGTCCAGCCTGGTGAGCTGCGCTGCTGGGCCCATCTACGACACTGTCCAAGAAGGCAGCAACCCTGACATGCTCCCAGTACCACCTGCTCTGGACAGCAAGGCTGCATTTGGCAGGTTCCTCTTTCAGCTCAGCTGCCAGCTGGTGAAGGATGCCTGTGGCTGGGAGGTGAGTCAGCGCCGACCGTGCCTGCCGTGGGAGTGGACACCGCGTATCAGGTGGCCGCCGCCACGTTCTCGTCAGGCGGTATTGGAGCAAGTGCAGAAGGAGGTGTCTGTCATGTTTCGTTTTGTCTCGCGAGCCAGCTCGGACGGCATGGGGGCAGTGCGCTGGGGTCATAAGAAGCGAGACCTGGTTGATGACCTGCTGGTGCGGGAGGGCCATAAGGAGGAGGCAGGATGGACGAGTTATGGCGAGGATGAAGTGGCCGTGAAGAATGAGTTGACAGATACGCTCCTCGTTTCGTTGTTGGACGATGCAGTTTCAGTTTTGCAAGATGTGGTGGCCAAACGCTTCGCAAAAAACGGTGTAAGGCTAGAATCTTAATACAAAATTCTAACAGAAAAATTTTCTGCTCTCACAAAAACTGACAAAACGTGCAGTGCATCCTGGGATATATTTTTACGCTTTTTAAATTAAATGTTACTGGAACACTTGATATTATTTTGTTATCGGTTAGATTTTGTTATTGTGTGTGTCACTCAGCAGTATTAACAACGGTGTAATGTGCATTTTGAATATTTAACTATTTTTACAGATGTTTAGTTTTTTACAAACTTTTTTCATCTAGTGAACTGAATAAGTGAATTATACATCATGCAAGAAATGCTCATAATGGCTTTGTCAATAGTGTATTTTTATGTTAATTTATGAATGAAATATTATAAATGACAAAGCCATGACAACTGAGAAAATCATTGAGGCCTTCATTGCTGCCTTGCAAGACTATATAGCAAGACTTTTTTTTTGCAATTATGTGTACTGTCATGATGTACATATGTTTGATAAGACTAATAATTCATCACATATGTTTTATTTATTCCTAATCATAATAGGCAGTGTTTTGAATTTTATATTAACTGATAATTGAGTCAGTTCATTCTCTGTGCTCTAACGACCCTGTAATGCTATACCCTGTAATGCTATTATACTACAAAATAAATTTCTGTGTGGTGATGTGTTCAACAAAATTGTAAACTTATTCTCATACAATAAAATGTATTTTTTTTCTATGTTGTATTTACCTATTGCAGTTTTATGAATTATTTGTCTCTCACTTATCATTCACTTTATATTTTGATCCACGAAAAAACAAAGTCCATGTTTCTTGTTTTACAATTTTGGCTCGGATTAAAAGAGAAAATTGTTGGTACAAATATGTTACATTGTTATAAATGTGACAACAACATGATATTGATTCAAAAAGTTTACAAACGCAGACTTGCTGAAGAACAAGCAATTAGACATTGGTACATAAGGTTGAGTAAGGTATATAAGGTATGGAAATCTCATATAAGTTGGCAAGATTTTGACAGTCAGTGAGTGGCAACTTGACGTATACGTAACAAACAACGTGCCATTTACAAAATCGTGTATCAACTTAACGACGACTCATGTACCGCCACTGTGGAAGACATGGCGGCTTATATGGTCAGAGTTAATGTCCCCCAGGCACCGACTATAAAGTGCGTGGAGGTTGTGGGTATTGTAATGAGGTAGACTATTACTGTTGTATTTTGAAGTACGAATATATTGTCTCGTATATATTCACAAATACACAACATCAACACTT